>JARWLC010000002.1:64033524-64543524 GCA_033318265.1 Phyllotis vaccarum
AGCACTCTACACAGAGCTACTATCCTAAACTCCAGTGTCTTAAAATTTCATGTCTGTCAACCTTATCAAGCTATACTTTTTAAAATAAATTTGACATTGATTACTGCAAGAATCATATTAGACAGATAAGCAACAGACGAAATTTTTCAAAAGAGTGAACTAAAGTGAACTTTTAAATGATTATTTTAGTGAAAGACATGGACTGTTCTCTATACCAGCTCCATGATGAGATTAAAGCCAGAGTCTTACATATATGCTCTACTACTGAGCTGTACCCTTTCCCTTTGTTTTTAATGGTTTGTTTGTTTTTTTAATTTTTACTTTTATAATTTATTTCATGAGTGTAAGTATTTTGCCAACATGTATGTCTATGGACCACATGCATGTAGGCAAGAAGACAGCAGTAGATCTCCTAGAACTGGAGTTCCAATTTGTGAGCTGCTATGTGAGGGCTGGGAACAGAACATGGATATTTTGGAAGAGCACTCAATGCTAACTACTGAACCACCTGTCCTGCCCATTTATTTGTTTTAAAGATGTATGGATATGGGCGCACAGTCTACCCCACTATGCAAGCTGAGGCGCACATGGAGGCTAGAAGAAGAGGGCGTTAAACCTCCATAGCTTATGGTATAGGCAGCTGTCCATTGCCTAGTATAGATGATAAGAAATGAACTCAGGTCCCTAGTAGAGCAGCAAGTGCTCATAACTGAGCCATCTCTCTAGGCCCTTGGGCCCTGTTTTTTTTTTTTAATTTTGTTTTCTTATTTTAAAGAGTCATGTCATATAGTGCAAGTCAGTCTCATTTTTCCATCACAGAAATGCTGGGCTTAAAAAGACACCTTCCAATCTCCTATATAAATTGTTTATTTCTGAATTTGTCCTTTTTAAATTTCATAATGTAGGGCATTAAACCCAGAGCCTTGTGCATAGATTTGCACTCTCACTGAGTTAAAACCTTAGCCAGATCAATTTAAAAAGAGTATTTGAAATCAGGCATTATGTATGTCTCTGCAATTCCAGGGAGGCTGGTGTAGAAGTCAGCCTGCACTATATAGCATAACTTTGTCTTCAGAACAAAGTATATTATTAGCACTGGGGCGGTGTAGCTCAGTAGTAAACCATTGCTTAGCATGTACAACATCCTTGGTTTGAGCCCTATCAGCAAAAAAGAAACATTCACAATATTTTTGATCTTTTCAACTTACCTGCCACACTACTATTCCTCTGGCGGGCCATCTTGACCTCGGGGCATTCCCGGCGTACATGTCCTGCATCTCCACATATGAAACACCTAAGGTCTCGGGAGTCAAGAAGGTCTCGAGAGTCTTTTTCTTCTTCATTTCCTTCCTTCTCTTCTTCACTGTCTTTCTTCTTTAGTCTAAACAGTAAACTGCTGATACCAATAACGTGGAGCCAGGAACTTACAAACTGATGCTTCACAAAACAGACTAACCCATATACAATGACAAATGGACTAACAGATACTTCCATTTATTACATACCTAAATCATATCTCAAAAATGAAGACAGGGCTGCACTATACAGTCCTTGCTGCTCTGGAACTCACTATGTAAAA
Organism: Phyllotis vaccarum; assembly: GCA_033318265.1. Lineage (NCBI taxonomy): Eukaryota > Metazoa > Chordata > Mammalia > Rodentia > Cricetidae > Phyllotis > Phyllotis vaccarum. The sequence continues at coordinate 64,035,104 of JARWLC010000002.1, forward strand.
CCCACTGGCCTCAATGTCAAAGGTCTTCTTACCTCACCTTTCAAGTGCTGGGAGAAAAGGGATGTTCTACCATGCCTAACCATGCTAAAAAACTTTATGCCAAGTTTTAACCTTCTAAGATCCTTAGAGATCAATACTTATTTAACTCTAAAGACGAAACAGAGGTTTAGCGAAAATAAGCCTTTAGAAACTAAAGCTTATTCATTTAAAAACTTTCAAATGTTTAAGACAGATTTGGTAATGAAAAGTACTCTACAAGTCTACTGAACATACATATGAACCTGGGAAAGGATGTATCACATATATCTTTTCTTCCTTTATTTTCTTCTTCTTTTTTTAACTTGTTGCTGTTCTGAGAGAGGGTCTATTACATAGCTCTGGTTGTCCTAACAGGATAACCTCAAACTCATAGAGATCCTCCTGCCTCTGCCTTCCAAGCACCGGAAATATATCTAGAGGTGATTCGGAGGACATGGATTTCTCAATTTAGATAATACACAAATACAGTTCGGCATGCATCTCCAGGATTCAGCTTATTGTTTATTATGACTATGAAGTGCTCCCTTTTTTTCTTGTTCCTAACTGAAAAAAATCAAGTAAGATACCACTAAACATAAATTTCACATTACAAAATTCCATTCAAATGAATATTTACTTAAGATCCAATAAAAACCTTGAACTTAAAATTTTAACTTTCATACTCAAATCATTTCTGTATAAAAGTATAAATATAACTTGCACTCATTTATTTTCTCTATAAAGTTGCTAAAAAATTATTTGCCAACCTTTTCCTTTTGGGACAATCTTTCATGTAGTGACCTATTTTTCCACATACACGACAACAACGATCATTGGGAGCCAGTTCTCCATCTGTTAGTACTCTTGAATCAAAGAAGTACTCCTGATGAGATAATATAATTTTATTTTAAAAATTAATATAACACTTCCCAAATGCAAAATATATATAAACAAATATTTAATTGTAACTGAAATCATGGATAAAAAAATAAAGTTCAGAATTATAGTCAACATCATAGGTGGTAACAATACTAAGTATTTTATAACCACCAAAATTATACAGTACAATGCAGAGGCTACAGATAAATGAAATCTCAATAAAGTAAATATTATTTTCAATTTCAATTTATAGACAAAGAAACTGCAGCTCCAAGGATTCAAATTGTTTACACATGGTAATGTAGATGGATAAATCTTGATGTGGAAATGCCTTTCTGTATGCTGTGAATCTCAATCTTTAAATAAAGGAGCTGTTTTGGGCTATGACAGGCACCATAGAAGAAGTAGGAGGAGGAATCAGAATAGGAAGGAAAGGAAGGGCGGAGTCAGGGGCAGGTCAAGCAAGCTGCCAAAGGAGCAACATGTAAGGAACACAGGTGAGCCACGGGCCACGTGGCAGACAGATTAATAGAAATGGGTTGATTTAAGATGTAAGAGCAAGTTAGCAATGTGCCTGAGCCATAGGCCAAACAGCATAAAGTTAATATAAGCGTCTGAGTCATTTCTGGGGGCCTGAGCAGCTGGGCGGCTAACGGGTCTCAGGCGGCAGGTCTGTGGGTCTAGATCTCTGGCTGCCCGGGACCTAGAAACCTCGCTACTACAAAATCTCATATAAAGGATTTAAAGTTTTACCTGTAGTGACTGCAAAGATCATGTTTTCTGTTATACCATGCACTTCTACAAAGGAACTTGTTGTATTTTCAAGTGGTTTTATGTAAAGCTTATTTAAAATACAATTGGATTTGCAATTTAAAAAAAAAAAACTCAATAATGTATATGGTTATTTGACTGACAGTTTACACAGACCATGTATATGAAAGGCCCAAGATACTAAAAGAAGGCATTAGATCTGCTGAAATTGGGAGTTACAGGTGGTTCCAAGCTGCCCATTTGGGTGCTAAGAACTAAAAGTGCTCTAAACCACTGAACCATCCCCTCTGGCTCTGCAAATGGCTTTTAAAGAATATATAACATTTAGTATATAATGTGGAATGTATCTGAGAAGGCCAGAAAGCATTTTCCAAGTCATCAAACTAAGTTCATTTCTCTTCTATCCTAGCGCCTTGCTTAACCCTTCTTAGTGTTTGATTTTTCAGGAAGTTAAGAGAGCAAATGTGCTGCCTATATAAATCCATATAAAAAATCTGCAATAAATATACGAGACACCCCAAAAGAATGTTAATAACAAAACCAAACAATGGTTGAATGTAGAAAAACTAAAAACCATACATATTTCTGGTAGGATTATAAAACAGCACAGCTATGTTAAACACACACACACACAATTACTCAACCAAATCAGTAATTGTACTTATTAGTGTAATCTAATAAAAGCATACATTCATGCAATACAACTTAAACATATATTCATAAAAGCACTGCTCATAATAGCTAAGATGCAGAAGCAACCCAATTAAATAACTAAATGAATGAATAAAATATGGCACATTTATATAGACACATCCTGCATCATGAATAAAACTTAAAAATATTTAGTCATAGAAACCAGGACCAAAATACTATAAACTATATGATTGTAAATGAACAAAAAGACTAAAATCTAAAAGCAGAAGGCTACTGGATTAAGAATAGAAAAGAGCTCTCTTGGAGCCCTCCTCAGTTCCTTCTCTTTCCTTAATAAATCTATGCTGCTGCTGTTTTTTGTTTTTTGTTTTTTTAAAGATTTTATTTATTTATTATGTAAACATTGTTCTGCCAGAGAAGGGCACCAGATCTCACTACAGATGGTTGTGTGCCACCATGTGGGTGCTAGGAACTGAACTCTAGAGGACCTGGAAGAGCAGCCAGTGCTTTTAATCTGAGTTATCTTTCCAGCTCACTTATGCTGCTGCTGCTGCTTCTCCTTTTTTAAAAGTATGTTTTTGTGAAAGAGGTATGGGGAAGGACTAGAAAGACAGCAATTACTACTCTTGCATAGGACCCAAATTCAATCCCAAGCACCCACATTAAGCAACTCACAACTGTCTGTATCGCCAGCTACATGTAGATATGATGTTTCTGTATACTCAGGGGCACACACTCAGGCACCAATCCACAAGGATACAAATAATTAAAACACAAAATGTATCTTTAAAAAAACCTCAAAAAAATAATAAAATTTTGGTGCTATGGTTATCAAATATTTTGAATAACTAGAAAGTCTGAATTACATTCTATCAGAATTATACCTCAACAAAGGTGTTTAAGCCAGCATAGTACATGGAAGCAGGTAACCAAGTGATGAAGAGGAATTTTTAGAAAATGAGTAAAGAAGCCCAAAGTGTTAGAGTAAACATGCTTAGAATGGATGCTGTGGGACTATCCTTTCATATACTGTACATATTTGTCATTGCAAATATTGGTTTAATAACATGCTGACAGGAAACAGAAGCTGGGCAAGCAGACTAGGAGAGTTCTGGAAAGTGGAAGAGCAGAGGAAATATGCCAGGGAGTAGTAGAGGAAGCAGAATGAGAATACTAGTATGAGAAAAGGTACTAAGCCATGTGGCTTATCATGGGTTAGTTAAAGAGTAAGAATTAGAAAGTAATATTCCTGAGCCACAGGCCAAACAACATATAACGAATATAAGCTTCTATGTGATTCTTTGGGAGCAAGAGACTGTGGATCTGGACCCTGGACCTAGGTTGGGTCAGAAACTTCTGACTAAAATGGACATAAAAATAAACTCAGGCAAACTTAAGTAGCCATATGACCAGGCCTATAAGTCATTGCTACATGCTGGGATGTGACAGCATTACTGGAATGTTCTGCCAGGTACAGCTACAGTTCTATTTTCTATCAAAACAACAACAATGAAGTCCTTTCTCATTTCACCTGTTGCTTAAAGCACAAACAGGCATCATCCATCATTCTGGTTTTTTTTTAATGTATCACATCTGATTAATCATTAGTGGTTATGTTCTTGCACCTTACCATCACTTTAAGTGACCTGATTTTGAGATTTACAAAACTCAAATACTTTTAAGAAGATTAGGTAGTGGCCAAGTATGGAATGTAATATAAAGACCTACATAATGAAAAGGCAAATTTTTGCAAAAAAAATTATAAACTTCAGAATTTTAAAATATGCCAGTAATGAATATAATTTATACAATTTAAGTTTACTAATTAAGAAAAACATAATTTTATGAAGTGTGCATGTATGAAGAAAGTAATTCACTTAACTGAGATTTAAAAAGTGTTTCCTATCAAAATTCATGTCACATATTCATCTTTAACAAAAACAAATAGGAGGGAAGGAAGGAAAATAAAAGAACTAAGGAATAATAAAATGGAACAAAGTACAGAACTCAGTGAATTTTGAGTAAAACAGAATTTAAAATGCTTTAACAAAAAAAAACTTGTTTATTTTTATATGTGTATGTGTGAGTATGTATGTATGTACACCATGCATATGCCTGGTGCCCATAAAGGCCAGAAGATGTCAGATCACTTAAACTGTAGTGACAGACAGTTATGACCAAATATGGGTGCTGGGAACTGAACTTGGGGTTTTCTATAGGAGCTATTAGCCAGTGAGCCATCTCTCTAGCCCTTTGAAATATATTTTATAGAATGAGAGATTACAAGTAACTGAAGATGTAATAAGACTATCAAAGTCCAGTTAAGGGTGGGGAGTATTAATTTGTTGTTATACTTTACATTAGAAATTGCCTGGGCTTATGACTTTTTTCTCACTAGTGCTATTCAAGCAGACAGATGATAGCTGTATATTGTACAATTGAACATCTATGAAAAGGACAGCAGGAAAATAGTATATATATTACAAAGACCAAATAACGGAAAAAAATAAAGTGTCAATATTTGAGTAAAGAAGCAGATGAAGAAGTAGAAAATATACTTTTATCTCTGTATGTGTTTCAGCTTTTTGAGACAAGACAGGATCTCATATGCAGCCTACACTGGCATTATATTCACCAAGCTGGCCTTGATCCTCTTGTTTCCCCTCACAAGGGCTGAAATTACAACTGTGAGCCACCAAGCCCAGTGCACTTTTATCTTTATGCAGCATAGTTGGCAGTGAAAAAGATATTAAGTATAAACAAGAAAGACGATGAATATTTACTGTAAGTTATACAACTGATATAATAAAAACAAATGCCCAAAAGAAATGTCTATGAAATTACTGCATACTAAAACTGATTAGTAGACTCAAAGGCTCCTCTTTCTAGTTATCAAAAGAACATTTAGCTTTACTAAATAAATTACAAAAATAAAGATTTTTATGTCTACATAAAAGTAAGTACTAGTTGCAATGTATTGAATTATAAAAAAATTAATAAAATTTGTAATTTCAAGATAACTGAAGTCTCTGATATAGTACTGTGTACTATGTGCTTCCACTAGTAGGTTCCTACTATACATGCACATAAATACTATTTCCACAATTTCCAGGTAAAATGTCACTAAATGTGTATTGCTATGTCAATTAATGCATTAATAAAAATGTTTTTTCTCAGTCATTTTTTCATAACTTTTGTGTTTTGAAATTTTCTATTTAATTATATTCATTATAATCATTACCCATTAGGAGGCTAACAAATAAATGTCAATGAGAACACTACCATAAAAAGAGAATTTTAAGACTGGACTGAACAAGTTTCAAAGACATTCACTATATGATGATAAATACATGGTTTTACTCCACATTTTTACTCTTAAACGGCTCTTCCTCTAGAACGGAAACCTTCTCTGGTCTCGTAATCAACAGGAAGCAAATAAAAGCTGAGTGAGACCAAACAACAGTGTGTGACAAGCACAACCTAGGTCAGAAGGAAAGCCCACCTCTGCAGTCTAACCCTGCACACTAAGGCTACAGCTCGAGCAGGAGCTACAGTAAGTACTTCAGATACATCTTTTCTGGTCTTTCAGGATGGAAAAATCTGCATCTAAAGTTTTGTTATTTTTCACTTAGTCATCTCTAAAAGCCTCAATAAAAAATAAATAAATAAAAAGAAAAAGAGATAAAGGAAAGAAAGAGAAAACTCTTTAAATAATGTAAACTTACAGCTTCTCTGCCAATGAGTGGATAAAAGGGGGTACCAAAAAGTTTTCTTCCATTGATAAATGCCTTCATAATAAAATTGGTCACTGTTAAGAAAGCAGATAATAAAAGATGTAGACATTACTATGTCAGAACTGTTAAAGCACATATTCTATTTAAAACTTACTTTTTCTAGAAACACCAGCACCAAGGTTATGATTCAAGTCAAAAGGATCTAGAAAAGAAACATTCATTATTTAATAATTGTAAGCAATATACCATAAAGTAGGCTTTGCAGGAGTTTAATTCTCTATATTTTAAAGACTATTCAAGCCGGCTTAAAGTTATTAAGTGACAGGAAAAAAAGGCTGCCTCTTTTATATCAGTTTTCCTTCCTAACATTACTTGTGGTTCTTGAGTTAACAATAATGTAAACAAGCACCTTCAATTGCAATGCATTTAGATGTCCACTGCTTTTCAAAAGTGGTCAACAGCTTTTTCTGCCGAATACTGATTACATACTCCTTGAAGTCAAACTCTTCAGTATAGAAGCGAAGTAGTCCTAACCAAAGCTCTCCTAGTGATTCAGTGTTCTTTCCAAGTGAAGGTAAACGCTTTTTCTTCAGTTAAAAGAGGAGGAAAAGAGAAAGATAGAAGAGGAGGGTAAAAGAAAAAGAGAAGTAGGTATATTATTAAAAATATAAAAATTAAAAGCAAGTAGAATTATTAAACCATGCAAATCATAACACAAGTGAACATTCTATAACATAAAAATTAAACAATAATTTACCAGTTCTTCTGTCTTATCAAAGAAAAAAGCATTCCATCCATCAACCATTCTCTGTGGAATCTGTTTTCCATCAAAGATCTATATAAAAATATACAATAATTAGATTTCATGTCATCCAAACCAAAGACTTACAAGCCTTCATATCATTTTAGAATCTAACTACAGAAGACACTAATAAATTACTTCCCAAGAAGAAGAATACACTAGGATGTGATAACTTGATACCAAATAATTAACTAATGAGACTATACCTAAAACCAAGCTAAGAAAGTATACCTTAAGAGTATCAGACGCTTCAAACACACTTAATATTTGATTCTACCTGTTTGGCCTATCTATCCAAATACATCCAGCCCAAGATTAAGTAAAATCAAAGTAAAGAAAAATGTGCTTGATTAAAGGTTCATAAATATAGTTATCAATAGATAATATGGATTATATAAATCAATGTCACTGTTCCCTAGTACATTTGATCAGTTACTAACATATAAGATGGAAAAGTGCTCAGATATAAGATGATGTTTAATAGAAAGTTAGGTAGCTTTCCATGACATCTTTATAAACAAATTATGAATTCTTATTAAATTGTACAGTCTGGCCTGAAACTTGAAATCCTCCTGCCTGAGCCACCAGAGCAGCTGATGTGTTGCTATGTCTGACTAAGAAATACTATTTTGTTTTTTTTTTTTAAAAAAAAAAAAAGCATCCAATAAAAAAAGATCATGTTAGATTCAATTGACTTCCTCAAGTAATTTTGTGATTCTTTTCTTTTTTTTTTCTTTTTTCTTTCTTTCTTTTTTTTTTTTTTTTTTTTTTTGAGGTAGGGTCCAGGTTCACCTTGAATCTGTTATGTAGCCAAGGATAACATTGAACTTCTAATCTTCTTGCCTCTAGCTTCTGAGTACTAAGATTATAAGCATATGGCACAATAGCTAGCTTATATAATATTAGAAATCAAGCCTAGGGATTTATGTGTGCTAAACAAGCACATTCTCAACTGTGCTACACACCCAGCCTTTGTGATTTACTTTTCTAAAAAAGGTTTAATTAAATGACTCAACAAAGTAGAAAGGTACACAATATCACTTCTAGCCCAAGGAAGCTAGAAGCATCAGATCTCCTGAAGCTGGGGTTACAAGAGGTTATAAGCTGCCCAAAAAGGTTCTGAGAAATGAATTTGGGTCCTCTGCAAGAGCAATAAGCACTCTTAACTGCTTAAGCCATTTCTACAGTCCCCAAATTTACTTTAAAATTTTTATTGTATGTGTGTTGCTTACATGTGTCTGTGCACCATATGTGTGCCCAGTAGACAAGGGTACCAGGGTCATTTCGGATCCCCTGGAACTGGCATTATAGAAGGTTGGTAGGTGTCATATAGGTGCTACAAATTGAACCCAGTTCCTCTGGAAAAAGAACTAGAGTTCTTAATCACAAAGTCCTATTTCCACCCCAGAAAATTTCACTTTAAAAAATAATTACATTTATCTATTGTACATGTGTGCTCACACATGCCCAAGAACATGCGGTGAGATGTCAACTTGCTCATAGTGGTTAGTTCTCTTCTTTTAGTACCCTGAGTCCCAGAGATAGGACTCAAGTCCTAGGTTTAAGGAAAGGCCCTTTACTTGCTGAGTCATCTTGGTGGGTTCCCTAAAATGTAACCTTGAAAACTGACATGTGAAACAAAAAGAAGTGTCTTATTAATTTTAATATATTTTTAATTTATTTATGTATGTTTTTATGTAAATTTTTTTCCCAGACAGGATCTGCCTATGTAGCTCTGTACAACCTGGAACTCACTATTCAGACCAGGCAGAACATGAACTCAGAGATCTGCCTACCTTTGCCTTATACTGCTGGGATTAAAGGTGTGTGCTATCATCCCCTAGCCAGCTTAGATGCAGAGATGTTAAACATAACACAGCTTTTCTTTCCCTGTCTTCACCTCATTCAACATACCCACAGTAATGAGTCTAGAATACAAAGAAATTAAAGTGTTTGAATTCACTTGATAAATTAATCCAAGTGAATCCTTGTGGCCTTAGGCAAGTGGTTTGCATTCCTATGTCTGGTCTCTCAGATTTCATTCTCAGGTTTAAATTCCTTATGGTCAAGAGTTATAGCCTATGCATGAAGCACAAAACCTCACTAAATCAAATTATTGACTGAATACATTCTGTATGTTTAGGATGAAGTTTAAAAATATTAAACTAAGTAAGTAGTTTTGGAATACTTACCTATAATTTAGACAAATATAGTCACCCAAAATTGTTTAGTTTATGTTCTGGTATTTCATAAAACAAAAAAAGGTAAGACTTGGGAACTGGAAAGGAGGCTCAGTTGGTGAAGCGCCTGCCTCCCAGAACCCACATAAAAAGCTGGGCATGATGCTATCTATGCTCCTGTAATCCTAGTGATGGCATGACAGGATGCAGGTACAACAGTGAATTTGGAACTAGAGCTGTAGACCATTGGTAGAATATCTGCCTAACGTTCAGGGCTCTGGGTTCATGCGTTCAAAAAAGTAAAAGTTTTAAGAGGCTTAAGTCTAGCATTAAAGATTTAGATGTTAGGGCTAGGGATGTAGTTCAATGGTCAGTACAGCTTGACAGCTTGCTTAACATGTAGGAGGACCCAAGTTCAATCCCAAGTAACCCCCAAAATTTTAGAAGAATAAAAATAAAAAATCTATTTAAGAAACTTGAAAATTCCCATGTCTACTTTATTGTTCTATTTATGATCTACTCCTATACCAAAATATACATTTTTTTAGTTGTGTTAAGGCAAAATTAACTATCTTAAATATTTGGTTTGTTGGCATTAAGAACATTCACAGTGCTGAACTCCCATCAGCCAAAAGGTCTTTTTTCTTTTTCTTGTAAAATACATTTCTGTATGTGTTAAACTGTTATTTTCCATGCATCCCTCTCCCAGCTGCTGGCAATTACCATCCACCATTCTACTTTGTGTAACTATGAATTTGATTATTCTAAGTACCTAATTGGAATCAAATACTATGTCTTTTTGTTAACTGGCTTACCTCATTTGGCATTATGTCTTCAAGGTTCTTTGATTAAATTTAATTTTCCAGTTGAAATAGTTTAAGAAAGCATAAATTTTCATGAAATCAACTAAGACCAATACTCCTAAATCTCTTTTACTGTTAATTTTTATGTAAAGAATTTTCTTGGACTTACGATTTGCTGGAACAGAAAAAAAAACTCTACTTAAGAAAGTTCCTTTTAACCTGAATGTATTATTGGTCAGCAACAACAACAACAAAACCCTCCAAGGTTAGGAACTCGGGTCAGTGGTAGAGCCTTGCCTAGGATCATTCCTCAGTACTACCCCTCCCCACACACACACACATAGAAAAACACTCCAAGAGCCAAAACATAGTGTGGTGTTATAACTGAAACCTGATGACTCAGGGGATAGCAACAGAATAATATTAAATGCCAGGCCAGCCTGAGCAATTTAACAAGATTGTCACAGGATATAATCAGTAATATAACAAAAATTATAAATTTATGAAATATCTAGCATTATAAGGGAACTTGAAATATCATTGGAACAGAACTTGTTTAGCACTAATAAGACTTGGGATCAATACATTATACCATAAAACAAAATCCAAACTAAGCCTTAATAGCTACCTATTTAAAGTTAGATTTAATTGCAAAGGAAGCCAGAGATAAGTAATATTATTTAAAAAAAAAAAAGAAAAAAAAGAAAAAAAAAGAAAAAAAAAATCTATGCCAATAGCCAGTACTTAAATAATACCAGACAAGAGAAACCATATCCCAACCAGAAAGGGATAGAAGCAAAAATGTACCTATCAGTCTGGAGTTATCAGTCTCAAGCCACACATTATAATGGGTCCACTGATGGCTTGTCCCGCTAACAATTACAGTCTGTTAACTAAATAACTGGGTGCTCTCTTTCAACAGTACATAAACTAAAACTGAAGTGACACCGAGAAAATCAGCACAGACTATTATAATAATGACAGCATTTTAAGAGGCCATGAATATAAAAGTGAACAAGAAGGGTATACAGGAGGATTTAGAGGGGAAAAAAAAGGAAGAGGAAAATGATGTAATTTTATTTATAACCTCAAAACCCAGAATATTTAAGAAAAAAATAATGGAAAGTTTTTTAAGTTGAATAAAAAAAAATCTATTATATTTTCCCAGTAGTAACAATTTTGATGATAGTAATCACAAAAAAATAAAAATAAAAAATGGTAAAATGGTCCATCACCATGAACATCTATTGTGAAAAGGCATTAAATTTCTCAGTTTCATGTATTAGGTTGCTTAAGGTACGTTCACATTATGTGGCCTTGTTGGCCTGGAGCTCCCTACATAGAGGACACTGTCCTGAAACTCACAGAGGTCCCCTGCCTCTGCCTTCTTGAGAACTGGGATTAAAGTCCAATTAATGCCCAGTTTGCTTTAGTTTCCTGACTTTTGAAGAAAGGTGTTACTATGTATGTAGCAATGTTAGTTAGTTTGGAACTGCTAAATATCAGTCTTAAACTTGAGAGCCTTCTCCTGCTAATTACAGATATGCACCCACCAATGTACCACTTCAGTGTCTCAGCTATGCAAAACACTGGGAAAATATTATCATTATTTTTTTTTTGGTTTTGTCTATTAAGACAAGATCATGCTATGCAAAACACTGAAAAAATATTATCATTACATTTTATTTGGTTTTGTCTATTAAGACAAGATTGCCCCATGTAACCTAAACTGGAAGCCTCACATCTGCCAAGGGCGTTACATTTTTACTGATAATGAAACTCAGAATCATGGAGGTTAGGTAGCTTGTTTGAAGCCCATAGAATTAGGAGTCTGATTACATTCTGAATCAAATAACACACCACACACTTTAGTCCATGCTACTTCAATGATTATTAATCCATGAAAGATCACAGAGAAAATACTGTGAAAACAAAATCTGTGGCCCACTCGTTAATTATATGCTGTCAAAAGAACAAAGTGTAAATATTTGAATAACACAAAAAACTCCCCAAATTCTAAGCCTAAATAATTAGACAAACACAGAAAGTGCTAAAATTGGCTTTGGCAGGCCTAACTAGTTAATGGTAAATTCAAAAAAAAAAAAAAAATCCCAGCACTTAGGAGGCAAAGGCAGACAGATCTCTGAGTTCAAAGACAGCCTGATCTATCATGAATTCTAGGAGAGTTATGTAGAGAGCAACCTTGTCTCAAAAATTAATAATAATAATAATAAATAACAAAAACAAAGAGGAAGAGGAGTTGCTCTCAAACTCAGTACATAGCCCAGAATAACATTAAACTTGTAATCCTTCTGCATCCATCTCCCCAGGTTTTGGGCTTACAGGCACACACTATCACATCTGGTGCATGTAGTACTATGAATATTAGGCAATTACTCTACTAAATGAACTAAATCTCTAGCTTTTACATTTTAGTCTTCTGAGAAAAGGTTTCCCTCTAGAGTCCAGGCTGGCATTGATGGCACAGTAATCTTTCCGCTTCAGCCTCCCAAAGTGCTTCAATCACAAGCATGAGACACACACCCAACCAGACCAATTTCTTAAAAGATACAGGGTGAAAACGAACACAAGGAAAAGCAAAACACTCAACTAGACAAATTTCTTAAAAGATACATTTTGTCAAAATGCGCACAAGAAAAAAATCTGAATAGGCATCTATCAGTTAAAGAAACTAAATCAATACCTAAAACATTCCAAAAGACAATCCAACAATGTATCAAAATAATTATAAATCAAGACCAAGTAAGATACATCCCAAGTATTCAAAACTGGTTCAATATATAAAAATCAAACTAATCTATCACATTAATAAGCTAAAGAAGAAAAGCTGTATTACTATTACCAACAGATTTAAAAAAAAAAAAAAAAGTATTTGAGAAGACTCAATGCTCATTCATGAAAATGAAAGTTAGACCAGTCACAATGGCACACAATTACTTTCAAGTTCAACAAGAATGAGATGAAATCAAAGTTTAAGAGAAGCTTGGACAACCAAAAACAAATAAACAAACAAAAACAAGAACCTAGACCCCAAAAGACAGACATAGCATAGTGGTGCAGGACTGACTACACTCCCACACTCCAGAAACAGGAGGAAGACCACCACAAGACCAGTCTAGTGGGCACCAAGAGCTGCCTTCAAAGTCTTTATACACAACACTAAAACCACAACATCTTTCACAAACTAGGAGTGGGGAATTGTTTTAACTTGATAAGAAAAAAAAAAATCTTCCAAATTCTATAGCCCCTTTCCCTTTCCCTTTGGTAGTGCTAAACTAGGCACTGTCACAGTGTGCGGTATTTCTAAATAGTCCTGAAACATTTTTGTCAGCTTCTCCTCGGAACAAATTTGTATTTTTCTTTCCAGTCCCTGGCTGACCCGCATGCTCGCCTTCTCCCTGAATTCAGTCTTCTCCTTGTGCTATCCGCTTGTGATGCATGCCACTTTAAAATTTTTCCCAAAGACCATGGCTGGAAAGATAATTCACTAGTTAAAATCATTTGCTGTTCTCACAGAGGACTGAAGCTTGATTCCAAGCACACAATGGGAAATTTGCACCCACATGGTATACATTCACAAAGACACACACATATAAACCTTAAGAAGATACTGGTCAGACTTTAACATACATCATATTACCGATCTAAAGATAACAGATAAGGTACATGGAAAGATGCTCTTCAACATAAGTAATTAGGTAATGCTAACTGAAATAATGAGATATCACAGTACATCTAGCAAAATGTAAACTATACAACACAGATGTAACACAAATTCTTGTAAGGACGTGGAAGAAGAGGAACTTTCCCTCATTTCTGGTGGGAATACAAAATGGTACAGCCACTTTGGAATTCAGCAGTTTCACATTTAAAAACTAAATATTGACTTACATTGTTCAGCAATCCTGGCTTAATAATATTTACCTGGAACTGAAAATTACACCCTACACAAAAACAAGCAACTGGGTCATTTTGTCAGTCGGAGACAGGGTCTTATGTAAGTTCCCCCTGGTCTCAAAGTCAGTATGGAGCCAGAAATAATCTTGATTTCCTCCTGAGCCCTGGGCTTCCATTTCATAATCGAGAATGATGGCACCTCTAGGCCTCCTTTATTTGGGCCAGGGAATCAAACTCAGGTTCTTATGCATACTAGGCAAACATGTCACAAGCACAAGTACTTCCCTACCCTTAATTTTTTTTGTTGTTATTGTTTGATTCTGATTTTGAGATAAGGTCTTGTTTCACAGGTAGAGCTGGCCTTGGACTTTCTGCCTCAGTCTCCCAATTGCTGGAATTACATGAATACATCAAGCCAAATTCATTTATATGGATCTTTATATGATCTGTATTATAACTGTCAAAACCTAAGAGCAATAGAATTGGTCTTCAATAGTTAGCTTAAAAAAAAAACTGACATACAATAATGAGGATTTGCCAATGAAAAGACACAAAAATGTTAATGCATATAACTTTGGTCATTAAGATGGTGGTATGAAGATCTTACTAGGTTTTTATGGAAAATTATCAAGTTATTGAGGGCAGGTCCTATAAGCAGATTGTAAAACTCTAGTTTCAGTGTCTCTGTCCTGGCTTATAATATGTCACCTGCTCCACCACACACATGAAACATGATATGCTAAGAGAGAAAGGAGTAACTAAACTTAAAACTATACTCACAAGAATCATAAGTCAAATATAGTGAAGAAGATATTTAAGAAGACGTTGAGGGATTCTCCAGAAGCGACAAGCTAGGCTAAAGACTCTTGAAGATAGCTTTTAACCTGAGAAGTTGGCTGGGTGAGTGAGATTTGACTGTGGTCTGTTTCCTCTCTTTGATATTCCAGCATTTCCCCAATATCTGGCTTTGAGTTTTTACTAAATACCAACTAGAATCATGTTTCAGTGACTATGACATGTCACTGTAGATTCACAAACTTTAACAACGTATTAGGTCGCTAAGGGAGTAGTGCATGCAGACAGACGGGTTATAGGAGAAATCTGTACATATTCCTCAATTTTGTTGTAATCTTAAAATTAAAAAAAAAAAAAAAAGACTGTTTTGACTGGGAATATGTCTCAGTACTAAAATGCTCACTTATTATGTATCTACAAGGCTCTAGGCTTGATTCACAGGATCACAAAGACTTTAAGTATAAATGTATAATACTAAGAGCATACTTAGTTAAAAATTTTGGCCTGGGGAAAAATATTTGAAGTATTTCCCTGAAACTGGCTGTACAAAGGAAAGAAGGTACTGCTAAAACTCTACCATTCGTGGGACTATCTGAAAATTGAGGACTGGCTTTCAGATATTTATAACACATGGTTTAGTATTTTCTCATTTTCTTCTTTGCCATCAAACAACAGAATATATGGGTTTCCAGCCATGCATGATGGTACACATTTTTAATCCCAATACTTAGGAGGCAAGCAGATATCTGTGAATTCGAGGCCAGCCTGATCTACAAAGTTCCAAGAAAGCCAAGGCTGTTACACGGAGAAACCCTGTTTCAAAAAACAAACAAAACCATATGGTTTTCCAAATGCTTCTTGGCATTTTTCTCATATCTTTAAGAAGACAGAATTGGATCTTCTCTAATGCCCACAAATCCACTCCATGCCCCAAATTGAAAAGAACAAATCAAAGATTAAGAACTATTTTACATCTATTTCAGAGATTATGAACTGGCTACAGAAACTGAAATTGAGTAAACAATTTTTGGTAAATATGAGCACAATAACCTCCCTCTTCAAAAGTGCATTCCTATACCTAGTTAATATGAATTCAGAAGAAACCAAAAATTTTTCTGGCTTCTTTTTATTTTCGGGAGGGGGTGGTATCGTTTCAAAGCGGGGTTTCTTTGTGTAACCCTGGCTGTCCTGGAACTTGTTTTGTAGAACAGGCTGGCCTAGAACTCAGAGATCCACCTGCCTCTGTCTTCCAAGTGCTGAGAATAAAGACATGAACCACCACCACTCAACGATCCTGCTTATTCTTGACAAGACTTCTCAAAGCTGTCAAAGTATACACAGGAATACGTAAGACAGTAGGAAGAGGGAAAGTAGAGAGAAGACATTTCATATTTTCATATGAGAGCTACAAGAACTTGATACACATGTGCAATATTCATTTTTGCGGAGGAGGAGGTAGTTTGAGAAAGAGTTTCTCTGTGTAGCCCTGGCTGTCTGTACTGGAACACACTCTGTAGACAAGGATGGCCTCAATCTACCTGCTTCTGCCTCCTGAGCGCTGGAATTAAAAATTCACAGTACTACCACTTGGCTCATAGGCAAATATTCTAAGACTACAACATTTAAAAATATTATAAAAGATACTCAAAATATTATAAAATATATTAAAATATTATAAAAAGATACTCCTGTTACCTCACATTCCTCTGATAGTCAAGATGCTCCTATTTAGTTATAGCATTAATTTTAATAGGAAACCTAGAATATGCATGACAGAAATGTTCTTACATCATAAATTCAGCAAGCTCTCCTGTTTAAACTCATGATTTGCTTAAAAACACCTATACAATTCTTTTTTCAGACACGTTATCACTCAGCTGCTTAGGGTATCCTGAAACACACTGTATAACCCAGGCTGGCCTTGAACTCATAATAATCATATTTCTTTGGCCTCCCAAGTATTGGGATTACAGGCATCAGCCACTACGTTCTGGGCTTTACAGAATTCTTCAACACTAACCTCTTGTAAGACTGGGATAACTGGTGGCTTCCTTTGCTGCAGAAAGTACAGCACCATAAGGATATACGCATACGAAGATAAACTTCCCCGAGATGCATCTCCAATGTCACAGCGCTAGAAAATAGAATGATTAAAAATAAAAATTAATAATTTCTTTCCATAAACCACAGACTACTCTGATATTCCATTCTATATTATTCTTATTCTTCTTTTATTATTATTTGAGACAAGGTATCTCTCTATAGAGTCCTGGCTGTCCTGGAACTCCAGACTGGCCTCAAACTCACATCTACCTGCTTCTGCCTCCTAAGTACTGAGATTAAAGGCATACATTACCATGCCTGGCACCTTTAAAAGTTAGCTTAATATAAATGCTAAAGAAAATAGGTATTATTAAAATAAAATGAGCAAAAAAAATTTAATGACCTAGAATTTACATTCCAAGTTATTTTAAAAAATGTATAACTGAGAAATTTGACTTTAAAATTGGAATAGCTACAATAGCAAACCATTAGGAAAAAAATCAGTTTATCAGTAAAGTTTAAGATAAAAGTACTAGAGATATCCACACAAAGTAGTAGTAGTACTTACTACGTATCCACTAAAAAATATATAATTAATTAAAAGTTAAATTAAAAATTAACAAAAAATGAGTGCTGTGGGACTATGCTCTTATACACTGAAAATATTTGTCCCTTGTATTGGTTTAATAAAATGCTGGTTGGACATAAGCTAGACAGAAAGTAGACTAGGAGAATTTGGGGAATTGAAGAGCAGAGAGCAGATGCCAGTCTGACAGAGGAAGAAGAGAACGCTGCACTGAGAAAAAGGAACCAAGCTACATGGCTACACATGGATAAGAATCATATGTTAGTTTAAGAGTAAGCAAGTAATAAGTCTGAGCCTTAGGCTAAACAGCTTGAAATTAATCTAAGCCTCTAAGTAATTATTTTAGAAGCTACTGCAGGTCTAAACCTTGAGGTTAGCTCAGGCCAGAAACTTCTGACAACAAATGAGGGTTGTCAGTAGCTCAGTGAAATAGAACCACTGCTGTGAAAAGAAAGAAGAGCCAAGTTCAAAGGCCCAATTTCCACATAAAAGCTCAGAAGGACTACATGTGCCTGTAAACCCAGGACTGAGGGGCAGACAGGGGCTTGATAGCACTTAGGAGACACGCAGAAGGATCTCTCTGAGTCCAAGAACTGCCTAAGCTACATAGCAAGTTCAAGGCCAGTTCAGGCTATCTACTGAGACCTAAAATAAATTTTAAAACACAAATAAATTAGTTAATATGTAGTAAAAGATCAAGTACAACTCAGGAGCTCAAAATAGGAAGATTACTTAAGTCCAAGAAACACAGCAAGTTGAAACAATTATTTTTCAAAAGTCTAACATCAGTATGCTTCACTTTAGCTATCACAAATTTTATAATAATTTCACTTCTTCATAAGTACCTTGGCAAACACTTTCATAGTATATCCCAAGTACTGTACTCTAGGATCAATAGCCGCATAAGTAGCTAGCATTCTTGTGTTGTGTTGAGCCTGAAAAAAAAAAAATCACATATTAGAAATCATTTAATATGGACTAATAAACTTACAAATCAGGTAAAAATATACAATATACTGTAAATAGTATATCTATTGAGATTTGAAAAATGCCTAACAATTCGCCAAACAAATCAACTTCGCTCTAAAATCAGTATCAAAACTAAAATACTTTTTTCTTCTACTGTTTATAATTGAAAATTAACATACACCAATAATCTGTCAACTTTTTATTTAATAAGATAAAAGTGGAATGCAGTGACCCCACTATCACAAATTATACTATCAAGTTTCCCCTATTTGTAGGCATCAGTCAGCATATCCAGTGTAAACCTGCCAGAGAAGTCTGTCAACTTTTAAAATTGAAAGCATAAACCAATAACAAATATACTGAGGAGATCCCATTCCCATTAACATCAGCCTCAAAGAAAATAAACTATGTAGGAGGTGAAAGATTTCTACAATGTAAATCACTGAAGAAAAAGACAAGACACTAGACATATCATTCTCAATGATTGGTAGAATCAATATTATAAAAATAACTTTCTACCAAAAATCATTACAAATTAAATGCAACCTAATAAAAAAAATCTCCATCTCATTTTTCAAAAAATATTAAACCTATCCTAAATTCCATATGGAAACATGAAAAAATATGAGTAGCCAAAAAATTCCTGAACAAAAGGTATCATATTGGAGGGATGATAATTCCAGATCTTAAGATATAATACAGAGCCATGATAATAAAAACAACAGGGTACAAGAACATAAAGATATATAGATCAATGGAACAAAATAAAGATCCAAACATGAGTATGCCTAACTACAGCCATCTATATCTGACAAAGATGGCAAAAACATAAACTAGAGAAAGGACAGCTTCTTCAAAAATGGTCCTGAGAAAACTAGATGTCCATATGCAGAAGAAGGAAATACTAGTATCTATCACCTTGCACAAAAGTTAACCCCAACTAGATTAAAGACCTAAATCTGAATCCTGAAACACTGCAACTAAAAGAAGAAAACATAGGCAGAACCTTATGAGGTATACAAATAGATATAGGAGAGAACTTTCTGAATTCTGACTACATTTGCCCAGGAACTGAGTCAACGTTTGAAGACTTCAAAAAACAAAAAAAGCTTTTGCTTAGCTAAGAAACAATCAAGTGGCCAGATGGTGGTGGGACACTCCTTTAAACCCAGCACTTGGGAAGCAGAGACAGGAAGAACTCAAGTGAGTTCAAAGCCAGCCTGGTCTACAAAGCAAGTAAGTTCCAGGTTGGCCAGGACTGTTACACAGAGAAATACTGTCTTGAAAAACAAATCAAAACAAAATAAAACAAAAGAAAAAGAAAAAGAAGAGAAACAATTAAGTGAAGAGAAAGTCCACAGAATGGCAGGGAATCTTTGCCAACTCTAAGTATGACAAAGGATTAATATTCAGACTATATAAAGAATTCAAACTATAGTTAAAAATAAAAACATCAAAAAAATCCATTCAAAAAAATGGGCTTGGGATCTAAACAGGGAGTTCTTTTGGTTTGTTGTTTTTCAAGACTGGTTTCTCTGGAGAGCTCTGTAGAACAGGCTGGTCTCAAACAGAGATCCATCTATCTCTGCCTCCTAGATTAAAGGTGTGAGTCACCATATCCAGTTCCAGGAGATCTTTTAAAATAAATAAATGAATAAATAAAAATGGTTGAGAAGTATCTCTAAAAAATGTTCATCATTCCTAACAACTAGGAAACCACAAATAAAAAACAACTTTAAGATTTCATCTTAACTCAAAATAAAATAACTAGCAATAAATTCTGGAGAGGATGTGATAAACTCTCATCCTCTACTGGTGGGACTGCAAACTGCGGTAGCTACTCTAGAAATAGTGTAGAAAACTATCAAAAAGCTACCGATAAATCCATCATACAAGCCAGCTACACCTCTCCTTGGCATATGCTTCAAAGACTCAACATCCCACTCCACAAATACATGCTCAGCTATCTTAACTGCCGTACTCTTCATACTAGATGGGACGTGAAAGCTACAAAAATGTCCTTCAACTGATGAATGGATACTGAAAACATAGTACTGACACACAAGGAAATATTCATCTGTGAAGAAAAATAAAATCATGGAATGTACAGGTAAATGAGTAACACTGGGAAGAAAAAGAAATCACATGAAGTAACCCAGATCCACCAAGATAAACACATCATGTTCTCAACCACCTTGGGTTCCCTAGGCTCCCATCTCCAGATATGAATATATAACTGAAGTAACTAAAGCAGCAGGAAAGTAAAAAGGGCCCATGAAGTAGAAAAGAGGAAGAACAAGGTACAAGTGATTTGGGGGAAATGGGCAGAGGCATTTTAATTACAGAGGGGAAGGGAGATTAATTTAGAAGGAAGAGAGTAAACTAATATTCAGGATGCCTGAAAAGTCATAAGAAATCATTATTACATCTACCTAAAATTACATATAATACATATATAATTAAATAAGATTTCCTTATCTGGGCTGATAATGCTCCCCTCAAAAGCCACAGGCTTAACAAATACCACCACCTACAGCAGGCATGAGAAGCTCCTTACTGAGTGGCTGGTCAGGGTTATCCAAGAGACTTCTAAAGCACAGGCTAATGTTATTGCCCTTGGTTACCTCCCAGAGATTGACAGTAATTTCCTACTGCTTAAGATATGTTCTGCCAGGGGTTGTGAGTAAAGGGTAGTGCATATCTTTGATCCTAGCACTGAAGAGGCAGAGGCAAGCAGATCTCTGTGAGGTCCAGGCCAACCTGGTCTACAAAGCAAGTTCCAGGACTGTTAAATAGAGAATCCCTATCTCAAAAAACAAAAACAGAAAGAATACATGTTCTTCTGACAAAGGACCTAAAGATCTAATTCAATCCTAACCTGAAAGCCTCTTCACTGAGCTTTCATACCTGAAGACTCCATGCAAGCTTCCAAGAGAGGGAAGTAACCAATATTCCTATTCATCCATGATGCCCATGAACTAAAGTAATGGCAAGTGTGATACCAAAGCAAAAGGGGCAATAGTAGTACACATACCTTGGCTAGCTTGGCAGTAACCAATGTCTCTTTAATTAGACTTAAGTCCAATTCAACAAAAGGGAAATCATGCCTGATAACTAGGGGCCAGTTAATTCATCTATCTACATTCTACATATTTATGTTTCTACCCAAAGAAGATGTAAGACTCACTCATCAAAGAAACATCTTCATGTAACAGATGGAGAGCATTACAAAAAACCACCACCAAACAAATGCAAAGAAAAAGTAACCATGTGGATGAAACTCAGCCCTAAACGATCCACCTACAACACAACTCCTGAACCTAAGGCTAGAAATCATCGCAGAATAAACACAAAGATGTTAAGAGCCACAGGAACACCACATTTGCTAGAAACTTCAGAGAAGCAAAACACATGAAGTCTCAATAACAGGGCTGTCTAAACAAGGCCTGAACAAGGACTCCACCATTAGACACCTTAAAACGAAAGGGGAAATCTCATGGAACTTCAAACATACAGAAAAGACTAAGGGCCACTAAGGAATGCTAAGAGCAGGTGAAATAGTCTTTCCCAGAGAAGAACATCCAGATTAGTTATCTAACACCAAGTAATCACTTCTAAAAACATATACATACAAGTAATTTTTATGAACTGAGCAGGTTGTATTTATATATTTAGAAATATACATCCATCTATACATAATACATATGCACAAACATACACAAAATTAAAGAAATAGATGCCATCAATGTGTAGAAAGAACATGAGGGTTCATGGAAAGGATAGGAGGAAAGGGATATAGTTATATTTTAATATAAAAATATACATGTTAAAATGTTAAAAAGTACAATTATAGCTGGGCCTATAAAGAAAATCTTACCAATGTGTTATATAGACTGATATCACCTTCTAGTCCACTTCGTCTGTGTTCAAATTTTACGATAGGCACTTTGGCAGTAGTTATAGGCAAAATGTTTCTTAAACCTGATGGTGAGGGAACAAAAACTTAAGCAAATTAAATAACTTTTTTATAATGCTAAAAAGTACTTTTTGTCATAAAGAAAAGATATAAAACTTTACCTGGATGCCTCTTAAGAATTTTTGCCAAATTTTCAATTATTTCCTTACAGTTTAGTTTCTGGAAGAAAAAAGGAAGAAAAAAAATAGGGTTCAATCTGACTCACTGTAAATTCTACTTAAACCAATGCATTTAATGCCAGTACTTAAAAATTCTAAATATGAGCTGTATAACCTTGTTAACTAAATAACAGTTCAAAGAGCGTCATCATCAACATAAACCTAGACCCTGGTAGACATGAAAATCTCAGACCTTCCTCTACTATGTATTCTAGGAAGATCCTGAGGTTATTCATACAGACTGAAGTATGAAAAGCACCGAGAGTAGAATATTTTCAATGTTAACCTATATTTTACAGAAGTTATCTATGAAATCCATTCTTTCGTTTTGAAGGGGTGAATTTATTAAAAATATTAAGTGAGAGTAAAAGAATAAAACAGTAAGCAGCAAAAAAATACTACAAGTGTTATAGATCAGGCATATAATCCAGCAGAAACTACCAGAGAAGCCTGAGTAACAAAAAAAACCAGCAGACTCTTTGAACAACAGGGTCCCAGGTAGAACATTTAGTCAGTTTACTTACTGAAAAGTCTTGGTGCTATATATTCAATAAATTCACTCATTTCAATTAAAAAATACAGTTATAATAGATCATTCTCTATATAATAAAACAAAACTGGTATAGTTGCAAGATCTATAAAGTGCCATTTCTGCTAAAACTTAACAGAATGAAATTAAAGTTAGGTTGCAGTAAGGGCAAAACACTGTAATGATAAAGAACGCAGGCACCCAATTTTGACAAACAAACCTAGGCTCAAATTTTGAAGTAAGTACCAACTGCCAGCATGATTGATCCTTAACATCCCAAGCATCACACTAGTTCTCTATAAAGTCAAAATAATCAGAAGTTCCTGACCTACAGGGTTGCTGGATAATTATATAAAACCCATTAAAAAAAAACATTTCAGCAGTCCAGAGGTGGTAGCACTCAGCACTCAGGAGGCAGAGGCATGTGGATCTCTGTGAGTTCAAGGACAGCCTTATATTCAGAGAAAGAGAGAGTTCAGGACATCCAGGGCTGCTACACAGAGAAACCCTGTTTCAAAAACCCAAATACAACAACAAACATACACACACAACCAATGAACACCATCAAGTCTAATGCAAGAAATGCATTTTAAGTTTTTGAACCATTGATGATGATGATGATGATGATGATGTGTTTTGTGGGTTTAGTTTTGCTTGTTTGTTTCCTTTCTCCAGCTTATGAATTATTTTCTGTGCTTACTTTTTGTCTCTGTATTTGGTTTTTTGAGACAGGATTTCTCTGCATAGCCCTATTGTCCTGAACTTGCTCTGTAGACCAGGCTGACTGTAGGCAGATCTGACTGCCTCTGCCTAAGTACTGGGATTAAAGGCATGTGCCACCACTACCCCGCCATGAACTATTTTCTAACAGAAGACACACTGATACCACTATAGATGTCAAAAAGCTTGACCTCCTTCCAATGTTACAAATGGTACTTGATTTTGAAACATAAATACCAACAGCAGGGTTGAGAATATGGCTCAGGTACAGAATGCTTGACTAGTATACACAAGGCTCTGGGTTTGACTTATAGGAATACTTGGGATTAGGAGTCAATAGAGTGAGAAATTCTAGGCCAGACCGGGCTACATGATACCCTGTCACAATGTAGCGTAGCACAGTACATACAGCATAGCACAGAACAACACAGCACAACATAGATTAAAAACAAAACTAAATAAATAGCTTGGTGAACTGGCAGCACTGTAGCCAATTAGTTTCATATGAGACATGATTATTGATAATTAAAAAAAAACAACCCATAATAAATACATTGGTCAAAGATCTTGACAAGAGTCTACTCCTCTAACTGCATCAACAATGGACTGAAACACTTCTTCCCCAACCAGTGAGTGAGTCCCTTTCTTCATTAAAACATAGATGCTCTGATTCACATGGCCAAAGTCTGAAACTCAAAGAAGAAAAAGCATGCCCATATCCCCACTGCTAAGATTTCACTGAGAAAAACAACTCCTTATATATCAATATTACTCAGAGAAAGTAGAGGTTAGATTCTACATTACTATGATTACTATATTCAGCTACATTATGGGCTACAGAGGCAGTAATATATAGTATGAAGAGCAGGAACCATATAGCACCATACAGCCCTAGCCTAGACACAAATGCTGGCTTCAACATGTACAAGGTGAGGAGCAGTTAAATAATCAATTTATCTTTTTGGGGGGTGGGGGTAACATTTGTTTATTGATTTACTTGTATGAAGAAAGTAGGAGCACCATGGCACACAGGGAGTTCAGAGGACAACTTGCTGAAGCTAATTCTCTCCTGCTATCACATCGATCCCAGGCTCAAATTTAAAGATTGTCACAATTAGAACAAGCATCTGTACCTACTGTACTATCTCTACAACCCCAAATTTATCTTTCAAAGCTTCAATCTCCTCATTTTGAAATTGGTTAATTAACATTTACCCCAAAAAGGGTTAAAAATGAAAAAGG
Source organism: Phyllotis vaccarum (assembly GCA_033318265.1). NCBI lineage: Eukaryota > Metazoa > Chordata > Mammalia > Rodentia > Cricetidae > Phyllotis > Phyllotis vaccarum. Next base: position 64,059,881 of record JARWLC010000002.1, read on the forward strand.
ATAAAGCATGTATAAGTATATACAGCAACTCAACAAATGTTAAGTTTCCCATCCAACTCAAGTAAAATCTCTTACTTTCAGTCACTGTAACATTGCTTCTATGGAAAAGGTGTTAATACCCCAAAATTATAATTAATGTTTAGAATATAATCCATTAAAAGTTAGATGACTGCCTATATTTTCTACTTACAGAGTACACAGTAGAGAGAAAGGGAGGGAGGGAGGTCTGTGGTGATGTACACCACAGGCCTGCACTTACCTGGATACTAGAGCTGACCCTGTTGTCATAAAAGCAGATGAGCTAACCCTGAGGGTATGAGAGCAGGAGAACTGAAAGGGCTCTCCCTCATCTGCCATGTGGTGGCACTACTACGGTAAAGATACTTTCCCCCTCTGCATTTTCTACCCACTATCCCTCCTACAGAAATCAGGAGAAAAGACCCTACACCTTGCCCAAACAAAATAGTAGAGCTGGCCCTGGTGAAGTGAGTATAGGGACCCAGAACTGAGGACCTGAGAGCGGAACAACTGGCCCAACTCCTAGCTGTAGGCTGCAATGGGTGAGCTAGTAGAAGCACTGCTGGAGAGCTCGCCTGGGTGGTGATGATGAGGAAAAGCTGGCAGGATGACCAACAAAGCTACCACCCAGGTCCAGAACCAGGGCTACCAATTAGTCCACCCCACTCTCCATCAAATCTCTGAATTGTTAGAACCTGTGAGGGAAATGAACCAACAGATCCAAAACAGCAAGAACTCCATGACACAGGACAACAGCACTATCTAAGAGGAGGCCCAGTGAGAGCCCATTATAGATAGAGTATCAGAAACCACAGGCCTCAAGCCAGACCAGTGACTCCTGGCAACGAATACTTGCAAGATGACTGGACTAACGTAAACTGTGTGACTCAACAGGCCACACTACAGCTTCCATGGCAAGATGCTGCTTCCTCCTCCTCTTTCCCCTCGTATCATCTTCTTCCTTTGTTTTGTCTGATTTTGGGGGGGTTTCTTTTAAATTTTGTTTTGATTGGGGGGGTTCTAAGAACAGATGGCAGATGTGAGAAGATGTGCAGATAAAGTAGAATCAAAATGCATGGTGTTAAATCCACAAGAATCAGTAAAAGTTAAAAAATCAGAATGAATAGTAAATTTACTTATTTTAAATCTGAATATTTTTAACAGATTTCCAGAGTAGTCAAATTTGAATATCTTCTAAATCCATAATGCTAATGCTTCTACATCTCAAACACTACTAAAAAATGATACAAAAAGGTGACATACAATCAATACCATGTATAAATTAAAACATTAACCCATTATACAAACTTTCAAAGCTCTTCCAAATAGTACCTCTTACCTCTGCATTTTCATGGCCTTCCAGAGTCATACAAATATCCAGATCACTATCACGGAATCCAAATCCATTCTTTGAAGAACCAAATAAGCACAATCTTGCTTTTTCTAAGCTCAAGAAAATAAGTCAATGGACAGGTTAAAGGAGTCGTCTAACATCTATTAGTTTAACACAGAGTGAGAAACTGAGAAATTCTAAAACATCCAACCTCAGTTAGGATCTTTGACTTAGGTTCTCTGTTGTTTGTTTTCTGAGACAAGGTTTCTAACAGCCCATGGTGTAAACCAGGCTGGCCTCAAACTCACAGAAATACATGTGTCTCTGCCTCCTGAGTGCTTAGACTAAAGGCTGGCTTAAATTCTTATACCCAAGTAGCTAACTGCATTTTCTTCTCAACATATCATAAATTGAACATGTCTCAACTATCCACCTCACTCAGACCTTCTAGTATTTCTATAATCCCAACTGTGATGGGTAAAGCTGATTACCAGTTTTATGAGGGGATCTCTAGATGTCAGGGATTGTCTAGATCATGTTAAATGAGGTGTGGGTGATGATTCCATGGACTAAATAAAAAGGAGAAATTGAGCTGAACATAAGCATCCATCATTTCCTGCTTTATAGCTGTGACCAGCTGTCTTCTGCTCCTGCTGCCATGATGGACGCCAGTTTTTGAAACTAAAAGCCAAAATAAATCTTTCCTTAAAATTACTTTTCTCAGGTATTTTGTCAGAGCAAGGATACAAGCAACTAAAACACCAACTCTCAGCAAACAGTTATTATTATCTATTTAGACGCTCATCAGAAATATATAAGGTCCTTAATACCTGCACAAGCCAAATCACCGAGACATCCAGCTTTCTACCACATACTGTTCTTCAACACCAGTACCAAACACTAAGCTCAATATCTGATAACCTGCCTTAAAGTAAACTAGTTCTTTCTGTGTACAATTCAAGTACTTTAAAATTATCACCTCAATATACAGGGTTAATTTTCCTCCCATAGTCACACTAATTCACTATATAAAAATAATGTTGAAGTTATTCCTTCTCATTTAAGAGCTCTTCTATAACACCTACTTTTCAAACAAGTAAAGTTTAGTTACACATTTATATATTAGGTAAGACACACCAGCATGTACATGTGGATGGCAGAGGGCAACTTCTGTGGGTTGTATCTCCCCATTCACTGAGTGGGACTCGGAGACTGAACTCAGATGTCAGACTTGTTGGCAAGTGCCTTTACCTGCTAGACCACCTTGTTTGTCCTTAATTACATAGTTAGACAACAAATCTCATATTTAAAAAAATAAATCCTTCCATGTAATACTGATTAAATTTCAATGATAACTAAGAAGGATGAAAGAAGCTCTAAGTGCTCACTTCAGCAGCACACATACCAACAATGGAACATACAGAATTAGCAAGGCCTCTGTGCAAAGATGGCATATAAATTTGTGATGGATGACATATACTTTTAAAACTTTATTTGCATGTGTGCATTGTGCTACAACACATCCGTAGAAAGCAGAGAACAATTTACAGAAGCTGGTGGTCTCCATCCACTTCATGTGTCTAAGGAATCAAATTCAGGTCACTAAGCTGAGCACCATCTTATTAGCCCAAAAGTTCATTATTTTTATGAGTTTTACTTTGAATTATACCAAAATAAAATATCCTTTAAAGCACTCTCAATATAAAATATGTCAAAGCATGACTTTATTTTTCAAATACACAATATGTTCATAAAAAGAGGCAATGACAATCAAATAAAATTAAGTATGAGTTTTATTTTAAAGGGATGTAGTGATATACTGTGTAAGCTCTAAAGAAATAAAGACCAAAGATCATAATGCAGAGCCAGTCACAGAGTCAGCCAGAGACATCAGGAGGTGGTGGTGGCACATGCCTTTAATCCTAGCACTCAAGAGATAGAGGCTGAGATCCATCCCAATCTTTGTGTAAATTCAAGGACACATAGAGCTACATAAGACTGATCCAGTCCAGGGCTGGGCAGTAGTGGCACACACCTTTTCCCCAGTACTTGGGATCCCACACTTCTGCTCCAAGAACTTGGAAAACACAAGCCTTTAATCCCAGCACTAGGAAGGAAGTGATATAGCTGGGCAGAGAAAGAAATATAAGTCGGAAAGAGACAGAATTTGCCCTTCTATTTCACCTTGCAATTCACTTCCCCTACTCAGTCTGAGGATTCATGGAACAGGATCTTCCCCTTTCAGCCTAAGGAGTGACTAGGTGAGAAATGGCTGTGGCTTGTTCCTCTGTCTCTGATCTTTTGGCTTTTCCCCAATATCTGGCTCTGGGTTTCTATTATGAAACCAAGTAGAATTTGTGCTATAGAGGGAGGAGACTTAAGTTTGGTCTGAACCTCATCAATTAAGATAGCTGGCCAGTGAGCATCAGGGGCCAGGAGGTCCCATCTCTGCTTCCTCAGTACTGAGATTATAAATGAGTGCAGACATGTATACACGGGCATGTAGAGACCCAAGAGCACTGATTCTCTAGAATACAAACAGTTCCCTAAACACTAATGCTGAGGCCCAAAATCAAGTTCTATAGAAGAATGAGTATTCTCAACCACTGCACCCTATGTTCTTACACTGGTTCTGGGAATAAAACTCAGTTCCTCATGTTTACATTTACAAGTAAATTGTAATTTATAGCTCTAAATAAATTACTATAAATGCCCTTTTCAAAAAATATTTTTTTCTAAAAATCTAAAATATTTGGGTCTCTTGATTCTTTATGCTCACACTAAAAAACTGTTCTGCTATTTTGGAGCAAAAGCCTTCAGGTCTTACTTGGTTTGTCTTTTCTTTACATCATGTATACTCTAGTAATTCCTGTTAGTTCTATCTTCAAATACAACCCAATTCTGACACTTCCTTCCCTCACTTCTGTACTTCATCTGTACTTACACTGCAGTTCTCTACAATGTTCTTGAACTCTTAAGAGTGCTATCATCTGTTCCCTGAGATGATATCATTTAATGCAAAAAATTCTAAACAGCTTTCATTAAACAAAAAGTCCTTCTATCAATGTCCAAAGGATTCTAATAAGCTAGTCTTTAGGATACCTCTATGACCTCATCTTTCTATTACAACATATCTTGCTCATTCCACTCCAAACACATTGGACCTCCAATCAGTCTTTTAAAATGCCAACATAATCTAAGACTTGGTATCCACCCTTTCTTAACATAACATCTACTTAGAAATTCATATAATGTGTTCCTTCATATTATTCAGACTCAACTCAAATGCTACATCATGAGAGATTTACTACACAATCTCTCACTTCTTTAATTACTACACTTTTAATAGCATTTACTATCTACTGATATTTAACTTGACTGCTATCACCTCTTAAATATACTAAGAGCAGTTACTCTTTTGTGAGTAATAAAGCCACAGAAACTAAAATAGTGCCTTAACAAATAACAGTTAATAAACATTTCAACAAGCAAAATCAAAACCATGTGATTGCAGTAACAACCAGCTTTTAGTCTATGACATACCATCATATTCCTTTTGAATAAACTTTTCCAAGCCAATTAAAATTTGCTCCCTGTTGTGTTGTTCAGAGCAAGGTGGTGATAATTCATCTGTATATATAAAAAAAAAAAAAAAGAATGTGAAAAAAATACAACATAAAAATTCCTTCAGGTTTTCAACCTGAAATTTTTAACTCAATACGTTTACTATTTATTTACTTTTCTCACTTTAAAACCATAAACAATATTAAAGAAAGGGTAGAGGGATGGGGAAAAAAGAGATTTAAAATATATGCATATTATACATAATAATTTCCTTATAGTCTACAAATATATTTACCTTTTCAAACTAACTCATACTGTCTTCTTCAGCTATTTAACTCTTTCCCATGCTCATAATTCTCTCTATTTCAGTGTGTTCAGTTACCAATGCATTCACTTTAATAGTATCTTGTCAAGATTCCCATTTTCCCTATAACTCCAGTTCCAAGAAATATGACACCCTCTCTGGCCTCTGAGGTCAATGCACACATAGAATGTACAGACATACTTGTAGGAAAAACACCCATAAACATAAAATAATTTTTAAAATAGAAATAGTAAGGATAATTTTAAAACACAAATACATAAGTACTTATAGTAGAGAGAAAGAAACTGGATAGATGAAATACAGTTGTTTTGGAGTTGGGGCTGTGAAACTATTCTATATAATATTCTCATGGATAGGTGTCACACATGTTATGGTTTGGTTAAGTACATGTGTTAGAAAGAGATTTGATCCTAGACCAAGACGCTATTGAGATGGAATCTTTAAGAGGTATAAAAATAGTAGGAAGTCTTCCAATCACATAAGAGTATCTATCTCCTTGAGAAGGGCAAACGTTGAAACCCTCCTCTCTTCTGTAGAACAACTTTCTGAGGAATGGTTTTGCTATACAATGTACTTCTATTACAATATAATACCTCATCACAGGCACAAACCAGTAGGTCCTAGACTAAATCTCCTCAAATATTAAGCCAAGAAAACCCTATTTTTTAAGCTGATCCTTCTGAAATTTAGTTTAATATGATTAAATTCTTACACAGAAATCATGGAACCAAGACCACCAAGAGTAAACTGAGACGAATGAGAATTAACTATAATGATATTTTAATCATTCTATGAAGCCCTCTACTCTGAAGGCTAAATTAAAAACTGTTTTAAGGTATACAAATTTTACAAAATGATAAGAGAGATGAAAGGATCTCAAGATAAAATGCAGATTGTGAAGAAAAATCTATTTTTATAAATATATAAAAGGCCTTTACTCAAGGAAATAGGAAAAAGGTACTGAACCCAAGTAATTTTTAAAGTAAATGTAAGCATGGTCCAGTGAGTTCCAGGTCAAACAAACAAACAAACCAACCAACCAACCAACCAATCAAAAAACAGCAGTGATGACACCTTTGATGACCCAGCACTTAGGAGACAAAGGCAGGTGAATCTCTGTGAGTTCAAGGCCAGCCTGGTCTACATAGCAAGTTCTAAGACAGCCAGGACAGAACACACATGTACACATGCACACACGCATGCCCTATGTTTTTTGAGGATTACAAAACAAACAGCAATCTAAGAGGGAGAGAGAGAAAAAACAATGAACACAATCTGTACGTTTAAGGCCAAAAGAAACTATATAAGCACTCAACTCTGATGGTACTGTTTTTCAAGAGTTTAGTTTAACAATTCTGAAATGGCTAATACAAGTGTATTAAAATACAACAATTAAATACTTTTTAGCAGTAGATTATGAGAACTAGATTTCTTGTTACTGAAGAATGAAGAATATAATGGTTCAGAATCGAAGAAGAGACTGTGAAATCATGTTTAGGCTAACATAAATGACTACATATAAAAAAATTTATAGATAGGTATATCTATGCAGGTGGGTTAATACTTATACATGTATTTTCTTACTCTGAGAGCCTAAAAGCAACAACATTCCAGTAATGTTAAGAACACTTATACCCAACATTGGAGAGGCAGATACAAGCATACCTCGGATGTGAGCTAAAGCTACCATAATGAAACTCTGCCTCAAAAACAAAACATCAACAACAAAACAGAACACCTTGAATTCACATTTGAATCTTAATATTATTCTTCAATGAAAGAAATTAAGATATCCTGGAGGAAAGTCCAACTTTAGTACAAAATCAGAAAATATACACAATGGTGTTAGCCCCAAAGAAACAAACATTAAAAAAAAAAAAAAAGCAATAGAAAGTCATTAGAGACACAAGTTGCAACAAGTTAATTAGAATACACCCAAAAGTATAAGATTTCCATGAAATAAAGAAATGACTAATGACTTAATTACAGAGGTAGCTTAACAAAACTACTCTAAGAACACATGCTATCAGCTAGGTGTGGTAGTACACACCTTTACTCAACACTTAGAGGCACAGGCAGGTGGATTTCTGAGCTCAAGGCTAGCCTGGTCTCTAAAGAACATTTTGGGACACCTGGGGCAAAAGACAGAAAGATGGGAAAGAAGGAAAGAAAGAAAAGTAGGAAAGGAGAAGAGGGAGAAGGGAGGGAGGAATTCATATATATATATATATATATATATATATATATATATATATATATATATATATATATAACAATTAATAAAATTAAAACATGATCTAATTACTCCATTATTGAGTATTTACCAAAGAGAAAATCATATGATTATGCCAGACTCCTACTAGTACCTAAGAAATTAAAAAAAAAAAAAAAGCTTTATGAGTGTTTTATCTCCATGCATGTGTGGGCACTGTTGTGCCTGGTGCCTATAAAGAGAGCACTGGATAGCAAAGAACTGGAGTCACAGGTGGTTGTGAGCTGCCATGTGGATTCAGAAAACTGAATCTGGATCCTCTGTTAAGAGCTATAAGTGCTCTTATTAACTGCTACGCAAACCCAGTAACAGATATGAGACAGGGTGTTGCTGGCCTCAAATTTGTGACAATACCACCTCAGCTTCCCTACTGGTAGGATTACACAGCATGCCACCATATCCAGCCAGATTTAGCTGGTATTATGATAATTTAGGTATCTTTTATATCCAGCGAATAAACAATGTCCAAAAACATACAGCAATGACAGGAATGTTCTCTATCTAGACCTTCCAATACAGCACCCATACACTAACTTCATGTAGTTACTGAAAGTCTGAGATACACCAGTTAAATTTTTAACTTTATTTAGCTTTAACTGATCTTAATTCAATAAGCACAAAGAACTAATAACTACAATATTAAATACTCAACTACTCAGTCTAAGTATTTTAAAGATGTACTACTTAAAGTATTTTCCTTAGCATTTAACACAGTACCCAGAATACAGTTAACGCTTAGTAAATAACTATGCTTGATCTTTTCTATTAATAAAAAATGTCTGCCCAGTCAAAACTGAAAACTTCTTTTAAATAGAAAATAAAAGTTCAATATCTAACAATCTACTTCCAGTAGTTTTAGTACCAAACACTTACCAAAACATCTTTTACATACTAAATCAAGTATTTCTCGAAATCGGTTTGTCATTGGTGGCAGAGGTTTTAGATCAATTTTCCTGAAATCCTCTGGGCAATCATTTTTTGAATGGCCATCCTTTTTGCAGATGCTGCATACTATTGTTGGCGGCTAAATAATAGTTAAAAAAAATCCAATGAATATTTAAGTTATTTCAATACTTAGAAAGCAGATTCAAAAACTACAGCAACAATAAGCAGTATGTAATTAACTCAGATCATATAACTTATTCATTCAGGAGATTTTTGTAAAAAGCTGTTATAAAATGCAATTAATGTAAAAACTTGTTTTGACCATTTTCATCTCCCACCAAAATTATATAATACACAATTTAATTGGAAATATAAAATAAAGGGATCGGCAAGCAATATAAAACGTTTGTGTTAATTCAAACAGCCTGATAGTCCCAAAGGAAAACAGACCTTGTATTTATTTGTCTGGGTTCCCCAACCACCACCCCAATATTTATCTTTCTTGAATGTGTACTGGTGTTTTGCCTACAGGCATATCTGTGCACCACTTGCATGTCTGGTACCCCTAGGCCAGAAGAAGGCATCAGATCCCCAAGAATTGAGGTTACACATGATTGTGAGCTACCATGTAGGTGCTGGGAATAGAACTAAGGTTCTCTAAAAATGCAGCCAGTGTACTACTGAGCCATCTCTCCAGCCCCCAACTATCTGGTTTATAAGACAGGGTCTCAGCAGCCCACGCTGGCTTCAAACTGGCAAAGTAGGTAAGAATAACCTAGAACTTCTAATCCCCATCTGTTTTCTGAATGCAAGGATTACAGGTGTGAACAGGGTTATTAATGAAATGCTGAAAATCAAACTCAGAGCCTCATGCATATAAATACTTTACCAACTGAGCTACATTCCACAGTTCCTACCTTGCATTTTTAATTTATTGAGACCTAATATAGTTATTCATAAAGAAATTTTAAACTGCATCCTTCATTTTACTCCAAATATTTTCTGTCTTTAGAATCAATCAAGGAATCTTCTTTTAGCTAGCATGTAAAATTAATATTATGGTTTGGTCTCTGGAGATTAAACTCTAAAATTTAGCAGTTAATAGCTCTAAAACTTAGCAGTTAATAGCTACACACTAAATTCCCAAATTCTATGACACTATTTTAAGTATTTTCTAGGAGAACACCAGACAGGAAGGCCAAACAATAAATACTTATACCAACGAGTAAAAAAAAGTACACGGGGTTAAGAAAGATTGCTATACTTCATCATTATGTGTACCTAAAGAAATCTTCCAGTGTTAGCCTGGACATTTACATAGCCACAAACTCCTGATTCAGATTATCCAACAAAGAAGACCAGAGAGATGGCTCAACGTTTAAGAGCACTGGCTGCTCTTGCAGAGGACCTGGATTTGATTCCCAGAACCCACAAGACAGCTCACAACCATCTGTAACTCCAGTTCTAAGGTGATAGACAACCTCTCCTGGCCTCCTTAGGCACCAAGCAAATATGTGGTGCACATACACACGTAAGCAAAGACTCATGCATGTAAAATTTAAAAACCGAACAACAGATTATATACAAAAACTTGAATAACATCATAAAATAATTAAAAATTATGTGGATATGCAATTAAGAGTACTACAGAAGTTTGGGCCACCTTTTCTGTTTTTGAGACAAAGTCTCAATATATAACATGTCCTAGAACTTGTCATGTAGTCTGGGCTGACCTCCAACTCACAGAGATCCACCTAGAGCTGACTCGAAAGTGCTGGGATTAAAGGCATGCACCACTATGCCCAGCTATCAGTTTTCAAAGCAATTCTGTTCTGTAGTTTTTACTTTATTTTTAAAATGCTACGTGTAGAGTAGAAATTCCTTCCTACTGTAAAACAGAGTATTGATTTATAGGACAGGCTGTACTCAAAACTGGCTATATAGTCCAAGTGGGTCTCAATCTGACAATCTCCCAGTTTCATCCTTCCAAGTGCTGGAATCAGAGGCACACCTAGCTACAATGGTGCAATGATGGATTTTTTTTTAAAGTTACAAATTATTAGTAAAAATAGAAATACAATACTTACCTTGGTATAAACTTGGGGGAAGAAGAAATGAGTTATAAGGAATGTAAACTATAATTCTCTAAAAGGTTTTTCTAACAATCTGCCATTTAGTTATTAGTCTTTTCAACAGTCTATAACTAAATACTGTGATCTGGATAATATGCACTAGATGTACCTTATACAAAAATGAACACTGCCTGGGTGAAGGAGAAAAAGAAGCAAGTATAAGGCCAAAGGTAGAAAAGTTCATTTATGTAAAATAAACAAGTTCTGGAAAGCCACTGTGGTCTGGACTTATGATTAATACAGTATTACAGTTTTAAAATTTTGCGAGAGTCTAAAGTTACCACAAAAGAGAATAAATGTGAAAAAAAATGACTTTTTGAGATGATGCATATATTTGTGGCATTATCACTGGTCATGACTTCATAGGTGTTGGGCTGGAGATTGCTTAGCAGTAAAAAGCACTGGCAGCTCCTTTGCAGAGGATCCTGGATTGAACCTATTTCTCACATGACAGCTCACAACCATCTTTGCTAACTACAATTCCCAGGAATCCAATATCCTCTTCTGGTCTTTCAGGGAACCTGACATGCCATGCAAGTAGTGCGTGCGCGCACACACGCACACACACACAGGCAAAAAAAAAAAAACCCATACACATCAAATAAGAATATTTTTTTTAAAATATAGCCTTATCTCATACTTTTTTTTAGTTTTTATCTTATATTATGTGTATATTCTCCAGTACCAACACAACAATTTCTTTAAAAAAAAAAAGTACTGCTCAATAAATAGGTTAACAAGCTTAAAGATATCATTAAGTAATTACTGATAAAACAATCAAGTTAATTTTCTCCTCAATAGAGATTATCATTGTGCCACTCTGCATGGAGATCATTTAGTAAGAACAGAATCTAGATTCTCATTTTTTTTGACTCTTGTTTTTAGTTTCAAGTACAACTTAGCAGTATAGTTATATATTCCCATCAAAAATAAAAAAATTACTAAAATTTAAAACTTTACTTTCTTTTTAAGAGAAAAATAATTTTATATATAAATAGAATTTTAAAATACATTGTTTTGCTAATGTGACCATCATATCAGATAAATCATTTCATGCATAAAAAAGAGAATAAAATCAATTACTAGATTACTGATGTATTCCTATCCTTTTATACTCTTATTTAACTGAAACTATAGGAAAAGTATAATAAAAGACAGATACACACCAAAATACAGAAGTCACTACCACAAAAGCTATTTTACGTTACTATTAATAAATCTAAAAATGATCAAAAGTCATACAGTAACCACAAATCTTTACAAATTGTTTACTGTATCCTACCTTGCCAGAGGTTAAAATAAACTTATCAAACACATAATATAATTCCTGGGAAGGGACGTTATCATCATCAATAAAGTCAGAAGCAACTTCTATAGTTTTGCAGTTGCAAGAGGTAGCAGATAGAGTGTTGCACACAATCTTATGTGAGCTCTCCATTTCTAAATTTGATCTGCAGTCTGTTCCAGCAGATTCAGCTCCTTCAGCGGACCCAATGCAATTACACTGGCTGAGTTCATTCTTTACAGGAGTTTCTGAAGGTGTTAAATCACCTTGTTTCTCAGCTGGCTTTTGCTCTAATTCACTGCCTTCACCGGCAGTAGAAAAAGATGAAGAATCTTGTCCATGGTCAGCCAAACCTAGTTCATTTACCAACGAACTGTCACTGTCAACAATACACCTCTGTGATGTAAACTCCATCTCATCACATCTAGCAGGTTGACTTCTCTCTGCATTTACTTTTTCACAACAGCTGGTTGCCATACAGTCAGACTTCACTGGTTTTTTACTGCTTAGTTTCCCCTTTTCTTTTTTCTTGAAATCCACTGTAGATTTATTTCCGCCCTTCCTTTGCGGACAGGCAAAATACCGATAAGCTGCCCTGAATCTCTCCACAACATATTCGTAAACAAGTTGGCTATTTAAGCTCCGGGCAACATTCCTCTTGACTGAAAATGGATCTAGTAAAAAAAGATAATGATCAACGGCTAAGTTTCTACTAGCAAGTAACATTCCCACATTTACACAAACAGGTCTTAACAGCTAGAATGTCAATAGAGTATATTTTTCCCAAGTTTTCTAAACTAAAATCATAATGAGTTCTTGAAAAAAGAACAAAAGAAAAACAAATGTGATGTCTTTTGTTTCTTTCATAAAATGTAAAGCTAAGAGGGAACAATTAATTTATAAGAGAATAACTACAGTCAATTCAATAATCACAATTTCAACCCAGATATTACTGGAAGCTGTGTCACTCTGCTTCCCCTATACATCGTCACCTAATGAAACTTTTCAAATTCCAGTACCCATATTAACAATTTTATTTCTTGTCACAGTATCTTTTTGAACCAGATTCTCACTCTTGTAGCCCAAGATGAACTGAAACTCATTATGGGAATTCTGCCTAAGTCCCCAAATTCTCTGTTTGAAGGCATGAGCAACTACATCTGGCTTTTTATCACAGTATAATTTATGTGCTTAGGATCTGATGTGGAATCCAGTCATCATCTGTTATTTTCTTTAGCATACTCAAGGAATAAAGCTTAGAATACAGTGTTAGATGGTGAGGAGCACACACAGTATAGCTAGCACATATGCTCATCATCTCACCTTCAATGGCAATTCGTCTTTTAGGCCAGTTTTTGTTCTCTCTTGTTAGAATGTCTTGTATCCGTACACATATGACATATTCCTCCAAAGCAAAATCCAGTGTGTAAAATTTTAGCAACTCCAACCACAACTGTCCCAAGGGTACCTGATTTGGTGCTTCCAATGTTAAAGGAGACTGGAAGAGAAAATACTATTCATTGAAGTTTCTCAAAATTATAAAATCAATAAGTTGTCAATTAGAAAAAAATTAAGAGTAATATAATTTTTCAAAAACAGCCATAAAGAAAGCATTTTCAAAAGAAAAAAAAGTCTGTTTGAATTACAGAAATACAAGGAATTCTGTTTTTTTCATTAAGCCAGTGACTACAAGTTTGATTGCATGTAAAAATCACAAAATAAGCATGAAATTCTATACCACTTCTAAGAATATGATTTAACTGATCTGGGATATCTGAACTGATGACTAGAGTTTCTATATATGTGAGTGTATGGATGAAACTCGGGCTTACACAATGTTAAGCAAATGCTCGGCCACTGAGGTACATCTCCATCCCTTGCAGTTTGTTTGTTTTGGATTGTTTTTGTGTTAGTAGGTGTGTGAGCTTGAGAGAGGGTTTCATCCTGTAATGAAGGCTAGATTCTAGCTCAAGATACATCCGCTACAACCTCGAAATTACTGGAATTACAAGCATCACACCTATCCCTTAAAATTTTAAAGCTCTTTGCAGTGAACCTCATGCACAGTCAAGGTTATAAACTACTGGATAGCTATTACAATTTCTTGCAATATTTACTTGAAAATTAAAAGAAAAAAACCTGTCATCCAACATTTTTTTAAAACCTACGATGTTCCTGGATTTGTGCTCGGAATATTATAATAAAGAAAACTCATATTTACACATAATTTCACAGAATGCCTATCATTCTTATTCACACTTCTAAAACTGAAGCACATAGTACAGAGCAAGGATCTGATTGAAGACAACCTGAATACTATGTCTGTGTTGTGAAACACTACACAATATTGCTACCCAAAGAAGGAAAGGTCTTACTAAACAGACTATTACGACAGAGAGATGATTTTGACAATTTCAGTAAAAAGTAAATGCTTACGGTGGGCTGTGGGATAATCTTTGGAAAAAAACCCAAGGTCCTTGTCTTCATGGAGCTCCCCAAGAAAACAAACACACCTGATAGGTAGACTAAATAAATTAGAAGCAGATAAATATCACAGAGGAAAAAAAGTTGAACAAAACCAAAGAGGTGGGAACATAGGAACAGGAAAAATTAACAATGTTAAACTGAGTGTCAGGATCAGACTGTCGAGAAACCCTGACGAAAAGAGAAACATGCTGTAAGAATGGAGAACAAAAGAGAAAACACTGAAAGCTAGTGTAGTAGAAGACCCAGAAGAAGGAAAGTGAGGGATCCAATGACGATCTGCTTGTTTCTATACTAAATGAAATGAGAAACAACTGAAACATTTTTGTGTAAGAACAGACAAGGGAAATATCTGACAACTTTTTAACAGCCACTCAGATTACTATGGTGTTAGTACAGATATATGGTGAAAGTACATGCAAGAATTATCTGTTAGAAGACAGTGGCAAAAATCCAGGCCAGGATGATAGTCACTCAGACCAGGGTGGTAACAGTATTCAGTAAAAGGTGAAAAATTCTGGATATATTTTGAAGTAAAAATAACAAGACTCAAGAGTTTTCTGATATCCTTGATACAGGTTTTCATGAAAGAAGTGAATAAAGGATGTCTCTGAAGCCTTAAACTTAATGCTTGAAAGAACGAAGTACCATCCCCAGATGAAACATGAAAAACTTCAATTTAAACATATCAAGATACCTAAGACAACACTAAATGGGCAGCTAGAGGTAATTACATAGTTCAAGAAAAAGGACTTTGTCATCCTACAGATGGCATTTAAAATCAAAAGGACTGGACAGGATCACCTACCTACCACAACAAAGTAAAGAAATCAAAAAGAGAAAGACTGGACTAGAGATGGCTCAGCAGGACCCAGACTCAATTCTCAGCACCCACAGAGACATTCACAATTGTCTACAACTCCAATGCCAGCAGATAGGGGTTCCTAACACAGACAAAACACCAATGTACATATAAAAAAATAATAAATTTTTAAAGAAAAAGAAACATCATAAGACAAGCTCATAACACTTAAAGGGTAATTAACAGGAGAAAAAGAATGAGCAAAGAAAACTGCAAAGGACTAAGCAGCTATAGGTGTGGTATGTGGGAGATTGTGTTGTTTCATTGTAAATAATTGTCCCACCCACTGGTTTAATAAAAAGCGCTGATTGGCCAAAGGAAGGCAGGAAGTGTGGGCGAGGCTACCAGACTAAGAAAACTCTGAGAACGGAAGCACAGAGCAGAACAACAGAGATTAGTCGGAAGGAGCAGAGGACAACTATGCTGCTCTAAGAAAAGGTACCCAGCCACATAGCTGAACAAGATAAGAGACATGGGTTAGTTTAAGAGTAAAGAGCTAGCAAGTGATATGCCTGGGCCTTAGGCCAATCAGCCTAAAACCATTGTAAGCATCTGTGTGTCTCTGCGCGTCTGGGGGTCTGTGTGTCTAAACCTTGAGGTTAGGCCCAAAAGTTCGGACCAGAAACCTCCTACTACAGTGGTGTACTGAAATTATTCCAAGAAAATAATCAACTAGAAAATGTTGCTATGCCAGAGAGATAAAATTGTAAGTAACCAAGACTCTTAACAAAATAGAAGCTAATGATATAAATTTTGGTAGATTGATGGTGTGAGTTAAGGAGACACAGAAAAATGGAAAATGGTGACTATCAACAATTCTGTTTAGTTTTACTACAGAGGGAAGGTAAGCAATGATGGGAGAAAAGACCCTTAACATTTTTCTTTAAAATGGGAGAAAATAGAAGAATGCTTGTTTCACAAATGGAAAACTGACAATTAGGAAGGAAAGACAATTGCTAAAGTAATATATTTCTGAAATAATTCAGAAGGCAATAGAGACAATGCCTTTAGATTATGACATGGGAAGTCCCTTTAGGAAAAGAGGCAGCAGGGAAGAGTATGAGTATGAATGATAGATACGATGGTTGGCGTACAGTCCTCTTTTAATTGCTTCAGTGCTCTCAGTAAACTAAAAAGCAAGATCACTAACTGGGAATACTGATGCTTTGAGAAAGACTAGAAGGTAGCTGAAAAAGGAGAAAGATACTGTTCTAAAATGATGAAGTAAATCCAGGGAACTATAATACTTTGGTGTTATTTCAAACAACAGAACATTTATTCTTGGAATACTACAAGCATCTGAAGGACACAACCCATATATATTTGCCTATGGTTGTCTAGCACTCAAGAAAATGCCTGGAACACAGCAGGTCTTTAATAAATGCAAGCTGAATTGATTAAGAAAGTCACTTCCTCATAGAGACTTATTTCTCTACCCAATTTGGCCACATAATTCATATTATGCTTAAACTTTAATAAAAACCTAACTCATAAAGGGACTTTTGCTGGTTTAAATGAAAAAGGAAACAGAATTACCTTGAGACAATTCAAACAAGACCTAAGTTTATTAGAAAATCTCAGTACCAAAAACTAAACCAGATCAACCCCTCACTTTACAGATGAGGAAAATGAGGCCAAGAGGTCAATCTACTACTAGTCAAATAGTTTTCACTCGAAGGCATCATAAATTCTACAGATAGAAAAGCCAAAAATAAAAAACAAAAAGCTTACTTTGCCATGCTTTTCCTTCATGGCATTACTTTGGTTGTCTGTGTCTGTCTTCTTGGTATCATCTTTTGGTTGGTCTGCCTTAGCTTTGTTTTCATCAGCAATTAAGTTTTTCTCAGTTGCACTACTTGAATTATATTCCCACTTCACAAACTTCTCTTCTACTATGCCCTTCAGCTGAAAGTCATCCATTCTTTTTGGGTCAAAGCCTTCAATCTATATAAAAAGGCATTCCAAATTGGCATTTTTATTTTTAAAAATCAAAGAGAAAGAGAGAAAAGAAAAGATAGAGAAACCAGAATTCCACCTTAAAATGTTTAAGCACAACACTCACCAAAAACTATATATACATACATATATACATATATATGTATACATATATAATATGCACAAATACAGCACAAACTCATGCTTACCCAACTTCCAAGTAAGCAAGGAAGAAGAGGGGGTTTTCTTTGTTGAAGAAAAAACATCACCATTAAAGCAAAGCAGTAAGAAGGGATTCCACCATCAGTTTGGGAGTCGATATAGCACAACTGTAAAATCAAAAGGAAAAAGTCCCAGCGGTTTTTTTGTTGTTGTTGTTGTTTTGTTTTATTTTGTTTTTTTAAAAAAAAGTCCAAACAATGAATCTTAAAAAATAAACTGAAATGTCACTATCCAGAATATATTACATTGTGATACTAGTTCCCTGCACATAAACCCTATTTTATTTGATAAAGGTTTCATTGTGTAGCCTATCCTTGAAATTGCGAACGTCTTGCCACATATCCTCACCTCAAATACTAAAATTACAGGTATATACTATTACATAGGGAAGAAAGATCTTTTAAAATCCAATAATCTCTTTTTAGATGTCAAACAGAGGCTTAAAAAATAAAAATAAAGCCAGGCACAGTGGCACACACCTTTAATCCCAGTACTTGAGAGGTAGACAAAGGTGGATCTCTGTGCATTCAAGACCAGCCTAATCTACATAGTGAGTTCCAAGACAGCCATAGCTATATAACAAGATATATATGTATCTCAAGGAAATCAAAATTAAAAATAAAAAATTTAAATTTAAATATTTAAATTTTAAAGACAATTTTTTAGTAAAAATTTTAGCAGAATCAGATAACTTGACTAGAAGTGACTGATGAAGCTAAATAGTTTTGTTACCTTGCTTTAAAAGGTTTTATCTATAAAACCACCTAAATGCTTCCGACGATTCCTATGATGTATTTGCAGGTTTTGGGGTGGGGGCATGCTAAGCTCTTTCCTGTCCAACTCTGGTTGTATCTGAGAAAGAGACTCACTATATAACCCAGGCTGACCCTAACCTAGCAATTCTCTTGCCTTAGACTCCTAAGTGCTAGAGTTGAGTAGTGTATTAGCCCTACTCAACTCTTACCTCTGAGAATATCATGTGCCATAAAGAACTAGTTCCTATACAAAATTTCTCCCTGAACTGCGAGGGTCAGTATCTGATGATGGAGATTCTCCCAGTGGAGAAAATTACTCAAATTTTCCTCTCCAAGAAAACAGCACCACTACCAAATTCCTCCCCAGCCAGTTTATTTATCATAGTAACATTTTATAGTATTTGTATGTATTTAGCCATCTGCTTCCCTACTAATTTTCTCCAGAATTAGAAATGATACTATAAAGCTGGGCATGGTGGCACATGTCTTTAATACCAGCACTTGGGAGGCAGAGACAGACAGATATCTGTGAGTTTAAGGCCAGTCGGATCTACAGAGTGAGTTCCAGGATAGCCAGGATGGTTACACAGAGAAACCCTATCTCAGAGAGAAAAAAAAAAAAAAAAAAAAGATACTATAATAGTCAGTAACATATATAAAATAATAATTAACAAGTAAGAAAACAACTCTCACTTCTTATCATCGATGTGAAAAAAAAGTTATTATATGCTAAAGTTTTTTTTCTAAGGCCCAAATCATCTGTTTTTCACTAAGCAAAATAATGTGACTTATAAAGTTTCAAGAGAAACAAAAATATTCAAAAACCTTAAATTAAAAAAAAAAACCTTCTAAAAAATACCAGCAATTATTTCTAGGTTTCTTATAACAAATTAGGAAAATGAAGTACATAAAAACACAACTGCCCGATATAAAGAACATTATTGTATCAATAACAAAAATGGACCATTTTGGAGCTCACTCCCTACTCTATGTTCCAGTGCCCTACAATGACAGGTGTGTTTAGACACAATTATGTATCAAGTACCAAGACAATAAACAGATGCTAAAAGCCACTTTAGGAAACAAAGCTTCCAAGACTTTTTGTTGTTGTTGTTTTTAATTCACAATACCTTATTTAAGAAATGAAAAGCAGTGGCACACACCTATAATCCCATCATTCAGGAAGCGGAGTGAGGAGGATTTCAAATTCAAGGCAAGCATGGAATGAATAGGAAGTTCAAGGCTAGCACTGGCTAGGCTAATCAGCTAGGCACTGTAAGGTGTGGGGGGGTGGGGCATCATACACACACACACACACACACACACACACACACACACACATTTTTTAAAGTTTCTTTATTTTATTGAGTAAAAGAATGCCTGTAAGACAGCTGGGTATGATACCCTGTAATCACACTACTTAAAAGGCAGAGGCAGAAGGACTGCCCTAAGACTGAGATGAGCTTAGAAGTCAAAGCAAATTCCAAATAAGTCAGAGCTACATAGCAAGACTGTCTCAAAAGACAAAAAAAGTTCTGTAAGAAAAATGGTACTATTTTAGCTCAGAAATAAAACTAGGTCACAGTAACAAATTATGTCCAATTTAAAAACAAAAAAACACACCTTTCAACCTGCATTAAAAAATAAAGGAAAAATGGCCCAGCAAATCAAAGCACTTGCACACCTGTTGATCTGAGTTTAATCCTTGGAACCCTCAGTGGAAAAGGGAAAACAACTCTTGAAAACTGACTGGTCACCTCTCCGCACATGCCATGGCACCTACCTGTGCAGCCATAATCACACATATATATATATGAAAAGAGACAAGAGACATTTCTTCTCTTCCTCTTTTTTTTCTTTAAATAGCTTCTCGAGACAGGAACAGCTCTGGCTGTCCTGGAACTCAAGATGCAGACCAGGCTGGCCTCAAACTCACTCTGCCTCCAGAGTGCTAGGATTAAAGGTATTGTGTCACCACCACCTAGCAAAAGAACATTTCTACAGCATACAAAAGCTATGACAATTAAAAATTCCAATGCAACAATAATTCTGTACCATAGTGGCCATTATTCATTCATAGCTCTACTTTTAAATTTTCAGTTCCTCGTAATCAATTGTGGCTCAAAAACATTGAATAAAGGGCTCAGACCATAGATTACTGCCTAGGATGAATAAGGCTCTGAATTAATTCTTCAGAGATGACAAGTAAAAAATGAAGTTTAAAAAAAATTTAAAAAATAAATAATGGCTAGAGATGAGTCAGAGGTTAAGAGTACTTGTCCATGGAGAGGACCTGGGTTCAATTCCCAGCACCCACATGGCAGTTCACAATTTTCTGTATCTCCAGTTCCAAGAGTCCCAACACCCTCTTCTGACCTTCCCAGATTTCAGGTATCTATGACACACATGGGTCCAAAAAACTTGTACTTATAAAGTAAATAAATTTGGAAAAAAATTATATATAAATGGAAATCTCCAAAAGTAAATATTTTACAAATTCAAAAAAAACTTAATGCATTGCACTGTCATAAATGTCCTATTTTATTCTCTTATCTTAACACAGATTGTGAATAAAGAAAAAAGTGATATGCATAGTAGCTTAACGTCATCTACAGTTTCAAAGATCCACTGAGGGCTGGATAAGGGAACTTACTACATGCCTATGAAACCTTTTTTTAATGTCCATGATAAAACCAGACACACGATTTGCTGTATTTAATAATTATTTCCTCTTACATGTCATAATTTATATGTCGGAGAAACAATGGCTTGACTTATTTTCTTCTGTCCCGCTTACCTTTGCCCAGTAGCGAAAGGCTAACACTAAGGGAGTGAAGACAGGTTCCACTTTGCCAAGGGCAGCAAGCAAGTCAGTAGTGAGACATGCCATATCATTTCCTGCACTCACTCTACATAGTAAACCACTGTGGATGAGAAACAAATTTCACTGCATTAATAACATCTTTTAAAAAAGCAGGATGCTTCAAAAACCCAGAGACTATCCTTTTCAGTCACCATATTTTAATAACCAGAAAAGTTATTGTAGGGACTGGAGACATGGTTCAGCAGTTAAGAGCCTGTACTGTTCTTGCAGAAGAGTCCAATTCTGTTCCTAGTATCCACAAATATAACCTAATAGCCGCTTTTAATTCACAGTAAAACACTTCTTCTGCTCCTTTACTTATTGTGTGTGAATACATGTGTGCCATCATATACATGTGGAAGTCAGAAGAAAATCTGTAGAAGCTAGTTCTCTGCTTCTATCATTTGGGTTCCACAGATCAAGCAAATGGTCAGGTTTAGAGACAAGCAACTTTATCCACAATCTATCTGCCCAATCTTTGGAGGATGTAGGGACAGGATCTTGCTATAAAGCCCAAGCTAAGATTACAAACTCGAGTCACCAATGACATTAACATCTTCAATGTCAATTAATATAGCATACTTCTCTTATAGTTCATTCTTTATATACATGATAAAAATATTAAAAATTAATATACTAACTATACTTCTTAACTGCAATTTCTTAATCAAGCTTTCATAACTTTGTTGTTATTCTCCAGTCAAAGGTTAGAATTTTCTTATTAATCCATGACTTGTTCTTTTGTATAGGGAAAACAGGAGATATCTTAAATGGGAGGAATACATTGGAAAATATTCAGGGGAAGGGAGGGAAGTAGAAAAAAGAAGGATGAATTTGAAGCTGTCTGTCACATTCAGTTAATTTAATACAACGTACAATAAGAAAAACATTGTTTTCTGTTTTGATTTTACCTACTAGATAGAAGTCAAATGCCTACATTCCGGTATTGATTTTTTCTTAAAGGATATAAATTTGGACAAATTTTTAACCTCTCCCCATCTCAATTTTCTAATTCAGAAAACAAGGAAGTTGGGTTGGCAACTTATCAAGCCAAGTAAGCCTGAAGACCTCAGTTCAATCCTTTGCAACCAATCCCAGAACCCATGCAATGTTTTGAAGGAGAGAGTCAACACTATAGATTTGTCTTCTAATCCCCACACATCCTGGGACACAAATGCCCACACATACATATTCAATAATAAGGAAATATTTTAAAATCCAGAATAAGGAAGTTGAACTAGATCTTCATAAAACCTTCTGAATTTGACTAAAAACACAACTTTAGACTACAAAAAAAAAACAACAACAACAACTTAATAGACAATAGAAGAACATTTGACCATTTTTGTACTTTTTTCCATGTTAATTTCAAGTAGTATTTAGTTTCTTCTTTCTTTCTTTGATTTTTTGGCTGGTCTGGGATTTGCTACATACACAAGGCTGGCTTCAAAATCAAGAGATTCTCCTGTCTCTGCCTCCCAGTACTTTTACCCTCTCAGCCCTACAGACATCTGAAGAAAAGGGCAATCAGTCATGCTAATTTATTGCAGTTATTTATCTTGTATTTTATGCAGGCGCATACTTAAATGGAGGTCAGGAGACAACTTTCAGGAGATGGTTGTCTCTTTTTACCATGTATGTCTCAGAATAAACAATTATTTATTATTCAGACTTAGCTGCCAGTTCTCTTATCTACTAAGTGGTGTGTGTGTGTACACAAACATACATTGGTATATTCATACATGTATGTGTTGGCCAAAGGTTCATGTTGGGAGTCTTTGGCTACTGTTCTCCTTATTTGTAACAGGTCACTCACTGAATCTGAAACTCTACATTTTAGATAGTCTGTCTGCCCATCAAAGTCCTAGGATCTCCCTATCTTTCCCAAAAGTAAGACTGCCCAGCTTGTTATCTCAGTGCTAGAGATCCAAACTCAAGTCCTCATACTTCATGCTTGTGCAACAAACACTTTACCCACTGAGCAATCTCAACCCAAGGTTTGTCTGTTTTTTATAAATATCTTATTTTCATTACCAACCTTTTCCGATCTTTGCACACCACAACAGGAACTTTAGCATGAAAATCAGATTCCACGTCTATATATAATGCTAAGGAGGGAGAGGGAGGTAAGTTAATGTCAACATCTCTAAGTATTCATTAGTAAACAATAAGTAACAGTTTCATTCTAAAAAATCACTCTCATTAATTCTGTGAGATAACCCACTTTTATTATTATGAAAATAATTAAGACCCAAAAGAACCTCTTACCACTCCTGGAGTCATTTGTGGTATACCACAAACCACGAGTATAGTCTTAAATATTGTTTAGAAATTAGAAGCACCTTAAGAAGAATGGGCTTTAAACATCCCTAAAGGCTTGAATATTTCCAAGTAAGTAGTCAAACTTCACTGATACACAGCAAAGACGGGTCATAACTCACTTACTTTTGAGGGCTATAGCCATAGGAGAACTTATGCTTTACCATCCAAGTACAACTCTTGGCCTCACCCAATTAATACTTCCAAAATCTGCCTAAGGAAAGCGTCATAGGAGGTATTAATGCAGTTGGAGAGCATAGACTATCACCAAAGTAGATCTCAAGTCATAAATATCTACATCAGTGTCTGGGGAGAGAACACCAAAGAAAGTTCAAATCCCCAGAATCCATGTGATGGAAGGAGAGAACTAATTATTCCAAGTTGTCCTCTAACATCCAAATGCATGCAAGAACCCACTCACAAATGTGCACAAAATACATCTCACCTAAAAATTAAAAATAAATACTTCAAGAGATAAATGGGTTGACATTTTATTTGGAGGAAAAACTCAATGAAAGTCTCTAATAGTATTTGATGAAATGATTAATAATTTAAAAAGTACATACTAGAAACCCCCTATATCAGAAATACCATTACACACAGTGAATATGACAGTAACTTAAGACACAAAAAGCTCAACGAAGGATTTGAAACACAAATATAAAAACAAATCTTGTAGATAACAGGTTTCTAGAGGATACAATGAGGACATTAAGTAAAACAATTTTAAAATCAGACAAAGCTTTTAAACATACAATCATATAACTTAAGATGATCTTTCATGTGAAAAAATGTGTTTTTTAATAGTTATATAAGCTGATGCTTCTCAATAACTATCAAGAGGTAAAAATCATTATGTCTAACTCATGTGTTTACCTGTTATATGATTTTAAGTTTTTGAGCAATCAGAAACAAATATTAACAAAAGCAACTCTGTTGAAATATCCCTACGTCATTTCTTATAAACTGTTTTCCCAAGACAATGGTCAACAAGAAGCTCATAAATAATGAGGTAATAAAATGACTCAGCTAATAAAGGTCTGTGCCTCCAAGCCTGACAACCTGAGTTCAATTCCAGGGACCTACATGGTAAGGAAAGAACAACTATCACCCACATCAAAAATGCCACAACCCCCTTCCCCTACACCTAAATAATTATGATTTTTTAAAAAGGGGGAAAGGATGAGCCAACTAGTTACCAGTTTATAATAAATGTATTGGACCTTGATCTGAAATAACATACTGTAAGGGATTGTCTTGTTTCATGGTAAATAATTGTCCCACCCACTGGTTTAATAAAAGGCGATGATTTGCCAAAGGCAGGCAGGAAGTGTGGGCAGGGCTCCCAGACTAAGAAAAACTCTGAGAACAGGAAGCACTGGCAGAATGCCAGAGAGAAGCCAGAAGAAGCAGAGTACAACTATGCTGCTCTAAACAAAAGGTACCGAGCCCCATGGCTGAATAGGAAGAATCATGGGTTAAATGAAGGGTACAAAGTTAGCAAGTGATATGCCTGGGCCTGAGGCCAACAACCTAAAACTATTGAAAGCATCTGTGTGTCTCTGTGGGACTGCGGGACTGTAGGTCTGTGGGCCTAGACCTTGAGGTTAGGCCCGAAAGTCTGGGCCAGAAACCTCATACTACAAATGCCCCAACGTGGGGCAAATTACCCACATAAAGCCATAGAAAACTTAAAAAACAGTCTAGAGCACAGGAACTGAAGCCCAAAGTAGCTTCTGAGTTGTGTCTCTGAAGTGGCCCGCAGTAAAGAGACTGAGTGGTATATGGGATTAAATTATAAAATGGTTTGTTTGTTACATGCAATTTAAGGTGAACAAGGCCAGTTCCTGAGTCTATATGTAAGCAAAGAGCTCTGTATGGTGGATTTAAGGTTTCTATTAATAAGGACAAAAAGAGAATAGAGTCAAAGATGGCTTCTTAGTGTTGATGTTTTCATGGATCAGCTCTCTTTGCCTGAGGGAAAGTGAGGCTTGGCTTTTTGAAGAGAAGCTTCCTGATTCAGCCTTAGAGGCAACTTGTGAGTCTTTTAAGAGGCCCTGCTGTCAAATACTTGAATGGAGTTAATGAGCAGCAGATAGCAAAGTTTTACTTAGTAATTATATAGACCCTCAAATTCCCCAGAGTACCTGGGCTAAAAAGATAAATTCTATGAAATTAGACTAGGAGCTGGGTGGAGCCACCCACCCATTTTACCAACCTTGAACTTTGGCAGATTAAAGGTGTGTTCAGAAATTGAAAGAAACTAGAAGAATCTGGGTGGAGTCAATCATCCTAGCCAAGCAAAGTTGTGGTCAGAGACAGAAAAAGTTAAGAAATAAATATACAGTAAAGACAGTTTTTTTTTTTTTTTAAAGTCTAAGTGGTTTAGAATGTGTTGAAAATATATATACATAGGCTTAGAGAAAGAAAAGGTAGAGAAAGCCTTTAAAAAAGAAACAGAGTAAAATAGATAAATAAAAAGCCACGCAAAGATGGAAAATACAAAGAATGTCTAGATACTGTATATTATTGTCTTATCTTTAAGCTTCTTGACTGAAAATGACTTAGTAAAAGCTGCTAAAATACAGTTGATTAGAAGTGCTGTTGGTTTAATTCAACCTATATATTTTGTAAATGAGTTGACTTTAAAATTGAAATGCAAAGATGCACTACTTTGGAGAAGAGGTTTTCCTTTTATTTTCACAGAAAATGAAAGACTGGATTTCTTCCTGGATAAAGAACATAAAGTTTGATAGAAGAAGACCCCCTGAAAAATCTCCAATGGAAATGGATGAACCAGATGATTCGACATTTCAGAACACCTCTGTGAAGTTTCCTGAGCTCTGTATCCAGAACAATTTCAAGGAGACTGGCTGAGATGACTCAGCCTTAGAGACTACTCCACTAAAGAGTTGTCCATAATCCTACATTTTTCTTTGGATTCCCATGGGATTGCCAACACCCCCATTCAGCAGGAAGTAGCCTAGAGAACAACGCCCACATTCCCAAAATATGGATTATGGATGTTTGTGTTTATTTACAGTGTTGTTTATAAGTTGTTATACGTAAGGGGGGAAAGAATATTAGATTTGGAGGGGTTTTTTTTGTTTTAAAAAGAGAAAAAGGGATATGTAGGGGACTGTCTTGTTTCATGGTAAATAATTGTCCCACCCACTGGTTTAATAAAAAGCGCTGATTGGCCAAAGGCAGGCAGGAAGTATGGGTGGGGCTACCAGACTAAGAAAAACTCTGAGAATAGGAAGCACAGAGCAGAACACCAGAGAGAAGCCGGAAGAAGCAGAGGACAACTATGCTGCTCTAAATAAATGGTATTGAGCCTCATGGCTGAACACGAAGAATCATGGGTTAGACAAAGGGTAGAGAGTTAGCAAGTGATATGCCTGGGCCTGAGGCTGATCAGCCTAAAAACTATTGAAAGCATCTGTGTGTCTCTGTGAAACTGCGGGACTGCAGGACTGCCGGTTTGTGGGCCTAGACCTTGAGTCCTAGACCTGAAAGTCCAGGCCAGAAACCTCATACTACAACATACTCCTTTAAATTTTTACCAATGTAAACATCCTTTCTTACAAAAGCATTCCAGACAAGTAACATGTAAAAGCTACTTGGTCTGATTCAACTGATGTAACACAAAAACTTACTTTAGGCTAGTATCAGTATTTCAAGTGGACTTACTGTTTCAAATGGAAAAAAAACAGCCAGGATTTGGTGGTAAAATGCCTTTCACCCAGCACTCAGGAGACAATGGCAGGAGGATCTGTGAGTTCAAGGCCTATAAAACAGTTCCAGGACAGCGAGAGCCACAAAGAGAAAGGCTGTCTTGAAAAGCCAACCAAACAACAAAAACAAAACTAGCAAATCAAGTGGAAAGAAAGCATGTATGCACAATGCATAAATGTATCTTTACTCTGCATCTCTCCAATTTTTGTTCATCAGTGACTTTTCAGTAAGATGAAGACAGGTATATTTGTCTTCATTTACATGACATGCTTGTAACATAGTAATTCTCTTTTACCTAAAAGAAATGCTTTCTAAAATGCCAGAAAATATCTGCAGCCCAAGGTAGTATCAAACTCTGTAAATACTCATTTTTTAACCATACATGCATTTAAAAAAAATTAATAAATTATACACTATAAAAGATTAGCAGGAATAACTAAGTACAACAGAACAATTACAACATGATCAGTTTTATTATGTGAACTCTCTTCTGTACATGATACTTCAGGAAATCTAGTAACCTGATTACTAAATAGCTACTAAAAGATAAATTGATGCTGCTACTAAGGATGGAATTCATTTAAAAATGAGGAAGGGCTAGAAAAAAGGCTGAATGATTAAGAGCACTTGTGCTTAACAAAGACCCAGATTCAAGTCACAATATTCACATGCTCACATCCGCCCATAACTCTAGTTCCAGGAGGTCTGACACCCTCTACCCTCTTCTGATCTCAGCAGGCAGGAGGCACTCAAGTAGGGTAAGAGGGAGAGAGTGGTAAAACACCATACATATAAAGTAAGTAAATGTTTTAGATGAGAAATTGCGTGTTTTAGAATGTTCCACCTAATTTTCAGACTATAGTTGAATGCAGGTTAATTGAAACCACAGAAAACAAAACTGAATGGACTGTAGCTCACTGGAAGAACACACATCTATTGCAAAGAGAGCCCTGGGTTCCATCCCTAGCACTAAAATAAATATATAAATAAGTAAACCCTGCAAATGAGGAGAGACTATTGTATTGAAAGCTATGTTTTAAATATCCAAATCCCATACGCTTTTTAATTATCAACTTTTATACAGTATCTCTGACTTAACCAACAGGTAAATTACATTACCAGGTAGATCTACTAAATAAATATACATGGATATATATGCTTACTCATACATGGTAGCAATTTTAACTTGGCTAGCCGTATGTAAACAAGACAGTGCATACATTTTTAGAAAAGGTTTTATAAAAGAAGAAAAAACAAACTTACTACTTTTTTTCAAAATTCCAAGCACTTGTATCAGAAGATCTGGATGATTCATCTAAAAAGTTTCATTAAAACAAAGGACAAGTAGCAGGACATCAGTTGAGAACTCAACTTGATTAAAGATTACCATTTAAACAAAAATGATGCTGTAAATAATACAATCAGATAGTGTTTTTACTTTATATCAGCAAATCTTACTCAGAGTAGAATAACAAATGCACAACTATTCATTATTCAAGGAAAATAGAAACAAGTTTACCAAATGACTATTCAATTTTTCATTCAAATCAAACATCTCTGGGGGAA
Source organism: Phyllotis vaccarum (assembly GCA_033318265.1). Taxonomy (NCBI): domain Eukaryota; kingdom Metazoa; phylum Chordata; class Mammalia; order Rodentia; family Cricetidae; genus Phyllotis; species Phyllotis vaccarum. Next base: position 64,088,439 of record JARWLC010000002.1, read on the forward strand.
AAAAAAAAGTATTTTAACAAGACCTTAATGTGTTGTTCTGGCTAGTTTTATGTCACCCTGACACAACTGTCATTTGAAGAGAAAACCTTGTTTAAGAAAATAAATATCACTAGACTAGCTTGCAGGTAAGCCTGTGGAGCTTTTTTTCTCTTGAATGGTGTGGTGGCACCTCTGGGCAGGCCGAGAGCAAGCCATGAGGTATAAGCCGTTAAGCAGCACTCCCTTCATGGCCCTTGCTTCAATTCCTGACTTCCCTGGATGATGGGACTACAAGCTGCTAAAATAAAATAAACTCTTTCCTGCTCGAAGTTGTTTTGGGCATGGTGTTTATCATAGCAACAGAAATCCTAACTAACACAAACATAAAATTTTGACTGGTAACTTTTTAGAAATTCTATTACTGTGTGTGACAGGGTGGAGTGCATGTCACGCCCATGTGAGGCCACAAGACAATATGTAGAGTCAGTTCTCTGTTTTCAACTTGATGTGGGTTCCAAGGATTGAGCTCAAGTTACCAGGTCTGCTTAGCATGGGCTTTTACCCATTGAGACATCTTGGGCAGACCTTGACTGACATTTTAAATGTTTGACCTAACAAAAATTATCAATGTTAATGCCAAATATTATTGACATTGTTAATAATACTACCTCACTACTAGTTCTTATAAATATTTATCATTTACCAGGCTGTATATTGTGTTCATCTCAGCACTTGACAGACAGAAGCAAGGGATCTCTCTTAGCTTAAGGTCAACCTGATCTACACAGAGAGCTCCAGGACCAACCAGGACTACACAGTGAGACCAGCTGCAAAAACATAAACATCCCTCATTTGGAAGCTCGAGATGGAATAGTCTAGTAGAATGTGCCCCAGACTCTTAGAAACACCAATGTGGTCCTATATGCTGTTAACAGCAGCATTCAAGAGGCAGAAGCATGAAAATTACCACAATTTCAAGGACAGCTTAGACTATACAGCAAGTACCAGCTGAGGATAAATAGGGAAATCTTGTCTCAAATAACCAAAAACAATAAAAAATGTTATTAGCCCTATTTTGAAATTAAGGAAAACAATGTTCAAAGAAATCAAGTAACCCACTTTTTTGGTTTCTTTGTTTTTCCAGTCAAGCTTTAAATTCAGCTTTCTGGTTTCTATCTTTCCACTTTTCAATACTGCTTAACAGAATTAATAACGAGTCAGCAAGCTCAAATATAAGCACTTTTCCCTTTTATTACTTTCCTCTGTTGGCTATTTTCTCCCACCTGTACATTTTTACCCTCCCTATTTGAAATGTAAGAGTAATTTTTTAAAACCCTGTTTAGTCTTCATGGTAATACTGAATAAGCCAAAGCCTTTTTTTTTTTTTCCTTACCGCTTCTCTAAAAGAAAACTCATTAAAATTATCAAGTACTAGTTAAATCCCACAGAGAGAAGGCTCTTTTCAAATTACTTACCTTGGGAGGAAATTTTATATCTATATTAACATCACTGCTTTTCAGAGCAAACTTTGTCAGAGATGAACCATACAACCTCAGTGCACATTCTGGAAAAGAAAAAACACAAAAGCTTGAAATTGCAAAAATAAGTATTTTTTTTAAATTGGGAAATTGGAAAGATTTGACTATGCAGTTGAGAGAACTTCCTATTCTTGTAGAAGACCAGAGTTCAGTTTCCAGTACCTAAATGGTGGTTCATAATGATCTATAATTCTAGTTCCAGAGTATCCAATGGCTTCTCCCAACCTATTAGGCATTCACACATACATACTATACATAAACCCATGCTAACCCCACAAACATACATCAAAACAAATAAATAAGAACATTAGGAAAACTATACATTACTTCAATCACAATAATTCTGGCATAATGATTACTGGGCATTACAGGTACAAAAACAAAGCACACAATGGAAGGGATTCCAGACTTACACGCCAGGGCATACACACTCACAAACACACTCAAACAAGATAATTAGTGTACAAACAAGGCCATTCCTAAGACACTCAAATTTGTCTACTTTTAAGGCAAAAAAAAGGGGGGGGAGGCAGGGGAATTTAGATCGATGGCTCAGGGGTTAAGAGCACTGACTGTTCTTCTACAAGACAAGGGTTCAATTCCCAGAACCCATATGGCAGCTCATAACTATCTGTAACTCCAGTTCCTGGGGATCTGATATCCTTACACATACATGCAGGCCAAACGCCAATGCACATTAAATTCTTTTTTTTTTTTTAAATAGATGGGTAGTGGTGGGTTCACGGCTTTAATCTCAGCTCTCAGGAAGTAGAGGCCAGCTTGTCTTTGTAAATTCAAGGCCAGCCTGGTTTACAAAGTAAACTCCAGGACTGCAAGGACTGTTACACAGAGAAAGCCTGTTTCAAAAAGCAAAAAACAAAAAACACACAAAAGGTACAAATTAAGAAATTTACCTTAGTTCAAGAGGAAGTAAAGAAAAATTTTGTGATTCTAATACTTAAGTATGTAAAATGGCTCTGTACCTGGTAAATATGTCACTATAACCTTTGACATTTCCTCCACAATGTCTTGTCGGACTCTGAGGTCATCATCTGTTATTCCTTGTTCTTTTGCTAATTCGACAACTGCAATACTTAAAGCAGCCAAGTGAGCAGGGGAAGGAGATGGAAGAGATCGCAGTTCACTTTCTTCCTGTTTTTCCTGTTAGTAGAATGTTTTACAATAACAAATTTTTCATTTTAATGTACATAAATTTAAGAAAGAAAAAAAGAAATAATATTCACCTTCTACACATGAGAAATAAAACGTAATAAAACAAAAGAAAAATTTTTGCTTTTAGAACACAGGATTCAAGGAATGAAAGGTACAAGAGAGTTTACTAGTAAGTTTTCTTTTTATAATTTTAACTTTAAAAAAAAATTCTAATTGCATAATTTTATTAAGTTGTAAAATCTGCTTTATTGGAACTGAAGGTTAAGAGTGTGCACTGCTTTTGTAAAGGATCCCATTTTAGTTCCCAGCACCCATATCCAGTGGCTCACAACTGCCTACATAACTCAAGCTCCAAGGGGCCTGATGCTCTCTCCTGGACTCTGCTAGCTCCCTCAGGGAGCCAGCATACACTCACTCATAAATGAATAAAAATCAAATAAATGACCATTTTAAAAGAAGAACGTAACATCTTAAAAATTACTCTACTATACTATTGGTATAAATTCTGAAAATCTACATCAAAGCTAACACAGAGGTTTAACAGTTGGCTCATGATTCTGTAACAGAAAAGATAGCTATCTTAAGTCATAAAAGTCATAAATCTCATCTAATCAACACATGCAGCATCAAGTCAAATGATCACAAGAATGCTCCCTAATACACAAAGTATACAGAATAGTCGGTTTTACAATGAAATTATGTATGCAAAAGCTTCTATGGGAATGCAGAAAAGGACTACAACCCAGACTTTCTGGAAGATCAGATGAGAGGATTCTTCTCTGAGACGTTATCTGAGCTAAGAAACTTAAACTATGTATTTTTGAGAGGAAACTAAATAGTTAATATACCGATATGCTTAGAAAAGTATTGAAATTTAATAGAAATAATTTCAAAATTATAAATTCTGGAAGTACAAAATTTGAGAATTTCTGTGGTCTCACTACTTCTCCAGTTTCATGTTATGCCATTTTCTTTCTAGTTCTTTCCTTCCCTCTAACTGGACTCAGTCACATCCTTAAACGCCAGATCTACTTTTCTCTAGAGACCTTTCTTTATGAGGTTTTAATGGACCACGCTTTTTGCTTTTTAAACTACTATTTCAAAGTTTAACTCAAGGTAGCTTTCCAATGAAACTTCCCTGTTGTAGACCAAGTAAAATATTCTTGTACATTTTTGATGTGTGAATGCGTTTATGTTTGCTGTGAATCTCAATCTTTAAATAAAGGAGCTGTTTTGGGCCATGGCAGGCACCATAGAAGAAGTAGGAGGAGAAATCAGAGCTTAGGTAGGAGAAGCAGGGTGGAGTCAGGCAGATCCAGCCAGCCGCCCAAGAAGAAACATGTAAGGAGCACGGGTGAGCCACACGGGCCATGTGGCCGACAGATTAATAGAAATGGGTTGATTTAAGATATAAGAGCTAGCTGGCAATGTGCCTGAGCCATAGGCCAAACAGCATGAAGTTAATGTAAGCGTCTGAGTCGTTTCTGGGGACCCGGGCGGCTGGGCGGCTAAGCGGTCTCGGGCGGCAGGTCTGTGGGTCTCTGGACCTCTGGCCGCCCGGGACCGAGAACCCCACTACAACACATTTTCTTAGCACATTTCTCCTTCTAATAAGACTTACTGTACATAAACCATATTCACCAATTATTAGAAACTCTGAGAGGAACCATGGTTATATTATCCACCACTACCTACATCTAGCAATCAGACAATAAATACTCTGAGTGTGAGGTACCTAGCCCCAGAGTCCAGCTGAAGTGTCTTAGTGAAAAGTCAAATTTCCAGCACATTTAATGTTTGCTGTGAAAACTGCAGAGATAATATTCCCTTCATGTATAACTATTTTATATTAAAATAGCAAGTACACATGTGTACTGTGGCATATGTTGCCCATGTACACAAAACAATTGATAATGAATGTGAAGGAATTCTCAAAATAAAAATGTCTTTGGGGCTGGGAAGATGGCTTAGTGAGCAAAAAAGCTTGGAAGGTATGAGAACATGAGTTCAGTTCCCAACACCCATGTAAAAAGCCAAGCATGGTCAAGCACACCAGTGAAGACAGGAAGACTGTTGAGACTTCTCGACCTGCAGGAGTAACTCCAGGTTCAATGAGAGACTAGACTGTATGTCAAAAGAATAAGGTAGAGACTGATAAAGCATAACACCCAGTATTCCCATGGCCTCAGTTCAAATACAAGCACATTTAGCCCCTACACACACACACACACACAGTGTCTTTTAATAAATCACAAATATGCTTTACATTGATTGTCTTAGAATTCTCTTCTGAATTGCAGCCAAGGATCTGGTTTGACCTGTCAGATGTCCCTACAGATTAAGGAAACTCCTAGGTTACTGCAGGTGGCAGTATGGAGCCGTGCCTCCTCTCTGCTGCTGCTGCTGGAAGATAAACAAACTGTACCTAACAGTTTTTATTTTATGAATCAATGGTTCTTTAGCAAGATCAAACTGGTTCCTAGAAGGTTCTAACCACTAGAGATAAGGAAGTTAACCCCAGCTTTTCAAGGCTATCATTTCAGTTACTTCATGCCTCATTATTAGGTATATAAATTTAAAAATAGCCTAATATACGTTTACAATTCAAAAAGTAAAGATTTTTAAAAGTAATAACTTACCAAAATATTTTTCTTATGTCGTTTTTCTTTTATATGTTTATGTGCTCCTTGAATGTTTTCAATGTGAATTAAGCAAAGTTTGCATAGATAACGGCAATTGGTATATTCTGGTGATCGCTGAAGAAACAAATTTAAAAATACATTTTCTCAGTAAAAAAATAAATGGCAGACTATATAAGTAAATGATAAGTATTTAAGTATAACACGTGTGTGTAGTAGCCCCAGAAAAATGGGACAAGATCCTCTAAAACTGGAGTTACAGAAAGTTGTGAGCCACAATGTCAGTGCTAGGAAGAGAACTAAGGTCCTTTTGTAAGGATAGTAAGTAATCTTAAATACTGAGCCCTCCCTCCAGACTCAATAAATGATGTTCTTTAAGTAGGAAATGTGCATCAAAATTAACAGTCCTACTATAGATTACAAAAAAAAACATTTATAAGGTAATATTTATTAACTGTCAGGTTCTCTATTTTACTAATAAAGGATTTAAATCTCAACAAGCTTGTTTCATCTAAATGACTCACAATCTAGTTATTCTAATTTTTATCAATGAAATTTTCTGAGATCAGTTAAGCAATTAAAAAAAAGTTTTACATTTCCAACTACAACTATACATTTACTGAACAATTTTTAAATACTTATAAGTTAAACATTTTTCATGGAGTTAAACAGTGAACAAGACAAATTCCTGTCAGTATGAATTTACATTCTAGTGCATGAAGTTTAATATGGATGAGATACAAATAAATAGAAATATAGACGAAAGAGGAGTTACTTTTTAAAACATAGTCACCACTTAAGGACCTTTTTATACAGTGACTTAAAGGCAGTGTAGAATTTGGCTGTTGTAATATATCTGGAGCCATATACTATTTTCCATGCAGAGAAAGAAACTAAGGTCCTGAGCCAAGAATATAATCAAAGTATTTAGAAAACTACATATTACAGTTTAAGGCATATTTCAATCTTAAATTAAAGGAGTAAAATTGTGACTATTAATGTTATCAACTTGATTTGTTTGAGAAGCACCCAAGAAATGAGAAAATGTTGAATAATGGTTTTGCTTCTTCCTTCCCTTTGGGCTTCCACAGTATGAGTTATTCTCCTTCACCACATCCTATGTGCCAAAAAGAACTGCAGTAACTAAAACTGTAGGCTAAAACACGTTTTCCCCTTTTTCTGGGTACTGTAACAGGAACAAAATTTTTGATTAGTACATTATTAAAACATTAATATGAGGGCTGGAGAAATGGCTCAGCAGTTAGAAGCCCTGGCTGCTCTTCCAGAAGACCCAGGCTCAATTCCCAGCACCCACATGGGAGCTTACATCTGTCTGTAACTCTAGTTTCAGGGGCTCCAGCAGTTTCACACAGGCATACATGCAGGTAAAACATGAATGTACATGAAGGAAAAATATTTAAAAAACAACAACAAAAAAAACCCCTTAGCATGAATAGTGACTAAACCAGATCACAAAGTTCTAAGGACTCCTGTCCTTAAGTATAAAAGGACTATAGAACATATAAAAGAAAGCTTAACTATCTAAAAATATTTATGTTAAATTGGGTGTGGTGGCACAAGCTTTTAATTCCAGTACTTGGGAGGCTGAGGCAACAGACTTCTATGAATCTGAGGCCAGCACAGTCTATAGATTCCATTTCAAAAATAAAATAGAAAGAAACTCATGTTCCCACCTAGTGTTTTTGTTCTTTATAAGACAGGGTTTTACTGTGTGTCCTGGCTGCTCTGGAACTCACTGTACAGAACAGGCTAGCCTTGAACTCAAGAGATCCTCCCACATCTACTTCCTTGGATTAAAAGTATGATGGCTTTTTTTTTTTTTTAATATAATATAAAGTCACGGTTGTGTCAGGCTGGCCTCCAACTCTGATCTTGAACACCTGACTGTCTGTCCTACCTTCACCTCCTGAGATGGGATGAATGGCATGGAACTCAGGGTTAGAAAAGTGGCTCAGTGATCTGAGCTGCTCAGTGATGTGAGCTGCTCTTTCAGAGTACTTGGGGTAGGTTCCTAATATCCACAACAGGTGGCTCACAAGTACCTATAAACTCCAGCTCCAGGAACTCCAATGCCCTCTTCTGGCCTCCCACTTGTACTGTACTCATATACACAAATTCACAGACAAATAATAAAAAATTAAAATATAAAATAAATTTATATAAAATACACATATAAAATAAAAATGTAAAAGGCATTCACCACCATATACAGATCTAATCTATATTTTAAAAGAACCATTTGTTTTCTAAGAACAAGAGAAAAAAGGCTCATTCATAATCATTAACATATTGCAATATCCAGGCATCAGGTACCAACATGATGCACAGACACACACACGCAGGCAAACACCCATATACATTAAGTAAAAAGAAAAAAACAATTTTAAGAGTTAAATAGCATATAGATGTTACCTACCAGTAGTGACTGTGGTAGACCAATGACTCAAAAATCTATTCTAACTCAAATTTTGCTATAACTGCTATGCACTAATAAATAAAATGCCAAAAGGGGCAAAAGTGCTCTCACAAGGATTTCTTTCATCAATCTAAGTATCTTGCTTTTTCAAAACTATATAAAATCATACTACCTTTATTCCTTTCTCATTTTTTAAAAATAATGATCTCCTTATATACACATTTATGAACATCTTAAATACATTTCTCTGTAGTTTGATTTTGTGATTTTTCAATATCTACTGGTGTTTTTATTGCTAAGGCCATGAATGTGTTTCCAGTTTAAGAAATTAGTTAATTGGTACTCAGACACAAGACACAAAGAGAATAGTTCCTTATTTATATTATATTCAGTAAACTTAAGGTGAAAAACAAGAGAAAAAGAACTCAGCAAATTATACAGTAGTATTTAATAACTTATTTTCATCCATCTGAGTAACTTTTAACTTTTGGGGGATCTGAACATAGAGCTTTTGCTTGATAGGCAAATTCTTTGCCAATGAACTACATTTTCAGCTAGACATCTAACTTTTGGGGAAAAAAAATGCCATTTTTTATCAGTAGCCAGCACATTAACAAGCATTCTTATTTACTAAAGAGTGAATAAATCATTAGTTATCATTTATTTTATATCAACCATAGTGGTATTTTAGTAAATATTTTAAGCTTTGAAAAACAGTAAACAGGGGCTGGAGAGAGACTTCAGAGGTTAATAGCAGTGGCTGCTCTTCCAGAGGTCCTGAGTTCAAGTCCCAGCAATCACATGGTGACTCACAAGCATCTCTAAATAGGATCTGGTGTCCTCTTCTGGCAGTTAGGCATACACGCAGGCAGAACACTATACACAATAAATAAATCAAGAAAGAAAAAAGAGAGGAAAAGAAAGAGGAAGAGAGAAAGAAAAAGAGAGAAAGAGAGACAGAAGGAAGGAAGGAAGGGAGGGAGGGGGAGGGGAGGGGAGAGAGGGAGGGAGGAAGAGAGAGAAAAAAAGAGAGAGAAAGAAAGGGAGAAAGAAAGGGAGAAAGGAAGGAAGGAAGGAAGGAAGGAAGGAAGGAAGGAAGGAAGGAAGGAAGGAAGGAAGGAAGGAAGGAAGGAAGGAAGGAAGGAAGGAAGGAAGGAAGGACATAGGAGGAACAGGAGAGATGGGTCAGTGGCTAAAAGTGTGTACTGCTCTTGCAGAAGAACCAAGTTAATTTCCAGAATCCATATAGAGCGGCTCACAACCATCTATAACTCTGGCCCTATCTGATATTTTCTTCTGGCCTCCGAGGGTACCTGAACCCATATGCACATATTCCCATGCAGACAACACAGTCAACTCTGTCATCACAGCAAGGAAGCAGCCATAAACAATATATAAAGAAAATAAGCACAGCTGTGTCCCAGTAAATGTTTACAAAAAGGGAAGTTACAAGTATTTTGCCACATTCAAACAAAACAAGGAGGCAGGCCATAGTTTGCTAATGTCTACAATAACTCAAAGTCAACTTATATCAGTGGTGGTGGCAGGTGGCATGCTTTTAATCTCAGCACTCAGAGGTAGAGGCAGAGGCAGGTAGATCTCTGAGGTCATGGCCAGCCTGATCTACATAGTGAGCTGCAGGCCAGCTAAGACTACAAAGACAGACTTCTCTCAAAAAAAAAAAAAAAAAAAAAAAAAAAAAAGTAAACTAATAAGTGTATTTGCTGAATAAAAAGATGATGATTAAGAAAGCTGAATAATATGTGTTCCATTAATAAACATGAAGCATTTACACTCTGGAAAAGTTATGAAAACAAACACTCCTCCCTCAATATCGATAACTAACATAACATAGCCTACTTTTTCAAGTCGAAAGATGTGATCTCTTTCTAGGCGTTCTTCTGCTTGTTTCAAGCCTAGCCTCTGCTCAGGTGTCAATGCAGATTCATCTATCACAGTGGCATTTTCTAAATAGTCCATCTCAGAAGAATTTTCCTTAGTAGATTCTTCACCCTTCAATTTGCCTACAAAAGAAGTAATCATTGAATCAGTTATCATCATGTTTACAGTGGTAGCTCATACCTTTAACACCAGCACTTGGGAGGCAGAAGCAGGAGGATCTCTGTCAGAAGGAGAAGCCTTCTGAGTATAATATCACAACTTTCATAGTATTAACTGGCAACTAACACTGATGTACTGTGTGGCATTTGGAATCATCTAATATTGCAGAATATTTTAGTGACTTATTATTAAGCAATGAAAGACAAAATCTAGTTTATTCCTATAGTCCATGAAAAAGAACAGTAACAAGACAATATAAGCCTCCTAAAAAAAAAAAAGTCTCGCTTTCCCTATATGACTATCAACTAACAATAGCAAATCCTATAAAATTATCCTTTCTATCACAATAATTGGAAAAAGCTACATAGCACTTTTCCCCCTAGACAGGATTTGTGTGGCTATCCTGAAACTCCTCTACAGACCAGACTGGCCTCAAACTCAAACTCAGAGATCCACCTGCCTCTGCCTCTGCCTCTCAGGTGCTGAGATTAAAGGCGTTTACCACAATTCCTGACTACACAGCACTTTTGAAAAGTCAGAAATACGGCAGGGTATGGGAGCACACAAATATAATACCAGAGCGCAAGAGGCAGGAATAGATGGATCTCTACAAGTTCAAGGCTAGCCAGGTCTACACAGCAAATTCCAAGAGAGCCAAGGCTCCATAGTGAAACCCTAAGTCAAAATAGTACTCTTCCAGAAGACCAAGGTTTTGATTCTCAACACCCACATTGGGTAACTCACAACCACCAATTCCAGCTCAAAGAGACCAAAGAGTTCTTTGGGAACCCACACTCATATGCACACAGACATATATAAAACTAAACATAAAGTAAGGGTGAAGAAATGGCTCAGTGGTTAACAGCACTTAACAGCTCTTGCAAAGACTCAGGTTTGATTACCAGCACCCACACCAGTTAACTCAATTTCCAAGGGTTCTGATGCCCTCTGACCTCCATAAGTACTTGTAGGTATATGCCACACAAAAACTCAAGGAAGCACACATATATACACTAAATAAATAAATCTCTGAAAAATAAAGTATCCTTTTTTAAAGGGAATCAACATTAAAATAAATACTAGGCAAATTGTCACGACCACAGATGCCTTTAATTCCAGCACTCTCTGTGAGTTCAAGGCCAGCCTGGTCTATAAAGTGAGTTTCAGGACGAAGCTGTCATACAAGAGAAACCCTGTCTTGGAAAAAAAGGGGGGAGGGGTCAATAGGATGGCTCAGAGAAAGTCAAGTGCTTGCCATGCATGCCTAGCAACCTGAGTTCCATCCTCAAAACACACCTAAAGGTTGTCATTTGATTGCTACATACATTCCATGATACACTTCCACATATGCACATATCATACACGTACTATTTAAATGAAAAAAGCAGGAGGTTAAAAGAACTAGCTATATGGTTATCTAGGGGACAAGTATTCATAGAAGGAAAAGCAGATGCAAAGGTCTGTCCTTAGGTGACCTTTGCCTTTAGAGAAGATGCAAGAAAACTACATAACTTCAATAGAGAGAAAGTTAAGAAAATAAATAAGGGCAGAGAAGTAGGAATGCCATATCATGCTGGCCCCTACCACTCACTCTGACACTAGTTTTTACTACAATGTGTGGTTAACCACGAAAACACATGAATAACACCATCGGACTCCTAGACATTATGCCGCAAACAGAACAAAAGTTGGTATAGGCTTCTATGTTTTTTAATGATTTACAGTGAGATACTCAAAGGACTGGTCCAAAGCATCTACCCACCACTCTTATCCCCAAACCCCATGCTAGAAGCAATGTGAACCTGTTAACAGTTCAATTTCTCAGGCCACTCCCTAAATGTTCTAAATCAAGACTCTGGAAATGAAGCCAAACGCCCTCCAGTTTAATGTGATTCCCAAGAGTATGCATGCATACTGAAGTTTAACAATGATGGCTTTGGGAGGAGGGGACAATATGGTTGTTATTGTAAAGCAGGGTCTTTCTTACTCTGTAGCCTAGAATCACAACAATCCTCCTACCCCATCTTCCCAAATGTTGGAATTACAGGTGCAAACTACCTGTGTATCTAGGGTAAAGCTGTGCTTTGTTTTTTGTCTTGGGAGTGGGACCAGTCCTTGAGATTGAATCCAGAGCCTCCCTTATGCTACTCAATTTCTCTACCAATGAACTATATCCTCATCTTGAATATTAAAAGTTTTATAAACGCAGATCAAGAACATTCTCCCCCAAATAATCACTTGGCCCATTTACCTATTTCCTGCAACTATTTGCTCTTATATAGAAAAAGACAATTCTATTAATGTTTTAAAAGTCTGTTTCTAAAGCGTGGTGGTTTGGGTTAGTATGTGCCCCATAAGCTCAAAGATTTAAATACTTGGTAACCAGGGACTACTTTAAAGCATTGGGGGGTGTGGCCTTGTTGGAGGAAATGTGTCTACCAGTAGGTGAATGAACTCTGAGGTTTCAAAAATCCCATTCTAAATTCAGAGTCTCTCTCTTCTGCAGCCTGTGGATCCAGATGTGGAACCCTCCACTAGCACCGTGCCTGTCTATGTGTTGCCATGCTTCCCCCCATGACAATGGGCAGGTTCAAGTAAATGCTTTCTTTTGTAAGCATGAAAGATAATGGTGTCTCTTCACAACAACAGAACACTGAAACAGAAACCATTCCCTATTCCCTATATCCTATCAGAAATGAAAAAGTAGCTATTTCTGGAAAAGAAATAGGGGGTAGGGGTGGAGGAGCATGTGCAGGTCAAAGGACAACTTTCAGGGAGTAAATTCTCTCCCATCATGTGAACTCCAGGGATCAAATTCAAGTCACCATACTTAGTGGCAAATGCACTCAACTGCTGAGACAGCTCACCAGTCTTATTTCTGAACCAAGGTTTCACAAAATACGGCAATAAAATTTATAAATTGTTTTGAGAGAGGTGCTAAGGGCTTTCTGTAGGCTAGACAACTGTTCTACCAGGTTTATAGCCTCAGCCTCAATCAGTTTATTTTTATATCAAGGTAAACTTTATTCTCCAGCCATGGAAACAACAGAAAATAGGCTGCCTCCTCTCAAATCACTAATTTAAACAAAACAAAATTAAAATTACAAAAAAAAAAAAGAGAGAGAGCTGACCATCCTAGCATGCATATACTCAGACTATTAACTGAAAGTAAAACAGAGCTAAGGGGTAGCATATGCCTATAGATAAAACGTAATTTTATTAATATTTTCGAGACAATGTCTTACTATGTAGCCCTGGGGGGCCTGGAACTCTATGTATATCAGGCTGGCCTCAAACTCAGGTATCCACCTGCCTCTTTTCTCCATAGTCCATAAAGATCACCACAGCCAGCCAAAACATTTTTTAAAAGAAAAAGTAAAACCTGGATGTAATGACCATGCCTATAAACCCAGCACTAAAGAGATGAGAGGCAGCTTGGTCTACAAAGCAAGTTTTAGCCAATCACAAAAGGGAATTCTCTTTGAAAATGAATGAATGAGTGAGTGAGTGAGTGAGTGAGTGAGTGAGTGAGTGAGTGAGTGAGTGAATTAACAAATAAGTACATGTACTTACCTATATATATACACACAACACTCAAGATCACAATGAACAAAATTTTTTACAGTAATAGTTCAAGTAAATATTAACAGTGTATATCTTAATCACTCTCTGCTTCCACTTTAATTCCTAACAAAATATCTAGTGCATTGAAGCTAAAAAGATTAAAAAATAAATATATAAAATAGAAAACCTAATCATAAATCTTTGATCTCTTAAGTATCTTCTAAAATCATACATGTTTTCTGTCATAACTTAAAAGCCCCTTCATTTTATGCCCTGAAAGCTGAAATTTTATCATGTCCTCAAATTCCTCCTCTAATCAATTCTGAATCTCATTCGTAATCAGCCAATACTTCTTAATAATGTAGTTACCCAATCTGAAGGCCAAGTAGCAAAATTAAATAATATAATTCTCAAGTTTTTGCCACTGAAAATCAGTTTTGTAATACATCAAATAGGAAGCTTTCTTCAGACCTAAAGTCGGATTTGGTTTTGGTTTTAATTATAAACAAATGACTAAACCACAAACAAGGAACCCAATATGTATCTATTTATTGAATAAAAGAGAACATATTACCAAGATCCCTTTTTAAGACTGGGGAGCTAGGTATAGTGGTAAGTTCATGTAACTCCAGCATTTCTGAGACTGAGACAGGAAGAGTTCAAGATGAGGAGCTGGAGAGATGTCTCAGCAGTTAAAGAGCACTGGCTGCTCTTCCAGAGGACCTGGGTTTAATTCCCAGCACCCATATGACAACTCACACCTGTCTGTAACCCCTGTTCTGGGGGTCCGACACCCTCACACAGACATATATGCAGGCAAAACAACAATGTACATAAAATACAAATAAATTATTTTTTAAAAAGCGAGAGAGCTCAAAGCAATGGCTAGAAAGATGGCTCTCTCGGCAGTTAAGAGCACATAATGCTCTTTCAGACGAACCAGGTTCAAGTCCCTGCACCCATATAAAGCGATTCAAAACCATCTTTAACTCTAGGTTCAGGAGATCCAACACCTTTGGCCTCTAAATGAACATATAAATACACATAAACCTAAGCAGATATATGCACATAATTAAAAATAATTTTAAAAGTTAGGCAGTGGTGGCACACGTCTTTAATCTCAGCAGTCGGGAAGCAGAAGCTGACAGATCTCTGTGAGTTCAAGGTTCAAGGCCATCCTGGTCTACATAATGAGTTTCATGACAGCCAAGGCTACATAGAGACCCTATCTCAAAACAAACAAAACAAAAATAATAAGAAATTTTAGAGTTCTAGATCAATTTTACATAGTTCAAAGCCAGTCTTCTCTACACAATGAGACCATCTTTTAAAAACCTAAATAAGTGTACAAGGCTAAAGGTAAAGCCCATTGTTACCACTTGTCCTTGTCCAGCATATACAAAGACAGATTCCTATGCCTAGTAAGTAAGTACAGTATGTGTATTCACAAACACACACGAAACTCTATGTGCACAGCCCTTCACACAAAAAAATTAAGGTTCTGCTGATTTCTTTATTTTCAACTTTTTGAAATTAAAGTAGCTAAACCAGAAAAAAACCTACAAAACATTAACAAGAAAATCCTGCCCAAAACGTAACTTGTGGAAAACACTATGCATATTTAAACTTACTCAAATCATCTGATGTATCTTCAACTCCTGAAGCACTGTCATCAGAATCACCAATATTATCTGTCCGTGTCTGTTGCTTTTGAGATGGTGTTAAGTTTTCCAGAGTCAATTTTTCTCCCTGGAGAGCTTCACTATTCTTTTTGTCCACAGAAACAAAGGAGCTTGTAAGTTTTTTCCCACTCTGTTGTGATTCTGTCTGTTTCATGTTTTCTTTCAACAGTAAATTCGGTGCATTTTCTGGTTCTAAAAGCGAGCTGGGTGTCTTTTGTAATTTCATCTGAGAAATGGGTATATCTTCCTCTTTCTTCTGTGAACTAAGTGCTTTTTCTATTGTTGCTGCTGTTGTACTGGGTGTTTTTTCTTCCTTTATTGGTAAATTAGGTGACTTTGGTAATTTTTCTGCTTTTGCCTGTAAACTAGGTGCCTTTTCTACTTTTACCTGTGAAGATCCCTTCTGGGCTTTCAAGGGTGAATTTGGTATCTTTTTGACTTTGCAATGACTTTGATCTCGAAGTACTAACCCCAAATCTTTAGGGCCTGGAACATTGGTAGCATTTATTTTACATGATTTAACTTCTGTTTTTTCTATACAAATATCATTTTGCTTGGTTTTTTTACTACTATTTCTATTCAAAGAGCTGGTCCCAATTTCTGTCATGGACTTATCATTTCTAGGCTTCAAGGTTTGATTAGTTATAATTTTAACTGCTTTGCTTTCTTCACAAATAATATTCTTCTTTGGTTCATGATTTTCGCTTTTAGAAGTCTTGGGCTCTTCCATTATTTGAAAATCTGGTTCTTTCCAATTGTGATACTGTAAAATAGCAGATCTCAGGTCTACGAACTGCTCCAAATCTAGTTTAGGCAAGCAAACTATAGGATTTTAAAAAAAAGAAAAAGAAAAAGTTATTTAAAATGCAAAAACATTTTTAGTCAATAGTCAATTTAAAAAACTTACAATTTGTTCTCAAAACTAAAGCTAGTCTTCAGAAAGCTATATGAAAAGAGCTTAAATCTCCATTTATTAGGAGACAGAGGAAAGCAGATCTCTGTGAGTTACATTCAGGCAAGTCGATTCTACACAACTAGTTCAAGGTAACCCAAGACTACAGAGTGAGACTGTCTCAAAAAACAACACAACACCCACAAAAACAAACAACAAAATAGACATTTTACAAAAAACAAAATTACTTTTTATTGCCTAATTAGAATTTCCAGTAAAAGTAAGTATCTCCACAAAAATAAAACCTGGCCAGGCAGTGGCGGTGCACACTTTTAATCAAAGCACTCAGGAGGCAGGGGCAGGTGGGATCCCTTACAAAGCAAGTTCCAGGACAGCCAGGACTACACAGAAAAGCCCAGACTGGGGGGGGGGGGGGGGGAGGACATCTGAAATAATATGCCTCCATCATTATAAGAAAATGGAAAACTGAAGAAGCTGCAAAATTTCAATCTCTGTGCATTATTTTTTTTTAAGTTATAGAATTCTCAGTGTTAAAAGTTTTGTACCTACATGATTTCATCCTGAACACAGTTGTTTATATCACAATCTACTCAAATCTCTAAACATCAGAATCACCTCTAAAAGTAAAACGTATAAATTCAAGTAAATAAACTTTCAAATTTGTTATTATGTATTTCCTAAAACCCACATAATAAACACTACAAAGTACAAATGTTGCTTTAAACTATGAACTTTGGGAGGTAACAGTATTGGCATAGTCATCAGCTGTAATGAATTTATCACTCTAGTGCCAAGTCTTGGTTGTAGGGGTAGGTTATGAACGTGAGGACAAAGAGTATGTGGGAACTCTGTTTTCTGCTCAATTTTGCTGTAAACCCAAGAAAGTGACAGCAAAGAAGAATACTAACAACAATCAGAGCCTATTTTTCTCTGAAAAAACAAAATCTTAACAGTAACAATTATACTGATGAGAAAACATTAAGTTTACAAGAGTATACACATGGTAAAAAAAAAAAATGTTGCATTGTTATAGTATTTGTATATCAGAAATATCTTATATATTCTATTTTATAGAAATTGTTTTTTAACTCTTCATCTTGCCCAATGTGCCTTAAATCTGTAATGCCTCTCAGCAAAAATTAATATATGAATAAAAACTAGAGTCTTCTGCCAACAAAGGCAAATTCTAGGAAATTAAAATGTGTTATCATCTTTTGACTTTTACTAGGTAATAATACTAAATCAGAGCAAGCAAGTCTAATTATAAAAGCATTCATCATAAAACACAAAAGTATAACCTAAAACAAAAAGCTCAGAACAGGACATGAGTCAATTTACTTGTAAGCGTATATATGCAAAACTATACATACAAAAAAGAAAACTTTAGTCTAGGTATATTTGCATTAAAGCATCTCACCCAACTACAACTAGAGGTTATAGTTCTAATTTGTAGAAAAGTCCTCTATATGACCAGACAGTGATGGCACATGCCTTTAATCTCAGCTCTCCAAAGGCAAAGACAGGAAGATCTCTGTGATCTCCAGCAGGCCAGCCTGGTCTACATGAGCTGATTTCCAGGACAGACACTCAGTTACCGGGGGGGGGGGGGGGGGGGGGGGGGATGGATATCCTCTATTCCTCTATATGTTCTGCTTTGATTTTGGTCTAGATTATTATTCTCATTTGAAAAGTCAAGTTTTTCTTTAAGAAACTTCACGTTACACTGTCCACTGAAGAGACTCAAGTTCAAGATTTCTCAAGAACGTCTTTTCTCAAAGAACTGATGATTGATCCAGTTATCAATACTCATAATTATTTTTCTTTTATCTTTTCATGAATCAAGGAAAGACATAATCACAACCTCAAAGTTCTTCACTAGAAATCTTTGACATCCAATTTCTTCAACAATTAATGTTAGAAACTGCTTTAGAATTTATTCGCTTCTCATTTACTGACACCTCATACTTCTCTTGACAAGAATAAATTCAGATTATACTCCTTCCTAAGATATCACATTCCAGAATACTATGGCTCTGTAGAATATGCTGGATACCATACTGAAATGAACATCCATTCACAGGAAGACAAGTATTTTCAACTTCATACCTCCTGTTCAAGATAAGCCTCATTATCATCACCATTACATTCTGACTGGTCATATTCCCTCTTGTATGTATCAAAATTCATACTGAAGAATGAGTTATTAGTTGCACACGGTATATTTTTGCACTTGTCTTTCAAGCCTTTGTCTACCTGTTGAACAAAACACCTATCTTTGTTTTTTAAAAGTATTCAGTTCTGAACTAGAGAGATGGCTCAGCTGTTAAGAGCACTAAACGTAGGGGGCAGAGGCAGGTGGATCTCTGTGAGTTCAAGACCAGCCGGGTCTACAGAGTGAGTTCTAGAATAGTCAGAATACATAACGAAACCCTGTCTCAGGAAAAAGACAAAAACAACAACAAAAAGTAACAACAAAGAGCACTAGCTACTTTTCGGAGGAGCCAGGCTCAATCACAAGAACTCACAAGGTGGCTCACAACTGTCTATAACTCTAGTTCCTAAGGATCCATCACCCACTCCTTGTCTCTGGGCACACTGAAGCACAGGCACACACAGCTCACATACATACATACATACATACATACATACATACATACATACATACATACAGGCAAAACACTCATACACAGAAAACAAAAATTTAAAAAAATCTCCGTAAATATATTTACTCTTTGTGTGCTGGGGGAACACCCATGCCAATAGTGTGCAGGTGTCAGAGGGACAACTCTATGGAGTCAATTTTTTCTCTTCCTCTTTATGCTTGCATGACAAAGCACTGAATCCTTTGAGCCATCTCACCAGTTCTTAAACAACTTCTATTTTAACCTGGTAAATCTACAATAATTTACAATTTTTTTTTTAATGCTTTTACTTCTGGGTTTTGTGATTTTGCATTTGTTTAATAAACACATTTCTCTTTTCCTGTTCTTGATATTCTATACAACTGTTAAAAGGGATGCCAAGGACTGGAGACATGACTCAGAGGTTAAGATAATGTACTGCCCTTGCAGAAGACCAAACTTCAATTCTCAGAAGGTAAGTCAGGTGGCTCACAATCATCTATAATTCCAGTGCCAGAAGATCCAAAAGCTCTAGCTTATATAGGCGCGGTACCCACATGCACATACCTATCCACCACACACACACACAAATATTTTTAATTTGCCTAAATAAATGGAGCATCCTAAAATCTTACAAAAAGTGACCTGTTTTATTTAAAAAAGAAAAATAAGAAACCAATAAGATGGCACAGCTGATAAGTTTGCTACGAAGTCCAACAAATTGAGTTAGTGCCCACAGTGAAATATACTCTCTGACCTCCATATGTATATGAATGCCCACACACAGATTGACACACATACAAAATAAATGTAAAACAATAAAATAAAAATAACAAAAGTGGCTATATTTTTTAAGGTTTTATTTTACCTTACCAAGTAACCAAATTGTTTTTAAATTTTCTAGTGGTGTTCTATTAGACTTTAATAATTTGTAGACAGCATCTTATTGATGTCAACTGAAATTTCCAGGAAAAAAAAACAAAAACAAAAAAAAAGGTTGCACCTCTGTTAATTCTACAAAGCAAACTGAATTAAAATGTTAATGACTAGAGAGCCAATTTCTCTATTTTTAGTTCCCCGTTGCCCAGCTCTATGTTTGATCTGACAGCCTTATGACTACCAGAATGTACCGAGATCCCAAGCTTTTATCACCAATAGGCTAAAATATCACCAGATAGTATCTGATTCCTATAGCAAAGGTTTCCCCTGCTGTACTGTAATCCACCTAATCTGTTTCCGACAAAAAGGTGCCTTGATTTATTACTTTCTTTGTTCTGCTAAATAAACACATGCTAAATAAATAAACTGAAAGATATCATTCACCTGTTACCACACTGGAAAAAATTATTAAGAAACCTAAATCTGTGTTCTTGGGCCATAGTCACTGACATTTAACTCCAGAATTGTTACATTCCTTTTGAGGTGAGAGCTATGTTTTGTACACACTGACAAAAAATATAAACCATAAAGACTATGAGTACAATGTTAATAAGCTTCATTAGAAAAACAAAAGCTGAAGGAGAGAGAACTGCAAACAGGAGTCAGTGAGCAAAAGGCCTAAAAGGAAGTCCTGAAGACCAGAGTTACAATCCCTAGAACCCATGACAATGCTAAATAAGGAAACCAGCCTTGACAAAGGATCCTAAGCCACCTAGCTAGGAAGTCTAGCTACTTTAGTGAGCTTCTGATTGATCAAGAAACCCTGCCTTAGCCGAGCGGTGGGGACACGAACCTTTAACTTCAGCTGTTAAGTCCAGCTGGCTTCCAAGAGCATGCATGGGCACAGGTACACATATCTGACCTGCTTACATAGACATATACACATAAATAAGACCTTTAAAAATATTACCAAAGACTTAATAATCACTGATGTTAGAGTGGCAATGAATAATTTTTTTTCAAGTTGTAGGTCTTGAATTTAGGAGACAGCTAGAAATAACAAACTCTTCTTATCCTCCTGCCTCACCCTCTAAATGCTGAGGTATAGGTGTATACCACCACACCCACTCATCTACCTGCCTATCTCCCTCCTTCCTTCCTTCCATCCATCTACCATTCATTCCTCCTTCCTTCCTTGTGTGTAGGCCCAGAAGTAGACACCAAGTGTCTTCCTTGTATCTTAAGGCAGGCTTTTTGCTTGAGGGGCCCTCTTTCCCACCCCCCTAGTGCTGGGATTAAAGGTGGGCGCTGCCAGGCCTGGCTAAGTATGTTCCTTCTTTGTTTTCAGTTAAAGCTATGTGTAACAAAGCACTCTGCTAGATGTAAAAACAACAAAATATACAAATGTAAATTTTTTTGCTCTTTTTTCACAAAATCTTTTTTAATAAAACAAATACATTTTGGGTTTGTTTTTTGTTTGTTTGTTTGTTGTTTTTTGGGGGGGGCGGTCTTTGCTATATAGATAGCTCGGGATGAAACTTGAACTTACTACGCAGCCCACACTTATTTCAAACTCCCAATCTTTCTACTATAGCTTCCAGAGTACTGGAATTATAGTAATGTACTACCATTTATACCCAGAGTAAGCAAATACATTATAAATTGTTCAAGAGTCAATAATAGGAGGGTAGAGAGATGGCACAGCAGTTAAAAGCAGAGGAACTCACTCTGATTCCAAGCACACACATAAGAGCCCACAACCATTTACAATTTCCAACGCCAGAGGCCCAATCATCCTGATCTCCTCAGGCACCAAGCATGCAGAAGGTGAACATGCAGACATGGAGGCAAATGCTCATACACATAAAACAAAAAGAAATTAAAACACTAATTGATGTAACTACACGGGTAAAGTCATTATTATTTTTTGTTTGTTTGTATTTGTTGGCTGCTTTCTTTTACATGATTAAAAGACAAATAGCTGGGAAAGGAAGGTGGCTCAGTGGGTAAGAGCAACTGCTGCCCAAGGTGAGGACCTAACTCCCAATTCTCAACCTTAATTTAAAAAGCATATCCTCATGGGGGGAGGCTCAGATGAAGGGAACAGGATGTGAAGAGATGGCTTAGCCATTAAAAGCACAGGCTGCTCTTTCAAAAGACCCAGATTCAATTTCAGTACCCACATAGCACCTCACAACTGACTCTAACTGTAACTTCAGTCCCAGGGGATCCAGCTCCCTCTTCTGGCCTTCATGGGCACCATAAGGAACACAGACACATATCTCAAGCAAAACACTCATATAAATAAAATTATTTTTTTAATCAAAGAGGTGGCTCATTAATGTTCATGCATACCATAAAGATGTGTCACTCATGTTGGTTTAATAAAACGCTGGTTGGTCAGTATCCAGGCAGGAAATATAGGGACAACCAGACTAGGAGAATTTCTGGGAAGAGGAAAGGTAGATTCAGACTCCAGCCAAACGCAAAGGAAGGAAGATGAGCAGCATTCTCAAGTCATGTGACTAAACATAGATTAAGAATTATGGATTAAGTGTAAGAGCTAGACAGTAATATGCTTGAGCTACTATCCCAGCAATTACTGTAATACTAAACCTCTGAATCAATTATTTGGGAAGCAGCAGCTGGATAAGGCAGAAACTTCCTACTACAGGTAAAGGTGCTTACTGTACAAGTGTGATGATGTCAGTCAATCCCTGGAACTAACTACTCTACAAAACTGTTTCTGACCTCCTTATGTATTCTATGACATGAGCCCCCACACATGAGTATTATGTTTATAAACATACACAAAAATGTTTAATGTTTTTAAAAAGTCAAACTTGACCACTCCTGTAACAACCAAAACTGTAGGGGTTGGAGACAGGATAGCTAGAGCTTGCTGGCTACCAGCGTAGCTCCAGGTTCAGTGAGAGACCTTGTCTCAAAGGAATAAGGTGGACAGTAATAGAATGGGACACCAAGCATACTCCTATGTGCTCTAAATATGTACCTGCACACACATACACACACACCAAAAAATAATTATGAACCTATGTTAATAGACACAATATCTTATATTAAGGTATATAGTAACATGCAACTTTTTAAGTCAGCAGCAGTTCACATGCATAACAGTTGTCTCATGAGATTATATCATCTATTGGTATATCAATATTTTATCATGGATAGGGGAAAGACCTCTCTCTGAGGGCTCAGGTCAAACAGTCTGCCAAGAGGGACTACCAAATTAATGATCACTGGGAATGGAGACAATCTTTTTTCTTTAGCCTGTATGGCCACTAATTAAGTTGCCCAAGTTTGTATGATACTCATGCTCATACAAGAAACTCATACAATTAAACTCAGTGGGTTACTCAAAAAAGTCATGAAAGAGCCTGGGACTTGTTGGGGAGTATTTCAGAAGAAGGAAAAATAAGAGGGCATGGAGGATAAGAACAACTTAGCTTCATTATAAATATGTATAAAATTATGAGAGAATTTTTAAAAGACTAAATATAGAATAGTGGCAGTGCAGACACCTTGGTTTATGTAAGTATACTCGGATATTTATCAAACAAGAAAACTGCTTAAAGACACATCAGATCCCTGTCATTATGAAACACTTGAAGGAAATAAGAGGTATAGAAGTGGGGTGTTCATACACAAATAAAATTGCGCTGCCATTATACAAACTAGTTTGTAATAAATTTAAAAGTGTTAATTATCAGTTAGGCGGTGCTGGTACACATCTTTAATTCTAACAGGAGGCAGAGGTAGGTGAATCTCTGTGAGTTTGAGGCCAGCCTGGTCTACAGAGTGAGTTTCAGGACATCCAGGGCTGTTACACACACACAAAAAAACCCTGTATCAAAAATCTTTTCAAAAACTGTTAATTATTGTTTTTGCCAAGGTAATTACTGAAAAATAAGCAAAACAAAAATATCGGGGGGGGGGGGGGAGCATAGCCAGGCATGGTGACTCATACCTTTAATCCTAATGCCCCAGAAACAAGCAGATCTGAGTTCAACACCAGCCTGGCCAGCAAGGCTATTAGGTAGAACCCTGTCTCAAAAAAGGAAAACAAACAAACAAACAAACAAGCTAACCATCATAAATAATCAACTTAGACTGGGAATATAGCTCAACAGTAAAATATTTGCTTAATATGCACAAAATATACAGAAAAAAATAGCTAACTGGTATACATTAAATCCTCTGTGGGTACTAATTACTTAAAATGTAAATAAACTCTCTAGTTAAAGGAGAGATTAATAAATCAACTAAAAGACTGTACCCATCATCAGCCTGTAAGATTCACTTTGGATATAAAAAAGTAAAACAACAAACATAAATAGATGGAGAAATTAGCTCATGTCAACTGTAGCCAGGAGAAAACCGGAGCGGTTATAGTAGCAAACAAAATACATGAATCCAAAAAGGTTATTAAAGGGGCTAATATACTGATATAAGGTCCAATCCAATAAGGCATGCAACAATTAAATCACATGCATCTAACAAATAAGCCTCTGATAAAGCAAAAATAAACAGAACTGAAAATAGGAAAAGACAGTTCTATAGTGATATTTGGAAGCCTCAATATGCTACTTGTTAGTAGTGGATAGGCTAATCAAAGAGAATTACAAAACAGAGGACTTGAATAACATTAAATATCAATCAGACCTAAAAGATGTTTCCAGAAAATATTACCCAATAGCAGAATATAGACAGTCCATCCACAAGGAATTGAAATAAAATAAATACTCCTGTTGTGGTAAGCGGGGAGGAGAGGAACAAGAATGACCAAGGAATGTTATTTTTTTGTCTTAGTCATTTGCACTAAAAATGATGACATATGGCTCTGTCAATAATCAGCCATGAAACGGTAGAAGCTTGCTGGACCTATCCTCTACTGCTGATCCAATTCTGGGAGGAGTGAATAATCCTCTTCAGTTGTGTGCCCACTGCTGAACTCCAATGGATAGGTACAAATCCATGCTGAAACCACGTGGGTCCCAAAACAAAATAGCCACAAGAAAGTATAAGTTTTATATTCTAGCAGTTTCAAAGGTATTTATTCCTACATTTTAAACAAGAAGCTCTACATTTTCAGCTTGTATTGGGCCCTGGAAATTACATAACATTTATTTTCAGGTAAACATATAAATATGTAAAAATAAATATGGAACAAAAATCTAAAAAATTATTTGTGAACATTCATAAAATATAGGTTAAGAGATATAGATAAGGTGGTCTGAGGGGCAGTGAAGGTGCACACCTTTAATCCCAGAACTCGGGAGGCAGAGGCAGAAGGATTTCTGAATTTGAGGCCAGCCTGGTCTACAGAGAAAGTTCCAGGACAGACAGCCAGGGATGTTACACAGAGAAACCCTGCCTCCAAAACAAAACCAAAAACAAAACTAAAAAACAGTGGCCTGAGGAGATAGCTAAATGTGTAAAGTATCTGCTACAAAAGCATGAAGATCTGACTTCAGATTCCAACTAACATATAAAACTCAGCCCAGTCATGTACATCCTGTTATCCTAGCAGAGATAAATGAAGGGAAAACCTAGAGGCTTATGGCCAGTCAAGCCTGCCTTTGGGAAAGTTTTTAACTAGGAACTGTGGTCAAAAACCAAAACTAATATAGTATTACATTTGTGCACTGTTGGTGGGAATGTACAAATCATAAAGTCACTATGATTTTTTTTATAAAGGCTCCACAATATATTAAAACCAGATAAACAAACTACATAATGTGCATCTTTTTCACAAAGGCCTCTGCTTAGTCCTCAATAACAGAGACTTGAAAATAGGGCCTAGTAAGAAGTCTAATCTTGGGGTAGGCCTAGTGGAATGGCTCATCGGATAAAGAAATTAGCTATCAAGCCTAAAGACCTGAGTTTGACCACCAGGTCCTACATGGTAGAACAAGAAAAGAACTCCTGAAGGCTGTCTGTCCTGACCTATACATACACGTAATAAATAAACACAATTTTACAATTTACAAATATACAATTATAAAATAAAATTAAAAAAATATTCATCATTAGAAGCATGTCCTTAAAGGGACAATGAAACTGGTAATTTCTTGGATGTAAAATAAAGTCTTGCTGGGGTGGGGAGGAGATGATATAAAGTTTTGCAACTCACAGCCTCTATGATGTGCTAACTCACCAGATACTCAAAAGCCAAAAGGTCAATTTCAATGAAACCTTCAAAACTGCACCAAATAAACTTTTTCACTTTGTAAATTGATTTTCTTAGGTTTTGGTCTGGTTATTTGTTGTTTCTTCAGACAGGTTTCTGTGTAAATGCCGTGGCTGTCCTGTAACTCATAGAGTATGTCTGCCTCCCCAGAAATGTAATTAAAGGTGTAAACCACCAAGCCCCCCCCCCCCAGTGGTTGTTTTTACAATTATGGAAAACAACACAAAAAATTACTCCAAAAAGTGAAGTGGTAAGCTAGACATCTCCCAAGTGCCTGGGAGGTGGAGGCAGGAATATGAGGCATTGAAGGTCAGCCTCAACAACCAACACCTTGATTTGCTGCTCTACCTGCAATAATGTCAAAGTCTTTGGAACTGGTTTGCAGGAGGAATTTGGGAAAGTTTGAAGGAAAGCTAGATAAAGCCAAGAATGCTGAAAGGAACCAATAATTCACAGGCCATTTTAATGGGGCTTCAAAAGTCTAGAATGCTGACAGGAATGTGGGTCAGTAAAAGCTATGCTGATGAGGTTTCAAATGGAAAAGACTGTGTTGACAATTGAATTACAGGCTATCCTTGTTAAACAGCGGCAAAGATAGCTGGCTTTTATTTACGTTCTCTTAGAGATGACAGATTAAGTCTACCTAGAGAAAAAGTTCTAGGTAGCAAAGCACTCAGACAATGGCCAGTGCATTACTTACTGGCTGCTCTTAGCCAAATTTTATAATGAGAACTGAGAACAAAGAGAAACAGCAGAATGATTTGGGGAACTTGAGTTTGGAAAGTGGGGAGGAAGGACTAAAAAGGCAAAGCCGTGAAAGGTACAATTGCTAAAGAGATTAGAATCTGCCAAACTTCCATAGGAAATGGTTTAAAGGGAAAAGATATATTTTGAGAGTTTGAGAGATTTGGTCTTATAGTCATTTTGGTTCTATTACTATAGACTGAGATAAAGCATCACACACACAAAAAGATGTGGAACTGAGGTACCAAGCAGAAAACGGCAGGAGAGCTAATGTAAGACACACCTTTCAAAGACATGTTCCTAATGACCTACTTCCTCTAATCATGCCCCATCTCCCAATTACCCATTTACAATTAACAATGAATTAGCCCACTATTGAAATTAGGTCCCTCATGATCCAACTATCTCTCACAAACAGGTGAGAAACAGGCCTTCAATAACACTATTCTTTTGCAAAATTTGGGATTATGGATGCTGCCCCTGAGGTTTCAAAGGAAAGTCTAAAAGACCAGGCAATGTGTGGCAGCACCCGACAGAACAATCATGGAGCTGTCTGTGAAAGTTAAAACTGCAACGGAAACCTAAAAAGTTAAGAAATGCCTGGATACACAAACTGCCTGTCAAGGGAAGCTACAGGTAGTACTAAAAGCTAACCCAAGAAAGCTGTCATGTAGACTACAACCACTGGAAACCCTAACCTTGATAATATGCCTATGATGCCACCCATGGAGCATCAGCATTTAATGTTTACCCTACTGGTTTTGGTCTTGCTTTTGCTTCTAAACTCTCCTTGCTATTCTCCTTTTCCACTCGTTTGGAATGGGTATGTTTAACCTGTGCCACTGTATCTTGGAAGTTTATATTTTTCACCCACGCTCACATATAAATTTGCCTTAAATCTCAGATATTTTGGACATTTTCCTTTCTGTAATGCTGGGGGGGGGGGGCAGGCAAATCCTGGGCCTTGAACAAGTTAAGCAAGTGTCCTACCACTGAGCTACAGACCTGAAATTGGATGTTTTCAAAACTATTTTTTTCTTGCTGGGCAGTGGTGGCACATGCTTAAGCTGGCCTCAAACTCAGAGATCCACCTGCGTCTGCCTCCCAAGTGCTGGTATTAAAAAGGCATATGCCACAGTGCCTAGATGTAGTGGATTTGTGATGTTACATTGTTAAATAATTGTCCCGCCCATGAGTTTAATAAAAAGCGCTGATTGGTCAAAGGCAGACAGGAAGTGTGGGCGGAGTTACCAGATTTCTAAGAAAACTCTAGGACCAGGAAGAACAGAGCAGAATACCAAAGAGAAACCAGAAGAAGCAGAGGCCAACTTTGCTGCTCTGAGAAAAGGTACAGAGCCCAATGGCTGAACAGGACAAGAGTCATGGGTTAGTTTAAGGGTAAAGAGTTAGCAAGTTATATGCCTGGGCCTTAGGCCAATCAGCCTAAAATTATTGTAAGCATCTGTGTGTCTCTGCTGGTCTAAACCTTGAGGCTAGGCCCAAAAGTCTGGGTCAGAAAAATCTTACGACACCTAGAGGATTTATATCTTTCTAAGCCTGGAACACAATGCTACAGTTTAAACTTCCTCTAAAGATTTGTTTGTTAAAGACTTATTACTCCCTACCTTAAGCTACTGGGAGATAGTAGAAAACAATTTTAAGAGGCAGAACCTAATGAGAAATCTAATCACGCATGATATAGATCTTAAAGGTAAGATGCCAGTACCTTCCTTCTCTTACTATGAAGTTTTACAGCATATTGCTGATATAGTATGCTGTCTCTCCAAAGGCTCAGAAACAACAGATCAGGAGCTAAAACTAAAACCTGAACTAAAATAAAATATTTCTTCCTCTATATTAATTATCTCAGTTATTTGTTCCAATACAGAGAAATAACTAGCACGATACAAACCTACCAATTTCACTTCTAAGTATATACCTTGAAGAACCACACAAAGAAAGGTCTCAAGAAGATATATCTGTATTCCCATGTGGCATTATTCATAAGAGCTAAAACATGAAAGAAACACAAGTGTCTACAAACAGATAAATAGAAAAGAAAAACATGGCCAGTGGTGGCACACACCTATAATCCCAGCACTCAGAAGGCAGAGGCAGGTGAATCTCTGACTTCAAGGCCATTCTGGTCTACAGATGGAGTTCAGGGCTACACAGAAAACCCTGTCTTGAGGTAGAAAGAAAGGAAAGAAAAAGAAAAGAGAGAGGGGTAGGGAAGGAGACTGTAATAATATGTAATTCAGTCTTAACAACAAAGGATGAGGCAAGCAAGATAGCTCAGCAGGTGAAGGTCCTTGCCACCAAGCCTGATTATCTTGAGTTCAATCCCTAGGACCCACATGGTAGAAGGAGAGGACAGACTCCTCCAAGTTGTCCTCTGACCTCTACATACTAAGCATGTACAGGACACACATACACGCATAACACTAAATAAATGTAAAAACAAGGAAATTCTGCAATATCCTATAATGTGGATTAACTCTGACCATTTTGTGCTAAGTCAGTCAGTTAGAAACAGATATTGCTCTTGTACACTATAAAGATTTTCACTTGTATTTATTTAATAAAACACTAATTGGCAGGTAGAGGCAGGAAGTAGAGAAGGGGCAACCATACTAGAACTCTGGGAAGAGGAAAGGCAGAGCAGTGGATGCCTGCCAGACACAGAGGAAGGAAGATGAGAATACTGCACTGAGCAAAGGTACCAAGCCATGTGGCTAAACAGAAATAGAATTACGGGTTAATTTAAATCTAAGAGCTAGATAGTAATATGTCTGAACTATTAGCTCAGCAGTTACTATAATATTAAATTCTAAATCAATTATTTGGGAAGCAGCTGCTGGGTACTTGAGAGTTGTTGGCAGGAAGAAATCTCCAACTACATATGTAATTTATAATTCCACTCCTACAAAGTAGTAAAAAGAAAAGAGAGAGAGAGAGAATATAAAATGGTGGTTATCAGGGATTAAAGAAGGAAATAAGTAATTTTCTTATTGGGGGATTAGGGTTGGGGGGGGGGCTGGTGTTTCGAAAGGGTTTCTCTATGTAGCCCTGGCTATCCTGGAACTAGCTCTGTAGACCAGGCTGGCCTCAAACTCAAGACAGTGATCCACCTGCCTCTGCCTCCTGAGTGCTGGAATTAAAGGGGTGAGCCAACACAGCCCAGCTGAATTTTCTAATGAGCATAGTTTTTCCTGTTTTATAGAAGGAAAAATACTCTAGAGATAGATATGGTAATGACCATCCTATTGATGACTAAATACCATAAACTTACACTCAAGTCATCCTCAACTACACAGCATGTTTGGGCCAGCCAAGGCTAGATGAGATTCTTTATTTTTTTAAAAAATGATAATTAATGTACAAAGAACTTAAGTTTTTATGATTGTTTTATTACCATCTCAATTTTTTTAACTATACAGTTTAGCCCATTTTTAAAAAATGAAGATTGAAAAATCACATATCTAAAAATCACATATATCATCCAAATCATATATATATATATATAATTAGAGATGGCTGTTAATGAGACCTGGCTGTCCTTACAAAGGACCCAGGTCCAATTCCCAGAACCCACATAATGGCTCATAACCAACTGGAACTCTAGCTTCTGGAGATCTAATTGGCCTTTTGGCCTCCACAGGCTCCAGCATGTCACTATAAAGTCTTTAACTGGTGCTGAAGAGATAGATGGCTTAGCTGTTAAGAGCACTTGCATTTCTTCTAGAGGACCTAAATTTAGTTCCCATCACTAGGTATGGAAATAACAGCTCCAACTCCAAGGGATCTAACACCCTTTTCTGAATAGACAGGCACACAAAAGCACACACACACAAACAATAAAATATATCTTTTTTAAAAGGTGTACAGCCAGGTGTGGTTATAATCCCAGCACTGGAGGCAGAGGCAAGCAGATCTCTGTGAGTTAGGAGGCCATCCTGATCTACAAAGCAAGTTCTTTGACAGCCAGGGCTACATATATACATATATATATATATATATATATATATATATATATATATATATGAGAGAGAGAGAGAGAGAGAGAGAGAGAGAGAGAGAGAAAGGAAGGAAGGAAGGAAGGAAAAGAGGGAAGGGAGAGAGGAGCAAGCACAATTATCAAGTTGACAATAGGATGTGGAGAATCTGAAACCCCCCACACACTGCTCCACTCAACAGTCTAGCCATTTTGGAAAACCAGCAATTCCTAATAAAATCGAACACAAATATATCAAAACATTCAGAAACTTCACTCTTAAATATACAAACGAGAAACCAAGCCTGCATTAATTAAAAACAAAACTACCCAAAGGTCCATCAAATGAATAGATAAAATACAATTGTATTCATAGAATACAATACTACTTCTGCATAAAAAGATATGAAAGGGCTGCCTACAAGATACTGCATGGACAAATCTTAAAAACATTAAGCTTGGTGGAAGAGGATAGACATATACTATATGGTTGCTGTTATATAAAATGCCCATTCAGGCAAACTCCCGAGATGTGCTTGACAAAGGTGTATGAGGCAGAAATGAGAAGTAACTGTTAATGGGTAGTTTCTTTCTGGGATAATGAAAGTATTAGGAAATAAGATGCTTGCAATGGTTAGACAACCTCATGACTATACTAAATCGTGTCTAGGATTAACCTTGCTTGTGTGTGTGTTTGTGCACGAGCATGTGGTGTTGGAGGAGGACAGAAGAGGGCAATGATTCCATGTACCTGGAATTATATGGGTGATTGGAACTGACCTCTAGCCCCCCAGAATAGCAAACTCTCTTATCCACTGCTGAGCCTCTGGCCTCACGAACTGGGTATTTATTTACTTTGGTTTTTTTAGACAGGGTTTCTCTGTGTAGCCCTGGTTGTACTGCAACTCACTCCTCTATAGACCAGATTGGCCCCCAACTCAGAGAGCCACCTGCCTTTGCCTCCTAGTGCCGAGATTAAAGGTGTGCACTACCATCACCCAGCTGAATTGGGTTTTTAAAAGGTGAATGTTATGGTAAGAAAAGGGGTACATATTTTGTTAGTCATGACAACACAGAATTTCACTTATCATGTAGATACTCTAGTACAGTACAGAGGAAAAGAATACTGTATCAGTATTATTACAAAATCAGTTTTGATGGTAGGAAAAATGAATTAAATGGTAAAGGTGTTTACTGCCAAGCCAAAGACCCTTGGCTCCACAAAATGGAAGTAGACCACCAGCTCCTACAAGTTGTCCTCTGACCTCCACACATGCATTATAGCAGGTACATACAATAAATAATTTTTTAGTACAAGATGTTTTGTAAAGAGTTGGTCTTTGCTCATTTTTACTGGTGAACACTAAGCTTGTACAGTTTTCCTCTTTCCACCTAACACTTCCCAATGTCCTAATCTACTACTACTACTTTCTAATGCTACACTAGAAAATTGTAAGTTTATCCAAATCAAAAGAATGAAACACTTCTTTAAAGGTCAGAGACTCTATTAAGTAAGGAAGCCAAGTGTGGGGAACAACAACAAAAACCACTGGACTAGAAGTTAGAAAACTAGATTTCTATTCACAGCTCAAAACATTATCTCACATGGCGATCTCAATTACAAGATTTAAAGTCTGTTTCAAAACATATCTTAGTATACTACAAATAGAAATGTTTGTTAAAGTAAACAACTGAATAAATATCAACCTTAGGCAATTTTTCCTTTTATAAAATTGAGAAAGTATTCACAAAATCTGATAAGCAAATGACATATATATATATAAAATAAAGAGTAGAGACCTGATTTGAAATGTGTTACTCATGCTCTTCAGCAAATAACTCAACCTCTGTGATTCCTCATTATAAAGTTTTCATAAGTTTTAGGTAAACAAGTAAAAAGTACATAAAGTCTTAATACAGTGCCTAGAAAGAGAATAGTCTAATAATTTTTTCTCCTTCAATACACAGAATAACTATGGACATACAATGAGAAATTTTTATATGAGAATAATATTTAAACTATTAATTCAATAGAAAATTTGGTTTTAGTTTGTTTAAGAGCTGAATAAGCACTTGGGGACATGCTAGTTTTTAAACTTCCCTGAATCTGTGATCACCTAGGATTCTGAACCTAAAACAATTTATTTAGAAGTATGTAAGCTTTCCTAAGTCCTCTACTCTAGTTTTTTTGTTTTGTGTTTTTATCCACAAATTCAACTTTGAACTACAAACTACAGTGTCCCTCCCTCTGCCTATTTTAGGTCTTCACAGAATTGTGTAATATTTTTTGTGTCTATTTGGGTGTTAC
Source organism: Phyllotis vaccarum (assembly GCA_033318265.1). Taxonomy (NCBI): domain Eukaryota; kingdom Metazoa; phylum Chordata; class Mammalia; order Rodentia; family Cricetidae; genus Phyllotis; species Phyllotis vaccarum. Next base: position 64,121,182 of record JARWLC010000002.1, read on the forward strand.
ACTAGAGATTAAACATAGGGCTTCATACATACTAGACAAGTACTCTACCACTAAGCTACATTCTAATTACAGATGACACCCATTTCTTAACATTATTTTATTAATTAAAACATCTGCAATTTTATCTGGAAAGAAACACATCTAACTTAATTCTGTTACATCCAAATACCCACTCTCTTGTTTGTGGATTTTTAGGAGTTTCTGTGGTTTGGGATTTTGTTTGTTTGTTTTTAAAACTGGCTGACCTGGAACTAACTATGTAAACCAGGCTGCCCTCAAACCCACAGAGATCCACCTGCCTCTGCCTCCAAGCACTGGGATTAAGTCATATAACACCACAGACAACTAAAAATAATGATAAACAAAATTTATTAGCATCAATATTTACAAGTTAAGTCTTGAGTGTTTTGTTTCTCTGAAACCAAATCTTTTCAAAATCAATAAATTCAAACAAACAAATCTCTTCAAAATCAATAAATTCAAACACTTTTTTCCTATCCCGGGATCCTGGCTTGACTCTATAAAAAACAAAACATAATCAACACTTATGTATGTCAAGGTTAATTGAGGTTAAAAAAAAGGAAGTTCTCTAGTTACTTTTACTAAAATAAGCATGCTATAAGAGTAAATAAAAATCATCTTTAAGCACTTTCTTATAAAACAGAAAAAATTTTAATTGCAGTCATAAAATTTCATTTTAAAACCTAATTTAAAAGGCAAAGTACTAGTCTAACAAAGTTAACCAAGTAAGATTTAATTCTAGGGGTCAGCGATTTGAAGTACCTTTATATGTACCTGATAATACCTGTTGTTTTTCTTTCTGTGGTTAGATGTACACAATACTTAATGCATGAAATGTCATTCACTTTCACTTCTACTTTAAAGAAGCTTTACTTTCTCTTCCCCCCCTCTCTCCCTTCCTTCTTCCCTCCCTCCTTTTCTACACTAGCCAAATGAAACTACACAAAAAAGACATTTTTATCTAAGAGTTCTGGAACTTTCTTTCGTTTATAATAATTCTTAAAACAAGAAACACTTATCTTTCCCAACATATATAATTTTTAAGTCTTCTGTGTAATTTGTTTATAAAGGCATCAATCAGAGCACGCTGTACCCTTGTGAGCTGTCTTAAGCTATATAAAACAATATTTCACAGTTTTACAAGTTGTGACTGAACAGTAGTAGAATACAGTGTGCACCATATTTCTAATGGGATATACATGGGCTCTGAGTAAAGAAAATGTCAATGGATACAGACAACATTCTATTTAAACCTCACAATTCAGCGATTGCATTTTTCTCTAAATTATCAGATCCACTTGGGATTATCCAATTTTATTAGCTAGTAGTTACTCCTTTTAAAACAAACAAGGTATGATATTTCACCAAGTGTTTCAGTTTAAACATGTTCCTGCTACAAAGACTCAGAGTGTGAGAAGTTAAGTCTATAGATATAAATGGTTATATGACCTACCTGAGCTAAATGCTAAATGCATGCCAACAATACACAATTCAAGTCGCATTTCTGAACACAAAGATTACAAAAGACCACAGAGTGTCAAATGTTTAAGAAATTATTTTTGTATCAAAATAAAGAAACATGGCATACTGAAACTAAGATCTTGTACAAGAATCGCCTGATTTAAAGTTTGGTATTCTTCTAAAAAAGGTTTAACCAACGTTAAAATAACAGTAATTAATCCCATTCAGGTACAACTGACTAGAAATCCCGCTGCTTCTTTGAGGTCTAACCACCTCATTCTTTTGTAATCCTGATATCAAAAGGATCAGAAACCACTTGCGGAGGCGTGCGACACACTGGGGAAGTGCTGTCTGTTTACAAATACGAATCTCACAGTTAGCCCACGTCAAAAGCGCGCATTACCACCATTCGACCGGGGGGCGGGGGACAGAGACCGCGGGCGAGCAGGAAACGAAATCCACACGAACCTACCTCTGCCTTCTCCCTACAAGGACAAGCCCAGAAAGAGAGGAAAAAAAAAAAAAAAAAAACTGTGTGTGTTTACATGTGTGTCGAGACATCTATCCAGGGTGAAAGAAAAAGCACACGCTGGATCTAAGAGAAGGCTAGACCAATCCCGTTAGCTCCGATCCTCCTAACCCGTCTACAACAGGTTTCGGTGACCGGACGGGCCCCCCAAAAACCCTCCCAGGCCGCCTTGCCCACTTCCCTCCTTCCCTCAGCTTTCCCCTGGGACACTTGAAGCCCGTCCCAGCGAACGAGGAAGTGCCAGGCCCCAGGGGGGCGGCGAGGACGCGCTCCCTCGGCCCCGCCACCTGCGAGGCGCCGCACCTGAAGGGGACGAGCGGAGGGGGCGGAGGGGGGGGCCTCCCGGCTCGGCCGAGCACACCCCCTCGGCAGCCCGCGCAGCGCGGCGGCCCGAAGCTCCGTACCTGCGAGGTCCGCGAGCTACAAGCGCGCGCGACGCCTCCTCATCTCAGAGGCTCCGGCTCCCCCTCCGCCTCCCGCTACCGCCGCCGCCGCCGCCCCCGCCGTCGCCGCCGCCGCCGCCGCCGATGGAGGCCAGGACACGACGAGCTCAGGACTCCACCGCCATGTCCGCCGCGCCGCGAACTGCATTGTGGGGGGGAAGGGACGGGGAGGGGGAGGAGGAGGGAGCGAGAGAAAGAGGAGGACCCGCTGAGGGGAGGGGGCTGAGGGAGAGTGGCGCCGGAAAGAGGGGGAGGGGAGCCGGAGACGCTCCGCTGACTGGGGTCCCCGCGGGGATGGGAGGAGACAGGCTTGGAGGCCCCGGAGCACGGCCTCCCGGGGCTGGGTTCAGGGGCGCCCTCTCCTTCAAATCTGGGGATCCCCCCCCCCCCCGGCACCCGTCAGACCTCGGCGGGGGAGGGGAGGGGTAGGCCGGGGGGAGGGGCTCCGCTCCGGGGCTCGTGGCGGTCTCCCGGAAACAATGGGGAGGGGAGAGAGGTGGGAGGACGGCGCGCACACACCCGCGCGGAGGGGAGCGGGCGCGCGCGGGCTCTGCTCGGCGCCCGAGCTGGGGGCGGGCCCCGGAGCGGGTAAAGGGTCGGCGCTGTCCGCGGCTCGGTGGCTGGAGTCGATCTGCAGGGAGAGGGTCCTGCGGTCCAGCACGCCGACGCCGGAGAGCGGCGCGGGGACGCGGGCGAGCTCAGGGTCGCGTGCACCGGCGCGCCGCTCACGTCAGGCTCCCAGGCTGCGAGCGGCTCTGCCGGGGCCCCCAGGCGGGAAAGGGGGCTGGTCTCCTCCCTGGGGGAGGCCGTAGATGTGCAGGCTGGGGCTTGTCACCGCCCGACTGCCCAGGCTTTTTTGAACGCTTCGCAGTCATTCCTGGCTTCTGAGCTCCGTCAGGAAGCTAGCCAGAGAAAGCCCCCCCCCCTCACCCTTGCCACTCGTTCTGCTTTGCGTCACCTCAGGAATAACAAAGCAAAGAGATCTTGAGAAACATTTCTTTAGTTTCAGGTGGGCATAGAAACAACTACCATGAACGGCTTCCCTCTTCATTTTTTTTTAAAATACATTAGGTTCCTCTCATTTAAATTTACACTTATGAAAGATTTGAAGGCTTTGTTAGTTTAATAACCCCAAACCTCGAGATTATTTGACCAAACTCCTACTTCACTCAGCTGGACAAATCACAAAACTGCAATCCTTGAAAACCGAACGACACCCTAAACGTGTGGGTTTACAAAGGAAAGCAGCTAAATCTTAAATATTTACAAGGCAATGACAAATTTCCTAATGACTCAGAAGCCAGAGCAGCTGAGAGGCTACAGAGAGACAATTGTCCCTGCCTAGTTCATCGACTTCCCACTACATCGCAGAACCGAATACCTCTTACTTTACTTGTCCATCAGAATCCCAAAAGCTAATGAGCTTATTGAGAAGGGACCAAACATTACCAACTTAGTACTAGTCATTGAACTAGGGGCTTCATAGTCCTGACCACCTAATCTTCCTAATGAACTTCTGACAATAGATACTATTGCTTCCCTTTGCAGATGAGAAAAATAAAGTGCACTTCCCTGTTTCAAGTCAGTCCTTCCAGGTTTGGGCAGTTATAAACTGGATGGCTTCAAACTAATAAAAGTACAGAATTTTCTCATGTGAAACCTTTCTTAATGTGTCTATACTTCAGAGATGAGGTAAGGAACAGGAGAGGAAAGAAAAGTGAAAAGCTAGTGTTAGGTGTGGTGGCTTGTATCTGCAATTTCAGTACTCTGGAAGCCGAAGCAGGAGGATCACCAGTTCAAAGCCAGCATAGCAAGAGTGTAAAAAACGACCTGTGTGGTGGAGAACACACTTTCAGTCCCAGGAGGGGCATAGAGACAGGTTAGGTGGATCTTTGCGTTTGAGGCCAGTCTGGGAGGGAATTCCAAGCCAGCCAAGTGCTTAAGACCTTGTCTTAAAAAAAAGGGGAAGGGGATGGAGATTGAGCAGCTCAATTTAAGAGTGCTTGCCTAGTATGCAATGGGCTCTGAGTTTGCTTTTCAGTGCTGGAAAAAAGAAATCATGAAAACTTAAAGCTGATAGACACGTTTAAAACGATTACCAACACACTCCTCACTAATATTGATGTCCTTGGACCAAATTCAATTGAAAAAACATTTCCTGATTACTTAGTATAAGCAAAACATAATTCAGTGCCCAGACAAACTACACAGACTGCTGCTCAGAAAGCTGACTGTTAAGGAAGGTAGTTTTATTAGCCTATAGTCAACAGATCATACGAACAAAGGGTTGGGCAAATAGAGAAACGAATGTGATAAATTCCACATGAGTGAGCCTTCAATGGAAGAGGTAGACCTTCAGAGACTACTTGTTTTGTGCCAAATACATGTTTACAATTCAGAAGACAGCATTTAGTCTAGAATGTGAAGATATTGAGTCTAAAACAAAGCTGCAGCCAGATGGGAGAGTCCCATGCCTCTGCCCTTGTGCCTCTAGATAATACTCTTTCCCTGATTCTCAAGACCCAACCCAACTCTTAGTTGTTGTTTGAGACAGGATCGCTCATAGCCCAAGCTGGCCTCCAGCTAGCCATGTAGCTGAGGACAACCTTGAACTTCTGGTCCTCTTCCCAAGTTTTAGCATTACAGCCATGGACCACTATAACTTTAACCCTTAGTAACTTTACTTACTGAATCTGAACACACAAGCACTCCAGATGTGCTAGTGTGCTCTCTCTCTCTCTCTCTCTCTCTCTCTCTCTCTCTCTCTCTCTCTCTCTCTCTCTCTCTCTCTCTCTCTCTCTCTCTCCTGAATTCCAGTTATTTTACCTGTCTGATACCAATAGATTATTTTCTTAAACACACATACTTATATTTTATTGCAACCTACATACTTACTGACTTGAACACTTTGGCAACCATACTCCTGATTATCATTATAACTCGATAATTCAGGTATTCTATCAAGAAGAATGAGGGTATGCAGGATTTACTTAATGTTGAAGTTCATAAATAATGCCGGTTCTATGTTCTTTACTTTAAACTACAGATTACTAAAAACAACAAACAGAAAGCCCGAAATCTCTAGCTGTTCTGTGAAAACATTAAGGAGGCTTTCTCTGGAATACTTTCAAAAACAGTCCCATCGTTGTAGTTAAGGTTTTAAATTTAGACTTCTATTCTAGATGGTCCAGAAACTCCATCCACTTTATCTTAACAGGTGAAAATTACTTACAGCCTTACTAAATGATAAATATAATTACCTAATGGATCAATACTTATATTTGTTCTCTTATTAGATAATAGAACTATATTATTCAGCTTTTGCTACTAAAATGACGTGCCAGAAGTAAATTAGTTATAAAGAAAGAAGTTTAGGGCTTGGAGTATAGTTTATTGCTGCCCTAGTATACTCAGAGTCCCCATGTTTGCTCCCTATATCTGGGGGAGAGGGTTATTTAGCTCACAATTTTGAGGTTCAAAGTTCAAGATCTGATGATTTGGACATTTGATAAGGGTGAGAAATGGAGTCACTTCATGGCAGAAAATTATATAAGGGAACAGGCTGTCATATATCCAACCAAGAATGGGGTTAGGTTCAAGGATTTATAAGAGTCCTCTCAAGAAAACTACCTTTAATGCTAGTAATCTTTCACTAGGACCAACCTCCTTTTCAAATTAATTTATTTGGGATAGGAGGGAGGAAATGCATGGTCTGCTTATGTGCATGAATACATACATAGGCCAGAGAAGGACACTGGACTCCTCCATCTCTCCATCCTTTTTTTTTTTTTTTTTTTTTTTTTCTGTTTTTGTTGTTGTTTTTGTTTTTTGAGAAAAGGCCTTTCACTGATCCTGGCTGGCCACTCCTCCTAATGCTAGAGTTGCATGAGGCCAGGCCTGGCTTTCAAATGGCTACTGGATATTTGAGCTCAGTCTTCTTGCTTTTACAGGAAGCACTCTGCCTGCTGAGCCATCTCTCCAACCTCCCACTCTTCTTCAATGGATTTATCTGATGTCATATTGCCTCACTCGGAGCCAACCTCCTAATTTGTGGAACACTGAGGAACAACCAAATCTTCCTGACCAGAGCAAAAACTTCCTTTAAAAAAAGAAACTAATATTGACTAAAAAGGCAATTCGGTGAGTAAATAAAATCAAAGCAAGAAAGATAAACCTAAGGGATAAATCTATCTAAACTAAGTAGATCTTCTGGTCTAGTTATTCATCTTATCATAAAGACCTGTCTGTGTATGTAATGGGAGGAGAGAACCAATTCTACAAGTCATCCTCTGGCCCTTTGACATGCACCATGGCACTCATGTGTCACTCTTCCATACACATATTCACACATACGCACATATACTGAAAATAATTTTTTCAAGCAGTTATGGCACATGCCTTTAACCCAAGCATTCAGGAGGCTGGTGAATCTTTGAGCTGGAGACCAGCCTGGTTTACAGACCAAGTTCTAGGGCAGCCATTGCTACACAAAGAAACCCTGTCATAAAAAAACAAACAAAAAAATTTTAAAAATATTCTTTATAGCTGGGCTATGGTGGTATACACTTTTAATCCCAGCACTTGGGAGGCTAAGGCAGGTAGATCTGTCTCTGCATTCAAAGCCAACTTGCTCTCTAGAATGAGCTCCAGGACAGTAGACAGTAGGGCTACAGAAAAATCATGTCTCCCCCCCCCCCCAAAAAAAAAGATAGGATAGTTTTGGTAAATCTCTAAGCCTGAGAGATAAAGATGTTTTGTACAGCAAAATTTACAGGTGCCTGGGAGTCATAGTCTTTAATCCCAGACCTTGGGAGACAGAGGCAGTTAGGTTTCCATGAGTTTGATAACAAACAAATCTACATAGAGAGTCCACGCCTGCTGCCCTGTCTCAAAAACAACTTATAGTCCGTAAATATTTAACAGAGATCAAATACTTTCCTAAATCTACCTGTTCTAGATGACAGTTCTTCCTACATTCTGTTGAAGTCTTCTTTCCTTCCTTCCTTCCTTCCTTCCTTCCTTCCTTCCTTCCTCTTTTCACTTAACAAGTTTATGTAGCTCAAGCGGATTCTCAGCTTACTAGCTGAGGAGGGCCTTGAGCTTCTAATTCTCCTGCCTCAACCTCAAGAATGTTGGAATTGCTCCCAGTTTTCACTCAGGACTAAGGAATCAAACCTAGGGCTTTATGCTGGCAATCTCTGAGCTACTTCTCCAATCCAGAAATCCTCCTTCTAGTTTTGCTAGAAATTCTGGCTTCAAGAATAACACCAATCTTCTTTTTTCTCATATGTGAAAATGAGGATGCGTTAGATAAACTAAGGCAGGAAGAGGCTCAAAAATTCTAAAATACTGATATGAACACTTATTTTAATTCAGATGTTTTGCCTCCCTCTAAATTAGTTTTTTTCTCCTTTGTCCTTTAAAACAAAAATGAGGTCCAATTTCATTTTAGAAGTCTCCCTGCAACCAATGCTACCGTGTTAGGACAATCTGTACTCTGATTCATCTTTGTGTCCTACAAAATGCCATGCCCTCTATCCAGAAATAAATCCTTGCTTATATGGTCAAATGATTTAACAAGGATGCTGAGGTAGGCAGCATATGTTTCTAAAGTAAATAATACTAGAGAAACTGGATCTCCACATTCAAAGAATGAAGTTAGACCTTGACCTTAGACCATACACAAAAGCCAACACAAAATGGATCCTTGCCTTAGGTGTAGGACCTAAAACTATAAAACTCTTAGAAAAAACATGGGGGAGGAGATACATGCATGAATTTGGGCAGGGATTTCTTGACTATGACACCAAAGGGACAAGCAACAACTAAGGAGCATTGAACTACAAACAATTGTAAGATTGTGTTCCCTTCTTGTCTTGTTTTGTTTTGTTTGAGACAGGGTTTCTCTGTGTAGCCTTGGCTGTCCTGGAACTTGACTTCATTGACCACCTGGCCTCAAACTCACAGAGACCTGCCTGCCTCTGCCTTCTGAGTGCTGAGATAAAGGTGTGCAATACCACCTCCCAGCTTTTTTCCCTTGATCACAGTCAATTTAATTTTTTTCTTACTTTTAAGTTCTCTCTCTCTCTCTCTCTCTCTCTCTCTCTCTCTCTCTCTCTCTCTCTCTCTCTCTCTCTCTCTCTCTTCGCCTCCCTTCCTGTGTGTGTGTGTGTGTGTGTGTGTGTGTGTGTGTGTGTGTGTACTACAAGTGAAGTTCAAAGGGCACCTTTTGGGAGTCAGTTCTTTCCTTCTCCCATGTGGATTCTAGGAATGAAAACAAGTTGTCAGGCTTAGCAGTATTGCTTTTACCTGCCGAGCCATCTATCTCCCTGACCTATAAACCTTACGTTTGGAAAGACTGTCCACAGAGTACAAAGGTAGCACAGAGAAAGAAAGAAAATATTTACAAATTACCAATCTGGTGAGGAACAAGTAACTGCAATATACAGAAGACTCCTAATACTCAAGGACAGGGAAACAATGTCATACAAAGCACACACATAATTTGAACAGTTTCTCCAAAGAAAATATTCAAGTGGCCAGTAAACACAGGAAAAGACACTGAAAAGCAAATCGTTAGGAAAGTGCAAGTCAAAACTACACTGAGATACTATTTCATTATTTAGGCTAATGTTAAAGAAAATAATATCATTAGTCATGGTCCCATAGTTGTACAGAAATGTAAGCACTCAATGGGTTATACACTTAAGTCCTGTGCTCTTATTCTATCATTTAAAAATGGCAAGTAGTCTGATTTAACAGGGAGTAAAGAAAAGGTTAGCAGATATGATGAGTAAGTCTTGATCAACAACTAGACCCCCTGGGAGCAAAGCTCTATCTCACTGAGGGGTTTCCAAAGACATGCAGTGGTAGTGGAAATGCCACTTGAATGTGAGCAGACTCCTGGGAGCAAAGCTCTATCTCACTGAGGGGTTTCCAAAGACGTGCAGTGGTAGTGGAAATGCCACTTGAATGTGAGCAGACTCCTGGGAGCAAAGCTCTATCTCACTGAGGGGTCTCCAAAGACGTGCAATGGTAGTGGAAATGCCACTTGAATGTGAGCAGTCTCTATAATCCAGGGTCCTGACTGAATGCAAAGGAGAGAAAGTGAGAACCAGCATTGATGTGTCTCTGCTTCCAGACTGAGAATACATTCCTGCGAGCATGCCTGCCTGCTATATATTATATGTAACTAAATTAAACTAAATTAAACTCTCTTTCTTAAAAGATTTATTTATTTTATTTTATGTACATTAATGTTTGTATGCATACATGTCTGCTAATATTCCTGGAATTAGGTGAGCTGCCATGTGGGTGCTGGAAATTGAACCCTAGTCCTCTGTAAGAGCAGCCAGTCTTAACCCCTGGGCCACCTCTCCAACCCAGCCCCTAGGCCCTTCTCTTAGGTCACTTTTGTCATGCATTTTGTCACAGCAATGAAAAAAGGCAACTAACACAGTGAATTGCTAAATAAAGGTAGAAAGGTAGAGTGGCAGTAGGTTGTGAAAAGCCATACTAAAAAGACTTGATCCTGCAGGTAATGTTGAGAAACATTCAAAGTTTAAGAAGTATGTGCTCACATTTCTGCCTTGGAAAGTAAATTCTAGGGGACAGTGCTAAGTCAGCTGGAGAGGGAATTTGGAGAATAGGTTTCTCTGATCCAGATAGGATCTTAGGCTGTTTGGCGAAAGAAATACTAATCTTATATTCTTCTTTCAAAGTCCTGAAGGGAATTCAGTAGTTACCTATGAAAACACTTGGCAAGTGTTTTATTCAAACAAGTATTTTTTATTTATATACCTAATATAACCATATCATAAATTTTTTTCTGTTTTTTTCAAAACAGGGATCTCTGTATAGCCCTGACCATCCTGGAACTCACTCTGTCGACCAGGCCGGCCTTAACCTCACAGAGATCCCACCTGGCTCTGCGTGAGTCATCACTTCCTGGCTTATAAACTAACCATGATCCAGCCACAGTTCTATTAGTATTTTAGCATGTTTTTCTTTCCTTCTTACTTTAGTCTTACTTCATCTTCAAGACAAGGTGAGGAAGGCAGCCTATGATGTTAGGAGAGTAACATGAGCTAACTCAGATCTGGAGAGTCGGAGCCAAAAGTAATCACTAAGTATGTTTTGGCAAGAACGAGGGAGGATCATAGTGAAAGCCAAGTCAGAAGCATCAAATACAAGAGGAGGAAGGTGCAGGTAAGATTATTACAGGTGCCAGGCCAGTCTGCACTAAGTAGTAAGTTCTGGACACTGTGTGCTACACAACAAGACCTCGTCTCAATAAAACCAAACAAATGTGAATCAAAGAGCAGGAAAATAAAGGATGGTTGTAGACAATGTGCCACAGTCTGAATATCTGTGTCCCTGAAAAATTCCTATGTTGGAACTTAATACCAAATGAGATATTGTTTAAAGGTAATGTCTTTTGATAAGTTATTAAATCAAGAATTATAAATGGAATTATGGTTTTATAGAAAGAAATTAAAGGATACTCTCCTGGCCCTTCTTTTATATGAAGATTCAGCAAGATGGGTAGTGGTGACACATCTCTTTAATCCCAGAGCTTGGGAGGCAGAGGCAGGTGGATCTCTGAGTTTGAGGCCAGCCTAGTCTACAGAGTGAGTTCCAGGACAGCCAGAGCTACCCAGAGAACCCCTGTCTCAAGGGGGGGGGGGGACTCAACAAAAGATGCTTCAAATCAGAAAGCCACCTTCAGCTCACAATAGGTCTACAGTGGGCTATCTAAGAGATTCCTGAAAGGGTGACAGTTCTTGCACATGGGCATGCAGCTTTGTCTTTGTTCTGGTTTCATAATCCTTTCCACAATCTTCACCCCAACACCCCCAGGCATGCTACAGATACGCACAGTCTGAAGAAAACCTTACGCTTCTTTCTGTGTCTCTCATCCATGCAGGGCTGCCTATTTGTGTGTCCTAACTGCCCCACTCCGTGTTCATTCTCCCCGTTCATATTCTCCCTACCCTCATTTCCCCCCTTTCTCCCAAGTGCCTTCTCCTCTACATAAATGTGCCCTCCTCAATCTGTTTCTGTCCTTCCTCCCTGACACTGATCCAACCGTCTCACTGGGTACATTCTTTGTCTTCAGGCTCATTCTCTTTCTCTGTCTCTCATTAAACTGCTCTCTCTAACCAAATGACACACACACCCATCACAGTCCTTCCTATAGGGATCTTTCTTACCTGCCTTTCACCACAGACAGCTATTTTGCATCCCAGTGAATATTTTCAGTATTGTTATCTTTCTAAACTCATCCAGAACTTCCTCTGGGTATTCATTATCTTACATGCCAATAACATTACGCTTTTATGCCCATATTTTCTTCTCGGTCTAAATCAGGATACAGAAGAACACAACCTTAAGCTCACTATAGTTACAAGGGGATAAAATATTTGAAATCTGGGTCTGTCCTCAAAAATCTAGGACGTAATGTTGCTATAAATTCCACCTGTCCAGAATCCAGCTCATAAGCAGAATTGCAGAGGAACCCTGAACATTGAGTTGCTGGGGAGTTTAGGTTTCTATATATTACTCAATCCAAACAGTGGAGTCCCCTACCCTCTCTAAATGTGACAGTTTTGACATCTAAATTACTCTCTATAAATCATATGTGGTGTTGGCTTCAACAGCTACATGTGCTAACAATACATACTAAAACAGTACATATACATATGTAGAGGAATTCTTTACTGAAGACTTTGTAACGCTCAAAAGCCACTCACTGTGCAAGATTGATCCCAGCTCTGAAGTGAGAGTACACAGCTTGCTACTCATTAACTTATCCATAAATCTGATAGAAGTCATCAATGATGATTTACTAGGTTTGTTTTAAACTTTTTGGTTGTTTTTTTCATTAAAAAAAATTATAGAAAGCTCCTAACCACTGAGAATTCTTCCATTCCGTCTAGACTTTCCATCTTGTGTTACTTAAATTCTGCTAATTCTTTAATGTCCCAGGGTATATTCTGCACTATAGATGGGCAGACAGACAGACAGATAGAGATAGATAGAGATGATAGCTAGATCCATATAGAGATATTTTTATACACATGCTAAAGTTATGTTTACTTAGGGCTTACTGTATTTATAAATTTTTAAAGTTTTATTATTATTTGTTTAATTTGGTTTGTTAAGACAGGGTTTCGCTATGTAACAGTCCTGACCTGACTGTCCTGGAACTCATTTTGTGTACTAGACAGGCCTCGAACTCAGAGATCTCTGCTTCCTAAGCACTGGGATTAAAGGCATGAGCCACCTCCATCCAAGTCCTTTTTTATTCTTTATTGTATCTAAAATGACATTTCTCTTTGTGGATTAATATGGTGCTACCTAGCTCTAGATATTTTTATTCTTTTTATCATGCATTTATGCCCACTTTTGTCCTTCCCTAAGAGTGAAAGGGATGTTTTAAACTTTTGTTTCTTATGAGAAAACTGATGGTTGGAGGATCCAAATTTAAGATGGACCCCTCAGGGGAACATGGACATCCTGAGACATATTGTATAAAACAATAAATGTGCATGCTACCCCAATCACTTGCTGACTACAACAGTTAAGAGTCAAAGAGAGAAAGAGGTAATGTGTTAGTATGCTGTACTCGGTCTTCTGTAGTCTGCACAAACTGTAGAATCTACATACTCTTCTCCTGGAAATGACTTTCATCTGATTTTGTGCCCAAGTTGGGATATCTAGTTTCTGTGCCCACTCCAGATCATAAACTACAAGTAACGGAAGTAGAGGCAGGGAATGGGAAGACAGGAAAACACAGTGGAGAGAGCACGCTCTGGAGGTGAGCGTAGGCTTGAATCCTGGTGCATACGTTTCTTATTTTTTGCTTCAATTTCCTCAGCTGTTGTGGTGGTTTAACTAGGAATGGTCCTCACAGGCCTCCATAGTTGAATGCTTAAATCGTTAGGGAGTTCTGCTACTTGACAGGGATTAGGAGATGTGGCTTTGTTGAGTGGGTGTGGCCTTGTTTCAGGAATTGTGTCACTGGGATGGGCTTTGGGGTTTCAGAAGCCAGACCTAGTGGCTCTCTCCTTGCTGCCTGCCTATCCAGATGTAGAACTTTCAGCCCCCTCCAGCACCATGTCTGCCTGCTTGCTACCATGATGATATTGAACTAAACCTTTGAAACTGTAAGCTGGCCCAAATTAAATGTTTTATAAGAGTTGCTGTCGTAATGGTGTCTCTTCACAGCAATAGAACACAGACCAAGACAGCTATAAAATGGACATAGTACTATACCTACTTCACACAGTTTTCATAAGGATGAAACGGGTTAATATCTATAAGGCACCCACAATTATAAGTACTGTATGTGTATTGAGTGGAAGGAGAAGCACTTTGGTGACTGTAATGACAGAATGTAGCAAAGAAGAAAATAAGGACCAAGCAATGAAACCAAAGATCGGTTAAAGCTAGTGGCAGAACACTTGCCTGGCTTGTAGAGGCACTCAGTTCAAGCCTCACCATGAAAAAGACAGGATCCAGAAGTTGGGTGTAATGGCACAAACCTTTAATCCCAACACTTGGAAGGCAGGGTCAGGTGGATCTCTGTGAGTTTGAGGCCAGCATGATCTACATATCCAGGACTACACAGAGAGATCCTGTCTCCAATTAATAAATGAATAAATAAATAAGTAAAACATGGATAATAAGCCATACCTCCAAAATTATTTTCTTTTTTCTGTTTTTCAAGACAAGCTTTCTCTGTGTAGCTCTGGCTGTCTTGTAATTCATTCTGTAGAGGAGGCTGGCCTTCAGACTCACAGAGATCCTCCCGTGTCTGGGATTAAAGATGTGCACCACTGCCTGCCAGCTACCTCCCAAGACCTTATAAGAGTAAAAGGAACAGGTCCGAGGAGACTCAGTAAAGTGCCTGCTATACAGGCATGAGGACCAGAGTTTGATCACTGGAAAAAACAGGCATGGTGGGCACATAGAACTCCAGCACTAGGGGAGTGAAAGAGGGATATCCTTGAGATTTACTGGCCAGCCAGCCTAACCTAACCAACCATTTCTGGGTTAGCCAGTAAGAGAGACCTTGTCTCCAAGAAAAGGTGGATAGTTCCCGAGGAAGGAACTCAAAATTAACCTCTGGCCTCCACACATATGTGCACATACTAACATGTAGTCACACAAAGAGTAAGACTAACAAGTGCCTATTACAGGCATGCACTTTTAATCCCACCCAGTACTCAGGAGGCAGCTTCAAGTGCAGGTCTGTGACTTTGAGGCCAGCCTGGTCTGCACAGTTGAGTTCTAGGCTAGTCATGGTTACAGAGTTTTTTTCTTAAAAAGTGCCTACTAGAGACCCTAAACTATAAAAGGTACTCAAAAGTACCTTGTCCCTCCTCGTTTTTTCTTTTTTTTTTTTTTTTCTTACTTTCCTTTGGTACAGGATCTTGCAGTATTACGTCATCCAGGCTGGCCTCTAACTGGTGAGTTTAAACATATCCCCACCTCAAACACCTGAGTACTGATAATCAGTACACACCAACATAGCTGGCTTCTCTCCATTTATAAACAAACCTTAGTCTTACTGACTAAGCCTGAGTAACACAGTGCTTCCCTGACCCGATAAGCCCTCCTGTGTTTTTCTTCTGCTAAACTGTTCATCATGCGTCAAGAAACTCAAATGCATCCACCCCTCTGGAGCCTCCCTTTTTTATTTTCCTCCTCAGAGAGAATGAGTCACTAACTCTTGGATTCTGCAGCACTTACTAGCTACCACCTCACTTGATTGTAATGTGTTATCACTTCTTATTTACAAGTCCCCATCACCTGATGATCCTCCTCCATGACTAAAGCGATATCTTATTTTGACAGCATCTAGTGTAGCGCTTGGCCCTCAACAAATAATCTGATAAATAGATGATAAAGCAAACACTTAAAACTACCTAGTTCTAGGCATTGTTTCAAGTGTTTAGCAAATGCTAGCTTGTTTAATCATCATAAAAATCCTGTGAGTTCCTCACGGGATGTCCCTGGCTTGTCTCCAACCAATAGTGGAGGGGGTGCCTAAACAGAACTTCCCCTATAATCAGATGAATGATCACCTTAGGTGTCATCACGAACCTACATCCAACAGTGGATGGAGGTGGAGGCAGAGATCCATGGCTGAGTATTGGGCGGAGCTCCTGGCCCAGCTGAGAGCAGGGGAGGAGAGTCTGTATGATCAAGGGGATAGGGGTTATGAGAAGCCCCACAGTGATGGCTGGCTGGAGCTCTGGGGAGCTCGCTGAATCAAGAACAGCTACTGGGGAACTATCGAGAGGGGGAGCTGGGCCTTCCGGGGGTGGGCAACTGTCGGTTAGCATGGGCAATGTGTGGAACCTCGAGGGGTGGGATCAGATTGTGTTCCTGTGAGTGGACTGGCACCTTGAAGCCCATTCCCTGCAGAGGAACACCTAGCCCAGTCTTGATGTTGGGATGAGGAGGTCCACCTTGCCTGGAGTGGATGTGCCATGCTGGGCTGACCCACCTTGGGACTTCTTGCCCTTCTGGGGGAGGGGATGGGGGAATGGGAAGAGGGGAAGCTGGAGGCTGACTGGGAGGGATTGGGAGGAGGGAAGGGAGGGGAAGCAGGGGGATGTATGGATAAAAAAAGACTTTCATACAAATAAAAAAATAAATTAAAAAAAAGAAAAACAGCTCTACTTTAAATATTTAGGATTTGTACCCATGAACCAATACTTTAATCTCAGGAAATCGAGGGTGGAAATGGGCATAAGGAATTAATCATCACCTTTGGTCACTGACCAATCCTAGCAGGAAAAGCGTGCCACCTAATGATAATTGTGCTGCTTTGTATTTGTCCCCGACCTTAACAAAGTCCTCATTCAACAATGGGCCCTTCCAGAGCTTTAGATCATCTTCTTGGATTTTTTACCTCAGAGCTATTTACCAAAAAATCTTAGTCTAACTTCGTTATTTTCAAAGCTTTGTTTCAGCTATGCTACACCCAAAAAAATCTGTGAACACATCTCCCAAAATTAAGATTAAAAGAATTTAAGCTAAAAAAAAAAAAAATCTTGTGAGTTCCTGTCATTTCTATCCTACAGATGAAGAAAGAGATGCACTGAGGTGATGTAATTTGCCTGAGGTCACTCAGCTGCTAACTGGTCAAGACCAGGATTCAACCTAAGCAGTTGATGTCAGAGTCCAGGCTCTGTAAGCACTTACTGCTAGCCTCCCATGGACAAGAGAGCAATCCCCAACGAATGTGGCCCTTCACAGAAATCTCTTTTATTTTTATTCATGAGTATGTATCTAAGTGAATGTATGCTATGTGTGTAAGTGTCCAAGGCGGCTATAAAAAGTCACTTGATTCATGGGAGGTGGTGTTACAGACAGTTGTGAACAAACCAGTGTGGATACTGGGAACACAATTAGGTTCTCTGGAAGATCAGTACAAATCTCTTGACCACTGGACATCTCTTTGGCCCTCTTCCCAAAAGTGTTATGATGGCAAATCTTGTAAATGAGCATATTCCTCCTTCTTGTCTTCCATCTTTATTCTTCATTTTCATCTTTTTTTGTTAAGACGAAGTCTCAATTTGTATCCCTGGTTGGTTTTGAATTCACAGAACTCTGACATGCCTCGGCCTCCCAAATTTTGGGATAAAGGCATGCTTCACCAGGCCCAGATCTCTCTCTTCCATTCTTATGTTACTTTCCTTCCTTCTATTCTTTTTTTAAAAACTTATTTTGGTTACAATTTATTTGTGTGTATGAGCAAGGTTATGGTCATGTGCATATAAAGGGGTTCATATAAAGGTCAGAATTAAATTAAACCGGAATTTAATTTCAAGCACCCATATGGCCGCTCACAGCTGTCTGTAATTCCAGTTCTAGAGGAGCTAATACTCACAGACATGAACGCAAGTAAAACACCAATAAAATAATAAATAATAATTTTTTAAAAGGTCAGAGGACGAACTGCACGAATTATTGGCTTTCTCCTTCCATCAAGTGGGTCCTTGGGATTGAATTCATGTCATCAGGTGTGGCGGCAGGTTCTTTTACGCACTGAACCAACACTGGGCACAGGTCTGCTATTAAAAGCAAAGGCAGACAGATCTCTACAGCCAGCCTGGACTACAAAGCAGGTTGTATGACAGCCATGGCTAACACAGAGAAAGCCTGTCTCAAAAAACAAAACAAAAAAACAGGAAATGAACTCCTGATGTAGGATGTCTTTCTGTACACTGTGAATATGCTTTATTACCATTTGTTAATAAAGTCTTTTAACTGTTTTGGCCTTTGGCAAGGCAGCTTGGAGGCAGGCAGGAAATCCAAGCAGAGATAAAGACAAAGGAGTGGGAGGGGTAGGAGAGAAGCTGTCATCCTCCTAAAATAAGTTAGGTTACCTTCCTGGTCATACTTACTTCTCTTTCCCATTTACTCATTTGTCTTTTAAAAACACTAGACTACAAATTCTGTGAGAGTAAGAATTATGTCTCAGATCTGGTATGGCAGCGCAGGCCTTTAATCCCAGCACTTAGAAGAATCTCTTTGAATTTGAGGCCAGTCTGATCTATATAGTGAATTCCAGCCCACACAAGGCTACATACAAAGTGAGACCCCGTCTCTCCCCCTCAAAAAAAAAAAAAAATAACTTTTTCAGTTACCACTAAACATGTAACACCTAGTCTGATGCCTAACACATAAAGAATGAGCCAGTCACTTCGCTTAAGAAATCCAATGAAGGCAAAGAAGTCCATTGGAGATACAGAAAACACTGCATTGGACACAGTGTACACACCTGTAATTCCAGATCTATGAAGGTTAAGGTGGAAGAATTAAGAATTGCAAGGCCAGCATGGCCTGCCTAAATGAGACTCTCTTCAAATAGCCAAAAGTAAATAAATAAAAATGCTTGCTGTGAAAATCTGCTGACCTGGGTTCAGTCCCTAGAAGGAAAAAGATGCCTTCCAAAAGTTGTCATCTGACCACCCCATACGCACCATCATGGTCTCTCCACTTCTCCCTCTCTCCCCTCCCCTTCCCTCCTCCCCTCCTCTCCTTACGGATATCCTATTAATTATGTTCCGCTACCATCTTCAAAATGTCTCTATCTCATTTAATTGTGAGCTACTGGAGACTTTGGTTTACAGAACTTTATGGATTGTTTTGATCCTATGATCCTAAGCATAATCAGGCCCAGAAAAGTTCTTTGAATCCTGTAATATACATACCATGATGTCTTAAATAAACTGACCTCCAGCAGTCTTTTAACTGTCTCATAGCCCACACTCTGTGCTTCAACTAATAGTAAGCACTTTTCAGTTCCCTGCACACTCACTGTGGTTCAAGGGCAACTACATACACGCTCACATCATGCACTGGTGCACACACACACACAAACACATCATGCGCATACATATGCTGCAAACAAACACATACATCATGCACACAAATCCACACATAATAATAAAAAGATAATACTTAAAAGGCAAACACCAAACAAAAAGTCGGAGGCTGCAGTAGTATGAAGTTGTAGTATAAAGCCATGCAGAATAAAGTTAGGAAACATGAAGAGTATTAGCATCTCTTCATTTTTTAAATGTAGCACTTTTTAAAAATTTGTCATGACACCCTGTACAAATGGGCAATGCATATCTTAGCCTCTCATTCTGCAGCTACAAAGGAAGGCACCAGGAAATTGTAGCCACGAGGTGATTTAGTGGATAAAGTTACTGTATTTTCTGACTTTCTTATGCAATTGATTTGAAAAGTCTCCCTTCTCCTTTGTTCCACAACAATTGATTAAGGCTCAGTGTGGCTGTGAACTCCAACCACTCCCTCTTTCTTAAGATGAGGACCCTTCTGTTACTGACAGTTATGGTCTGGGACAAGTGTTTTCAGGCTCTTAGCCCTATCTATTCATCCTTTAAAACATATGCATAGATACTGCTGTTTCTTATATATGAGCAAAAAGATATACAAGTATTTTCTAGCTGTGTTTCCTAAGAGTGCATAGAAGCAGTGATAACTCCAGTAGAAAAGTTCATACTTAGTACTCATTTCCCTCTTCCTCCCTCTCCCTCCCTCCCTCCCTCACTCCCTCCTCCCTCCCTCCCCTTTATTCAGACAGGGTTTAAGTAGCTTTGGCTGTCCCGTAACTCAATATGTAGGCTAGACTGGACTTGAACTTAGAAGGAATCCCCTTGCTTCTACCTCCCCAGTGCTGGGATTAGAGGTGTGAAGCACACACACCTGGCACATTTGGTTTCTAATCACTCATCTTCAATGAAAACAATCAGGGCTTCCTAGATGGATCCCAGGTTACAGCTGGGAAAATATAAAGTGAGTCTGGGGATAGTCATGGTATCGGGCTGAGAACATGCCAGAAGAGACAGTTTTTGGAGAGTCGGTCTCTTCCTTTACCTTGCTGAGGTAGTCTTTCTGTTGTTTATGTCATGCTGCATACTCCCAGCTAGCTGATCCACAAGCTGCAGGCTGATTCTCCCACCTCAGCCTTCTGTTTCCCATGTCCCAGTACGAAGGCTAGTGTGTCAAGTTTGTGCAAACTTTTGTTTTGGTTTGGTTTGGCTTTTGAGATAGGGTTTCTCTGAGTAGCTTTGGAGCCTGTCCTGGAACTCACTCTGTAGATCAAACTGGCCTCTTTTGAACTCAGAGATCCAACTGCTTCTGCCTCCTGAGTACCAGGATTAAAGGCATGTGCCACCACTGCCTGGCACATCCAGCTTTTTGATGTGGTTCCAGGGATCATTCTCGGTCATTAGGTTTGTGTGGCAAGTGTGTTTATCCACTGAGCCATCTCCCCACTCCTGGTGTTTGCCTTTGAGATTTAACCATGTTGATTCAAGAAACTCTGGTCTGTTTATTTTGAAATTTTTCTTAATTGAAGGCTGTTTTGTGACTCATTCTCTGTGTTATTTCTAAACACTACCAAACTTCCTATTAGTCATTTGTAGTAATTAAATGTAGTAGGCATAAAGAAAAAGGAAAGTTGATGGCCCACTTCTCATCCTAGGATGAGCTGACTGTTACAGTCACATGGGTACTCTGTCTTTTGAAAAATATAGAGGGTTTTGTTGCATGGGCAACCACCTTATGCAGTTCTTTGGGATGAAACTTGCACGTTGTGTAGCTGAATGAACATGGTCAACTATTGCCTCTTTGTTTTCTTACTCCAGTTTTATATTTCATCACTAATCTGCTTGATCATGGTTATCCTTTGGAATTACTTTTGAGACTATTTTCTAATTTTTGTATTTTGTAATCTCCAATTTCATTTGCCATTTGAAAAAAAGAGCTGCTTTTCAGGTCGAGTCTCAATTGTCTGAATATAATTATTATTTCATTTATTCATTTATTTTTATCTATGTTCATACATGTGTGTGTTTGTGTATATCAGTGTGCATACGTGCCATGGTATTTGTGTGAAAATTAAAAACAATTTGCCAAAGTTGGTTTTCTTCTCCTACAATGTGGGTCCCTGAGATTGAACTCAGGTCATAAGACTTGGTGGCAAGTACCCTCACCTTTTGAACCAACTTTCTGGCCCTGACTTAAATGAATTTAGATGTTATTCAAGAAATAATTTGGTTGAATCAACAACACTAGGATATATTGTAGAAATTTAGGTGCTATAATTATACAGTTCTACTATTACCATCTTATACTTTGCAATTTTGTTATGTATGTAAGAATTTAATACCTAGTTCTAACTAAAAATTAATCATCATCAAAATTAAGGAGTGTAAGCTTGGCAATGATGGCTCACACCTTTAATCCCAGCGCTCAGAAGGCAGAGAGAGCCAGATCTCTTTGAGTTTGAGGCCAGATCTACACATCGAGTTCCAGGACAGGCTCCCAAGCTACAAAGAGAAACCTTGTCTGGAAAAACAAAGCAAAACAAAAAAAGTTAAGGAATGTAATGCAAAAAGCTTTGCAATAGAAAGCTAAATTGGCAAGGCATCGCATGCTTTCAATCCTGACACTCTGGAGGCAGAAGCAGGCCAACGATCTCTGTGAGTACCAGATTTGCCAGGCCAATATAGTGAGACTGTTTTCAAAGGTGGGGGGGGGGTGAGGGGAGAGGAGAGGAAAGGAAGAGAAAGTACAATTTATTTATTTATTTATTTATTTATTTATTTATCTATCTATCTATCTATCTATTTATTTATTTATTGTGGTGATATATTGTATACTTAATAAAGCTTGTCTGAAAATTAGAGAGCAGAGCCAAGCCATGAAGGTCAGGAAGTGGTGACCCATGTCTTTAATTTTAGTATTCAGGAGTCAAACAGAGCCGGGTGATGGTGGCACACACCTTTAATTCTAGCACTAGGAAAGTTGAAGGAAGAAGTGAGATAATTGGGCAGAGAAAGAGGAGGCAGGAGCTCTTCCCTTCAACTGTGTTCTCTTTCCACTGAGGAATCAGGCGTTGAGTCTGAAGATTCATGGAGACAGGATCTACCCTTTTTGGCCTGAGGAGTTGGCTAGGTGAAAACTGGATATGACTTGCTCCTCTATCTCTCTGATATTTCAACTTTTTCACAATATCTGGGTTCTGGGTTTTTGTTATAATAGCAAATAGAATTGTGCAATATCTGGTACCCGATGTGGAACACATACTTTCACATAAAGCCTGAGAAAACTTAAAAAGGGAAACAAAAGAAGAGTCAAGCACAACTCCTTGGTAGCAGCATTTTCTTGGGTGGGCTCTGTTTGCTGGTGGCAAGTTGAAACATAGCTCCTTTAATAGAGGCTTCCTGACTCACTATTAGTGGCAAATACCACAAGGCTCTTTTAAAAGGCCCTGCTACAAATACTTAAATGGAGTTCATGAACAGCAGGCAGTGGCGCTCTATTTTTGGTGTTGTGGACCCTAAAATTCCCCAGAGTTGAGGTGGTAAATGTGGTTCCTGCCAGTATCTCTGCCCTCATGCTAAGCTCTCACAGACACTTAGGCTTTAATCCTAGCCAGACCCTTAGCAGGTTAAAGGCTAGTGTGGTCAGGAAAAGATATAAATATACAGTAAAGACAGATTCAAACAAAAAATAATAAACCCGCTAATCCATGTACAGTATGTCTAAAAATATTCCTAGGCTTGGGTGGGGGGAAAAAGGATAAAGTTCTTAAAAAAGAAATAGAATTTTTAAAAAGCCACATAAAGATGGAATATACACAGAGAGTCTGGATACTATATGTTACTGTGTTGTATTTGAATTGTTTGACTGAGGAAGGAGTAACAGCTGCTAATTGTTACTGAGGAAGGAGTAACAGCTGCTAAAAGACATTTGATTATAAGTATTGCTAGATTAAACCAACCAAGATATTCTGAAAATATCTTGACTTCAAAATTTAAGTCAAAAGATATGTTAGTTTGGAGAAGAGGTTTTGTTATTATTTCCACAAAAAAAATTATGAGAGGCTGTGGATTCATTCTGGGTTAAGAAAAACCAGGTTTGATCAAGGAAGACCTGAAAACTCTCCATAAGATTATCAGCAACTATGCCTACTACGTCCCCTCCAAAATGGGTTATGGTTGTTTATCTTTTTTTAGAGTGTTGGTTACAAGTTGTTATGGATAATGGTCAGGGGAAAAAAAAAACTATACAAGTTAGATTAGATCTTGGGTTCTTGTTTTAAAAATACAAAAAGGGATATGTGGGGTGATTCTTTTGTACACTGTAAAGATTTGTTACTCCTATAGGTTTAATAAAATGCTGATTAGTCAGTAGCTATGCAGGAAATAGAAGCAGGGCAACCAAACTAGGAGAATTCTGAGAAGAAGAAAGGCAGAGAAGCGGGTGCCAGCCAGATGCAGAGGAAGCAGGATGAGAATGCTACCTTGAGAAAAGGTACCAAGCCATATGGCTAAGCATAAATAGACTTATGGGTTAATTTAAGTGTAAGAGCTACATAGTAATATGCTTGAGTTGCTGGCTCAGAAGTTACTATAATATTAAGCCTCAGAGTCAATAATTTGGGAAGTGGCTGCTAGGTATTAGAGAGTTTCTGACCCATAGAGAAACCTTCAATTACAACTTACTTATTTGTTTGTTTATTTATTTATTTATTCTCCTCCCACCCCAAGACACTGTTTCTCAGTGCAGACCTGGCTTCCTAAAACTTGCTATATGGACCAGGCTGGCCTAAAACTCAGAGATCTGCCTGCCTCTGCCACCTGAGTGCTGGGACTAAAAGTGTGTGTGCCATCACCACCTGACTTCAGAAATCTTTTTGAGGATCTTATTGGTTGTTTTTCACACTGTACTGTAATTGCCTTTATTCCCACACTGGAGCTCTATGAAAATGGGCACATAATATATAGTAACAATATTTCTCAAAAAAGATGCCTATTAGATGTTAAATGATGGATGTATGTTGGATGGATGTACGGGTGGGTGGATGGATGGATGGATGGGTAGATGTAGACAAGTGTAGCATTGCTTTATATTCTGATATCAGGAGCTGGTGAGATGGCTCAGCAGATAAAGACACTTTCTATGAAACCCTGAAGACTTAAATGAAATCCCTGGAAGCCCCATTTAAGGTGAAAGGAGAGAACTGAGTTCACAAAGTTGTTCTCTGAGCATATGCATGCATGCATGCATGCACAACCACAACCACCTACAACACCCCCCCACACACACACACACACGCAAAGTAGTTATAAATGAAATCAAATATCTATTCAGGGAAAGGTCTATAGAGAGAACACAGAAGCTACATTGTCAATTTGTTTTCACTGTATTTTTTCTCCACTCCTATTTGGGATGCTCAGATGCTCTCACTAGAAAGGTAGAAGACATACCAGCAGGCAGTGTCAACAACAGCTTGGTTTTACAGCTGTGGTTTCAGTCTCCTTATCCTGATTGGAGTGTGTGTGAAAATTGAGAAATCTGAATTCCTATCTGGGCGATGGTGGCACATCCTGGCACTTGAGAGGCAAAGGTAGGCAGATCTTTGTGAGTTCAAGGCCAGCCTGGTCTACAGAGTTAGTTCCAGGACGGCTAGGGCTATACAGAAAAACCCTTTTCTTAAAAACAAAACAAAAAAGAAAGAAAAAGGAACTCTGAATTCCCTTCCTTATGTGGCTGTGAACATGTCATATCTCAGATCTGTGCATCCATCCTTGACCGCACAGAAGCTGCTACTTTGGAAGGGTTTGTTCTCTAGATTGCTATGGAATGCTCGGCTGTAGCCAGTATTGTCCTTCTGTCAGTCTGCTTCACTGCTGTGATAAACACCGTGACCAAAAGCAACTTAGGGAGGAAAAGGGTAATTTTGCTTCCAATTCCCAGCATTGAGGGAAATCAGGGCAGGAACTGAAAGCTGGAACCTGCAAATAGAAACTGAAGCAGAAGCCGTGGAGGAGTGCTGCTCTCTGGATTACTTTTCCCGACTTGCTCAGCTTGCTTTTCTATACACTCCAGGCCCACCTACCAGGAATGACACTGCCCACAGTGGACTGGGGCCTTTCACGTCAATCAACAATCCTGAAAATGCCTGGTAGGCTTGCCTACAGAGTAGCCCTATGGGAACATTTTCTCAACTGAGATCCCCTCTTCTTAGATGACTCTAGCTGTGTCAAGTTGACCAAAACTAGCCAGCTCAGTCCTCAATCACAGAAACATACCAAAGCATAATATCTTAGGTCACTTCTGTAATAGGGAAGAAAAAAAGCCATACAATTTATTGTGGTTATTTTAGTCCACTCTCCCTCAATAACTTGAAGCATGGCTACAGGCTCCATGGGAGTGTTGCTGGGGACTGGCTCTTTTACATTAGGAAGTGTTCTATCATGAGCTATAACTTGGTCTCTGTAAGCTAAAAAAAAGTTTAATGGTGGTAGCATGCATGTTCCCTGGTATGTGTGTGGTCAGAGGACAACTGTGTGGCCTTGGTTCTGTCCTTTCACCTTTTATGTTCAGTTTGAAATATGTCAATTCAAGCACAAGCTGTTTGTAGCATTGCATACCTGTAATACTCGCACCGCTGGAGATGGGGATGGGAGAGTCTTTGAAGGTTGCTTGCTAGTTTAAACAATCAGCCAGTTCCAGGTTCTGTGAGAGACCCTGTCTCAAACAATAACAATAAGGTGGAGAGCAATAGAGAAGGCACCTTATGGCAACCCTGACTGTCGAATGAATCCTAATTGATCTTATGATAAAAACCTAGAGCCAGATATTGGGGGAAAAGCTAAAAGATCAGAGACAGAAGAATAAGCCACAACCACCTCTCACCTCACTAACCCCTCAGCCAAAAGGGGACAATCCTGTTTCTATGAATCCTCAGACTGATGCTCTGAGTCCTCAGCCAAAAGGGCCAAACTCCTGTCTCCACCTGCCTTGTGTTTATTTCTCTGCCCAGCCATATCACTTCTGTCTCAACCTTCCTAGTGCTGTGATTAAAGGCTGTAACTCCCAAGTACTGGGATTAAAGCTTCACCTCCTGGCTCTGTTTCTCTTCTAGACTGGATTAATTTTGTGTAACCCAGGGTGGTCTTGAAACAGAGATTTATCTGCCTCTGCCTCCCAAGTCCTAAGATTAAAGGTGTAGGCCACCACTGCCTGGCCTCTATGGCTAACTTTGTGGCAGGCTCTGCCCTCTGATCTTCAGACAAGCTTTATTTGTTAGAGCAGACACAAGACATCACCATACTTGGCCTCCACATTCACGCGCACACCCCCAACACATACACATATGTGTACACAGAAAGACATACATGACAACCAAACTATTGGGTCTGGTGATCTGGCTCAGTGGGTAAAAGTACCTCATGCCAAACCTGATGTCCTGAGTTCAATCCCTGGAACCCACACACCAGAGTGTGGAGAGAGAGGGCAAAAGAGAGATTTTTTAAAAAAAGAAAGACAAAGAAAAGAAGCTATTATAAGGATGCCCCCCCCCCCGCAACCCCATATTACGACAGTGACTAACTCTGAATCTGTTGAAACGTAGAAGTAATTGCAAAACAAAACACAAATACCACGAATATTTTTTTTTAAAGTGAGTAACAGGAGTTAGAAGATGAGAAAGAAGGCACAAGAATTGTAACAGAGTGAATCACCTCAGCATGATAGACAGCAGTAAATCAATATTGTCTAATTCAAAGCTCTGTAGGTAAAAAGGGACAGCTCTGACGATTGCCATCATCTTGTTTTGATTGATTTGGTTCTGGTTTTGTTTTGTTTTTTTTGTTTTTGTTTTTTTTTTGAGACAGGGTCATGCTTCAGCTCCTTCCCCCACTTTCCCAACAATGGGATGGATTATAGGGAACACAGCACCAAAAACAACCTTTATCAGCTTTAAAATATTTTATTACTAATTTGTATCTTTTGTTTTAATTTATTAAATTCAATCATTTAGTTTATTGAAAGTATTATACTCTGGCTTGTTAGTAATGCTCTATCAGTACATATAGATATTTACGCAACTATTTGCATTATATGTCAAAGCTGTTATTTTCCATGTTAGATTTAAGAATGGTGTTAACAACTTCTATATGTTTGTGTGTTTATGTACTACCTTAATTTTTATAAGCATGTATCATAATTTTGGAGTACCATAAAATTATTTACTCTAAAAAATAAGAGTGAAGGAGTTTTGTTCTGAGGACGTATACCCTGACTTTTGACAGACAAATTCCCTCAACAAGATGAATACTTACTTTCACCAAGTGCCAAGGATTTTTCATCTAGTATCATCAGCATTCACCACAAGTCTAAAAGATGTAAAGATTATAAAGAGACCTTTACCCAAAGTCAATACCTAAAAGTGTCAGCATCAAGAAATGAACTCAAGTCAGGCATGGTGGCACAAGCCTATAATCTTGGTGTTCAGGAGAGTGAGGCAGAAGAATCAGAAGATCAATCCCAACCCCGGGCTCATGGTACATTTCATACCAGAATAGACTACATGAGACCCTGTCATAAAAATAAATTAATTAATTAAAATTTAAAAAGATATAAACTTAGTCCTCTCCGATTCCTCTCACTGAAACACTGCTATATTCATAGAGAGTTAAACAATAAGGAACAGTAACTTTGGATTGTTCTCTGGATAATTCCATAGAAATCAGGAAGAAACCTCCAAAGAGCTTAGAATGTCCCTGAAATACGTGAAATTTCCCATAAGTGAAATCAGCCATCTGTAGGACAGTGAAAGTCCATGAAATTATGTCAGACTTTAGTCAAGATGGACTAGGGCTAATCTCAAAACTAGTCCTAGAAGCTAACGGCAACTTAATGTGTGAGCACCCCATACCATATATCATCTATGGAGGCAGAAGAGAGAGGGCCAACCAAACCGTGAAGGGAAAGTCACAAAGGCATCTTTCCAGACAATGTCCCAAAGTGACATGACTTGGCAAATGCAGACATCTATTTGTCAAGGTCCAGAGAGAAGCCCACTGCACTCCAGAACTGCCCCACTCCCTCTAAAAATGAGATTTCTTTTTGGGCTTTACTATATATAAGCCCACTTAACTGGAACATCAGAGATTAGGTCCCAGGAATAAGTACTTCAGAAATCTTCCCAAGTGATTTTATTGGGCAGTCAGGCTGAGAAATAGAAATAGAATGCATAGAGTCCAAGCTCCCTGGCAGCTCTTGTTTTGATATTGGTTCACACACCCCTTGCTCTCATGCCAGACCTACTACCATGCCACCTTCTGATATTTGGCTTCCCATATGTCACATGCTCAGAGGAAAGCAGAAAATGTACGGATATTCTGAGGTGATTGCTCCAGTCTGCTTTGCAAACTAAAGTGACTTCACAGATGATACTTTCATTTTGTAAAAAATTATAAATAAGCTTACGTACCAGTCACAATGAGCTTACCAATAAAAGACAGATCTTTTCTGAGAAATGCAGCCACTGTTTGTGTGCACAGAAGTCATATCTCTGTGTCTGTCAGACATTGGATCGTGGCGATCTCAGGCCTTGGAATGAGTCCAGGTGGCCAGCTGGCTGTCCCCAGAAACACATCCTTAGCCCCATTATACGCCTTTTTATCTCAACAGCCTGACTGTAAGTCCCTTAAAAATGCCCTTGCCAGCCCGCCACTCTCATCTTTGATCTTTCTCCCTCTCTCCCTCTCTCATCCTTGCTCTCATGTTGGCAGTTTTGAAAGCAGATGCCCGAGATGGAGGAGTTAGGAGTATAATGTGTGATTAGCTAACACCCCTTTCTCCTTCAGGTCTCAGCTGCTACCTTTACAGAATACTTCCCAGGTTTCCCCAGCACCTCTTGCACATCACCACCAAGGCTAGTAAGTTCCTCTTCTCTGCAATCCCACGATCCTCTCTGCTTCCTCTTCACAGTCATTATCACAGCCCACCAAATTTCCCACTTATTCATCTCTCTCCAGCCACACCAGACTTAGAAGTAGTGGAGACTGACTGTATCCTGGTTATCTTCATACTTAGAATGGATGATATTACTAGTACAATGACTATCTGGTGGATATATCTTGTAATTCTACCCCCTCCCCTGCCCCGACCCTCCAGACAGGATTTGTTTGTGTAACAGCTCTGGCTGTCCTGGAACTTGCTTTGTGGACCAGGCTGGTCTCAAACTCACAGAGATCCAAATGTTAGGATTAAAGGCCTATGCCTCCACTGCCCGGCTAACTTATAATTCTTAATGGCCCGTGTCTGAAACTTCTCTGTATTTTTTATTTTTAAAATTAAAAAAAAATTATGGTTGGATACATGTCTTTAATTCCGGGACTTGGGAGGCACAGGCAGGCCTGGTCTATTCAGAGTTCCATAACCGCCAATGCTACACAGAGAAACCCTGTCTCAAAAAAACAAAATGTATATAGGTGTTTCACCTGCCTGTTTCTGTACAGCACAAGTTTGCGCGTGTTTCTGTGCACCACAGGTGAGCAGTGCCCATAGAGATGAGAAAACAATCAGATCCTCTGGAACTGGACTTACAGGCAATTATGAGCCCCTGTGCGGGTGCAGGGAATAGAACCGAGGTCCTTTGCAAGAGCAGCCAGGGCTCTTGACCACTGAGCCATCTCTCCAGCCCCCTTCCTCATGTTGAGACTCCTCACGAGTCATGATAAAAAGAACACCTAATATAAAAGCAGAAAACACAAGACACTTTTCTTTCAGGAAAACATGAATGCTCCAAGCAGATATATCCATTCAAACTTTAAATCAGGACCCGGTAGCCCAGAGGAGCAAGGAACATGGGGAACTCACTCTTGCAATACAGTGGGGATAGCAGCAGTCACACATTTCAGGATATGTGTATCACAATGGATCCAGAAAGGCGGTATTGAAGGTTATATCAGCAGAGGGCTTGAGTTCTTCCTCTCTTGACTTTCTCATTCCAATCTGTTTCCGAAGTTCCCTGTGAATCTATGGAATCCTTAGTGCCCTCTTAAAACTCTCTTCCTGAAATACTGTTCTAGGATGAATTGTATCCCACACCCCCCCAAAAGTTCACATGATGAAGCCCTAGCCTCTCGTATCTCAGAATGTGACTTCATCTGAAGATGGGGGGTCTTAAAGAATGGGCTCCAGTTAAGTTGGACTGGGAGGATAGGCCTTAGTACAGTTTAATATCCTTAGACAAAAAGGAATTCTGGACACATAAAGAGACATCAGGAGCACACCATGTAAAGAGGCATCCAGAAGACCACTTCTAGTCCATTAAAAAGAAAAAGAAAAAAAAAAAGGCCTTAGGAATGCCAAATCTGGGACTGGAGAAATGGCTCAGCAGTTAAGAGCACTGGCTGCTCTTCCAGAGGACCCGGGTTCAATCCCCAGGATCCAGAAGGCAGCTCACAACTGTCTAGAACTTCAGTCTCAGAAAAGCCAACACCCTCTTCCTGCCTCTCTGGGCACCAAGCACAAAAGTGATTCACAGATAAACATGCAGACAAAACACCCATACATGTAAAATACATTTTAAAAATCTAAAAATTAAAAACCAGGAATAAAGCAAACCTGCTGGCACCTTGAGCCTTGAGAAGTATAAGAAAATCAATCCCTGTGGGTTAGACAAACCGGGCCTATTTCTATGGCAGTCCAAGGTGACTAATACCCTGATGTCACTTAATGATTGAATCATGGATGAATAGGGTATTTCCCTGTCATAAAGTAGGCATGGGAACAGGAGCACTACTTGTAAGAAGGGTATGACAAGAAGGGCAGGCCAGGGTCTGCAAAGCTACTCAGGGCCCAGGCAAGGAACCCTTGGCTACTCCCATAGCTCTGATGGGAACGTTTGTAGAGGTCTCAAAATTCAGAGTCTTAAATATTAAAGACTCGTCTTTAATCCCAGCACTCAGGAGACAGAGGTGGTTGGATCACTAGCTGATCTGCAGAGCTAGTTCAAGGACAGCCACAGAGGAACCCTGTCTCAAAATCAAAAACAAAAACAAGTAAGAGTCATAGGTGTATACAGGGACTATCACGGAGAGCTATCATGGGCATTGGCAGCAGAGATCTGGGGTCAAAATCTTACCCTGTCACTGGCTCAATGTTACTTAACATTAAAATTACTTAACTTTCTTTTTCTTTTCTTTATTTCTTGTTGTTGTTTTAGCTTCATGAATTTTTCGTTCACTGTGGGAGTGGGTGGGTGGGTATGGTGTGCTATCTGGCTTCATGCCAAATTGACACAAGCTGGATAATCAGAGAAAAGGGGGTCTCAAATAATACAATGCCTCCGTAGATGAGACTGTAAGCAAGTTCAAAGGGCATTTTCTTAATCAGTAATTGATACGGGAGGGGAACACCAGCCCATTGTGGCTAGTCTCTGCCCTGGCCTGGTGGTCCTGGATTCTATAAGAAAGCAGAGCAAGCCATGAGGAACAAGCAAGTAAGCAGCACTTTTCCACGGCCTCTGCATCAGCTCCTGCCTCCAGGTTCCTGTCCTGTTTGAATTCCTGTCCTGGCTTCCTTCAATGATGGACTAGGATATGGAAGTGTAAGGAAAAAAAAAAACCTTTTTCTTCCCTACTTGCTTTTGGTCATGGTGTTTTATCATGGCAATAGTTAACTCTGACTAAGACGTGTGTGTGTGTGTGTGTGTGTGTGTGTGTGTGTGTGTGTGTGTGTGTGTGTGTGTGTTGAGTGCATTTGAGTGGGTAGGCATACATACCCATGTGTACACATCTGGAAGCCATCACTTTTTTTTTTTTTTTTTTTTTTTTGCTTCATTGTCTTTATTGAACTGGAAACTTGCCATTGCATCTGGGCTGACTGGCTAGCAAGCTCCACTGTCTCTATGCTTCCCCTCCCCCAACCACTGGGTTTACAAGCATATGCCCAGCTTTTTGAGATGGGTGCTGAGGATTCAAACTCAGGTCTTCATGCTTGCACAGTAAGTGCTTTTACCTAACGGGCCACCTGACCAGTTCCATCAAGAAGTTTCCTATTTGTAAAACAAAGGTAAAAACTAATACTGGTTTCATAGAGTTTCATAGAGTAAGAACACATATACAGAGCTGCCTAGCATCAAATGTCAATTCCTTTTTTCTTTTTTGCCTTAGGGTTAGAGAGAGGAAGTGACAACCTAGAGAGAAGGCTGAAGAATTTCTTAGAAAGGCGCAGTGTCCAAAGAGTATGATGAACAGACAGTCTAGATGAGTGGTTGTGGTGGTAAGAAGCCAGAGTCTAGATATCAAGTGATGCTGACGAGGTCATGATGGAAGAAGCATTTTAATTCTGGGTTATTATTCTGCTCAGCTCCATGCAGCCTAGTAGCATAAGGAGGATCTGATACTCTACTCCCTTCCTAAACTGGGATTAGTAGGATTCTGGAAGCCTGACAGCTGTGAGACAGGTATATTAAGTGGAGTGTTTCATCTGAAAATCAGTGATATAAATTGAATCAGAGTTCACAGCTGACATATCTAAAATCAGGTCTAACTATCGGACCCAGCTGATACTTGAAGTGAAGAAATCTCCTTGATAGTCTGGATTGGCTCAGACAGTGGGCAGAGCTGAGTCTCTGAAACAAAGGCATAACACTAATAATAATAATAGTTACTATAATGTGTTCATGAATATCTTGTGCTAAGGTTTCCATGCACCCTCATCACAACTCTTGGAAAAGGGAAACTGTTGTTTCTAAAGTAAAAGTAAAAATTTGTCTTAAAAATGGAAATTAAAGATCATACACTGACAACTGGAGACCAAGAAGCCTCCCTCCCAGTCCACAGTTGACTAAGAGGTGCGTGGCATCCCAACCCTCAGGCTACAAACAATCAATAATCCCACAGAAGAAAAACCCAAAGATGGGAAATACATACAAGCTACCACTAAAAATAACAGGAAATAACAATCATTGGTCATTAATATCTCTTAATATCAATGGACTCAATTCACCTATAAAAAAAGACACACCCTAACATGATGATTACAAAAACAGATGCCATCCTCCTACCGCATACAAGAAACACACCTCAACTTCAAAGACAGACACAGGCTCAGAGTAAAGGGTTGGGAAAAGACTTTCCAATCAAATGGTCCTAAGAAACAAGCTGGTATAGTCACCCTAATATCTAACAAAATAGACTTCAAACTAAAATCAACCAAAAGAAACCAGGACAGACACTACTTATTCATATCAGGAAAAATCCACAAAGATTAAGTCTCAAGCCTCAATATTTATGCCCCCAACACCAGGGCACCTACATATTTAAAAGAAACACCACTAAAGCTTAAACTTCACATCAAACACCACACATGAATAGTGGGAGACTTCAATACTCCGCTTTCACCCTTGGATAGGTCAACCAGACAGAAACTCAACAGAGAAATAAGGGATCTAAGAAAGGTTATGACCTAAATGGACTTAATAGATACATACAGAACCTTCCACCTAAACACAAAGGAATATCCATATTTCTCAGCACCCCATGGAACTTTCTCTAAAATTGACCACATACTTGGTCATAAGCAAATATTATCAATAGATATAAAAATGGGAATAACTCCTTGTGTTATATCAGACCACCATGGTCTAAACAACAACAAAAATCACAGAAAGCCTACAAATTCATGGAGACTGAACATCTCTCAATTGATCTCTCACCTCTGGGTCAAAGAAGAAATTAAGAAAGAAATCAAATATTTCCTAGAATTTAATGAAAATGAATCCACAACAGACCCAAACTTATGGGACACAATGAAAGCAGTGTTAAGAGGAAAACTCATAGCACTAGATGCCTATATGAAAAACCTAGAGAAATCTCACACTAGAGACTTAATAGCACTGCTGAAGGCTTTAGAACAATTAGGAGCAAACTCACCTAGAAGGAGTAGATGGCAGAAAATAATCAAACTTAGGGCTGAAATCAATACAATAGAAACAAAGAGAACAATGCAAAGAATCAATGAATCAAAGATTTGGTTCTTTGAGAAAGTCAACAAGATAGATAAACCCTTATCCAAACTAATCAAAAAGCAGAGAGAGAATATCCAAAATAACAGATTCAGAAATGAAAAAAAGGGACATAACAATAAACACCCAGGAAATCCAGAGAATTATCAGGTCATACTTTGAAAATATATACTCCACTAAAATGGAAAGACTAAAAGAAATGGACAGCTTTCTGGACAGGTGCCACTTACCAAAATTAAATGAAGATCAGATTAAAGACCTAAACAGACCTATAATCCCAAAGGAAATTTGAAGTTGTTAAAAGTCTCCCAAGTAAAAAAAGCCCAGGACCATGCGGTTTAAGTACAGAATTCAACCAGACATTCAAAGAAGAACTAATACCAATACTCCTCAAACTGTTCCATACAGTAGAAACTGAAGGAACATTGCTGAAATCTTTTTATGAAGCCACAATTACTCTGATACCCAAGCCACTCAAAGATGCAACAAAGAAAGAGAATTACAGACCAATCTCCCTCATGAATATTGGAATATTGACACAAATTACTCAATAAAATTCTGGCAATCCAAGAACATAGAAAAAAAAAAAATCATCCACCACGATCAAGTAGGCTTCATCCCAGAGATGCAGGGATGGTTCAACATACGAAAAACTGTGAATGTCATCCATCATGTAAACAAACTGAAAGAAAAAACCACATGATCATCTCCTTAGATGCTGAAAAGGCCTTTGACAAAACCAACACTCCTTCATGATAAAACTACTGGAGAGATCAGGAATATAGGGAAAATACCTAAATATAATAAAGGCGATATACAGCAGGCTGACAGCCAACATTAATCTAAATGGAGAGAAACTCAAAGCAATCCCACTAAAATCAGAAACCAGACAAGGCTATCCTCTCACTCCTTATCTATTCAATATAGTTCTTAAAGTTTTAGCTAAAGCAATAAGAGAACAAAAGGAAATTAAGAAGATACAAATTGGAAAGGAAGAAGTCAAACTATCTCTATTTGCAGATAATATGATTGTATACAAAAATGACCCCCAAAATTCTACCAGGGAACTCCTACAGCTGATAAACACCTTCAGCAAGGTAGCAGGGTACAAGATTAATTTTAAAAAATCAATAGCCCTCCTATATGTTAAAGATAAAAGGGCCGAAAAAGAAATAAGGGAAACATCACCCTTTATAGTAACTGTAAATAGCATTAAATATCTTGGTGTAACTCTATCCAAAGAAGTAGCAGACCTGTTTGGCAAAAACTTTAAGTCACTGAAGAAAGAAATTGAAGAGGATATCAGAAAATAGAAAGATCTCCCATCCTCCTGGATAGGTAGAATCAACATAGTAAAAATGGCAATTTTACCAAAAGCTGTCTACAGATTCAATACAATTACCATTAAAATCCAAGCACAATCTTTTATAGTCCTTGAAAGAACAATACTCAACGTCATATGGAATAAGAAAAAACCAGGATTTCCAAAACAATCCTGCTTGATAAACGAATTTCAGGAGGAATCACCATCCCTGACTTTAAGCTATACTATACAGCTACAGTAATAAAAAATAGTCGGGTACTGACATAGAAATAGACTTGTGAATCAATGAAATGGAATCGAAGACCCTGACATTAACCCACACACTTATGAACACTTGATTTTTAACAAAGAGGCCAAAAATATTCAATGGAAAAAAGATAGTATCTTATAACAATGGTGTTGGCATAACTGGATGATAGTATGTAGAAGAATGTAAATGGAACCAAACCTATCACCCTGCACAAGACTCAAATCCAAGTGGGTCAAAGATCTCAACATAAGCCTAGCTACACTGAACTTGACAGAAAAGAAAATGGAAAATACTCTCCAACACATTGGCACAGGTAAGTACTTCCTAAGTATAACAACAGTAGCACAGACACTAAGAACAATTAATAAGTAGGACCTCCTGAAACTGAGAAACTTCTGTAAGGCGAAGGACACAGTCAATAAGGCAAAACAACAGCCTACAAAATAAGAAAAGATCTTCACCAACCCTACATCAGACAGAGGACTGATATCTAAAACTCAAGAAACTAGAGCCCCAAAACATAAACAACCCAATTTAAAAATGACATTCAGAGCTAAAAAGGGAATTCTCAACTGAAGAATTACAAATGGCTGAAAGACACTTTAAAAACTACTCATCTTTAGCCATCAGAGAAATGCAAGGCAAAACAACTTTGAGACACCACCTTACACCTGTCAGAATGGCTAAGATCAAAAGCACAGATGACAGCCTATGCTGGAGAGGATGCAGAACAAGGGGAACACTCCAACATTGTTGGTGGGAGTGTAAACTTGTACAGCCACTCTGGAATGCAGTTGGCAGTTCCTCAGAAAACTAAGAATCAATCTATCTCCCCTAGGATCTAGCAATACCACTATTGTGCATATACCCAAAGGATGCACATTTGTACCCCAAAGGCATTAGCTCAACTATGCTATAGTAGCATTATTTGTAATGCAAGAACCTGGATACAACCTAGATGCCCCTCAACTGGAGATGGGTTAACAAACTGTGGTACATCTAAACAATGGAGTACTACATTTAAAAAAATGACATTTAAAAAATGTATGCCATAGTGTACTAGCATTAAAAAAAATGACATCCTAAAATTTTCAGGGAAATGGATGTATTTGGAGAATATCCTCCTGAGCAAGATATCACAAACCCAGAAAGAGCGGCATGGGATGTACTCACTCATAAGTGAGTTTTAAACAAAAAACAAAGACTACCCAACTTGCAAACCACAACCCCTGAACATCTTAGAATTAGAAGGAACTTAGAGAGACATCCAGAGATTCCCTCAGGAAGAGAAAATAGAAAAGATCACCTCAGGAATTTGGGCTCATAGCGGGCTGCAGCCAAGAAGAGGTGGGGACAAATCATGAGAGAAGGAGATGGTTGAGTGAGAGGAGCAACAAAGAGGGAGAAAAAAGAGATGGATATCTCGATAGAGGGAGCCCATGTGGGGTTGGAAAGAGGCCGGGTGCTAGGGAAATGTCTAAGAACTCACAGGATGTCCCTGGCTAGGTCTCCAACCAATAGTAGAAGGGATGCCTAAACGGGATTTCCCCTATAATCAAATGAATAACCACCCTAAGTGTCATCACAGAACCTTCATCCAACAATGAATAGAGGTGAAGGCAGAGATCCATGGCTGAGCACTGGGCTGAGCGTCTGGTCCAGCTGAAAGCAGGGGAGGAGAGTCCGTATGAGCAAGGGGATAGAAGTTATGAGGAAAATTCCAACAGAGATATTTAGCTGAAGCTCTGGAGAGCTCACTGAACTGAGAACAGCCGCTGCGGAACCATTGGGAAAAGGAGCTAGGCACTTCAAGGATAGGCAACTATCGATTGGCATGGGCAGTATGTGGAGCCTCAAGGGGTGGGATCAGACTCTGTTCCTGTGCATGGGCTGGCACCTTGGAGCCTATTCCCTGCAGAGGAGCACCTAACCCAGCCTTGACTTTGGGATGAGGAAATCGGACTTGCCTAGAGTGGATGTGCCACACTGAGCTGACCCACCTTGGAACTTGTTGTCCTCTTGGGGGGGTGGGGGGATGGATAAGAGGGAGGCTTGATGCCTACTGGGAGGGACTGGGAGGCGGGAAGGGAGGGGGAGCAGGGGGATACATGGATAAAAAGACAATTTTTATTTTTAAAATATGAAGATAAAGATGGAAATTACAGCACAGGTCTTTAACCCCAGCTGTTGGGAGGCAAAGGCTAGTAGACCTTTGTGGATTCAAGGCCAGCTTGGTCTACAGCATGAGTTCCAGGACATCCAGGGCCATTACACAGAGAAACTCTGTCTCCAAAACCAAAAAAACGAGAGAGAGAGAGAGAGAGAGAGAGAGAGAGAGAGAGAGAGAGAGAGAGAGAGAGAGAGAGAGAGAGAGAGATTTTGACAGGTGGAGGCAGGGGCTGAAGAGATGGCTCATTGGTTGAGAGCAGTGGCTGCTCTTCCAAAAGACCAGGGCTCAATCCCCAGCACCCACAAGGCAGCTCACACCCGTCTACAATTCCAGTTCCAAGGGATCTGACACACAGACATGCAAGCAGGCAGAACACCAGTGAACATAAAAGAATAAGAGTTCAAGGTCAACCTCAGTTACATAGTGAGTTCTAGGCCAGCCTGATGTACATAAAACCCAGTGTGAAAACAACAATGAGAAATTGACAGCCAGAGGAGTTACACTACTATTTTAAAATCATAGTGTTAGGCTGGGGCAAAGGCTCAGTTGTAAAGCATGAGGACCAGAGTTCAGATCCCCATGACCTATATAAAATCCAGGTAGGCAGCTTCCCTATAGTCCTAGTGAGCAGTAGCCAGAAACAGGAAATCCCTGGAGCAAGCTGGTTAGGCAGACTAGCTAAACAACCAGCTCTGGGGACAGCAAGAGACCCTGCTTCAATATATATGATGGAATGCAAGGAAGAAAGACATCTGATATCAACCTCCAGCCTCCACACCCATCCACACACATGTACCCAAACATGAATGTGCAATACACATGTGAACATGAATGTACAAAGGCATGTATACACACATATATACAGAAGCCAAACAAACAAACAACTATAATATTGATAAAGGGTAGGAACAAAATCTGCTTACTAAAATATAGGGTTTAGCTGTTGATAATGCAAAGAAATTGGTTTTAAAAAGAAAAGAAATTTATAATCTAAGCACAGATCCCTTAAAAGCACAATATACCTCCAAGGGTCTCCATCTGGGTCCAGCCTCAAACTTTTGATACTTCTACCAGAAACCTATATAACAGAGAGCCGTCCTATGGAATATTTTCCACAGGAAACATCTGCCTGGATATTTTGCAGGCTGCAAAGTGTCCCACGAGGGAGTAGGGGAAGTGGAGGCCAATCACAAGCATGGTGATCGGTCCAGGTACCAGGTGGACTGGAGCGGAGAGAAAGCACAGGCTTCCTGCCTCCGCTCCCTCTGGAGCTTGTGCTGGTAAAATAAACTCCTTCCAAGACTCAGGTTCCCAGGTTAGTGATCTGGTTTTCTTCTAATAAGATGTGAGCTGTCTCTCAATGGGGGGAGGGGAGCAGAAATTATTGCCAATTACTCAAACTATGTAGGCGGGGAGTGCAGGCACTTTATGTCTTTACAAGTAGGGGACCTCCACTTTATTCTCAGAGTGGGATAGACATTCTTTCTTTGAGTGTTTACAAGAGAATCAATTGAAAAAGATTGTTTAAATCCTTTTTTGTTTAAAGAAACTGTCATAATAGAAAGGAAGGCTTGAGTCGCCGACAAGTAAAGCCTTTCCCAACTTTCCCTTTGCTCAGCTCAACAGCACTTGAAGGTCTTTCAGTAAATCAAGTCACTGGCTCCAAATAGAAAATTGCTACCAGGAAAAAAAGACCTTCTTGTTTTAAAGCTGAATGTCTCTGGGTAGAAATTAGCCCATATTCGCCCTGAATGTATTACTCAAATTAATTATTCTTTCTATTTCTCCGTGGCTTGTAGTTGGTGAGAACTGCTCCTGTCCCAGGCACTGAGTCTCCGGGGATGTAAACCCATCAGGATCCTTGCTCTCCTATGGCTTTTAAGCTAAAGAGGAAACAAACCAGCATTCACTGGTGCTGTAAGGATATTTACAAAAAGATGGGAAAAGTCCTCCAGGGACCAAGCAGAGGGTACCCGGTCAGTGGGCTCCAACGCTGAGTCCCTTATGGGAGAAGAAGCTCTTTAGTCTTTTGATTAAAAAAAAAAAAATACTCTTCTTTAAGGATAGAGGGAAATTGCCCATTACTCATCCAAATTCCCTCTTTTCCTGAATTTGAAGTGTTTTTTTTTAAGCATCCACATACAAGAGAGAACATGTGGTATTTTTCTTTCTGTTTCTGATTTATTTTACTTACTATAATGTTCTCCAGTAGCACCCATCTTGCTGCAAACAATAGTCTATTGTCCTTCTATGCTAAGTAATATCCCGTTGTATGTATCTACCACATTCTACTCATCCATTTATCCATTGATGGGCTCAAAATTGATTCTGTATCTTGGCTTCTGTGATACAAATTTGCTAGTACACAAACAGTATATATTGATACTTCTTTGGTTACAGGGAAATAGGAATTTTGTTTATTGAAAGAGGTGATATGGAGTGGTTGAAACACAGAGTACATTGATTCATACACACGCACATAGAATGAATGAATGAATGAATGGATGAATGTTTGAAAGAGTTGTGATTTTACCTAGTAAAGAGGGTTCAATCCAATCTAAGTGACATGGTTGCACATGCCTGTAATCCCAGTACATGGGTAAGGTGCTTGAAGATTGTATTTGAGGCCAACCTGGCTTCATTAATAAGATCCTCTCTCTCCCTCTCTCTCTCTCTCTCTCTCTCTCTCTCTCTCTCTCTCTCTCTCTCTCCCTCCCTCTCTCTCTCTCTATCTCTCTCTCTCTCTCTCTCTCTGTCACACACACACACACACACACACACACACACACACACACACATACACACAGCCACCATCATAAAAACAAAAAGAACCCCACCCAAGGTCTGGGAATGCATCTCGGTGATAGAATGGACACAAGCAGAAGGCTCTGGGATCAATTCTCAAACACACACAAAGACTCTTAAAAAAAATACCAGCTAAATAAAGGCAGAAAGATCTAAAAGGCTATCTTTAAAAATAACCAACTCTCTCCCAAGTCCACAGCAGCATCCATGTTTCCTTTCTCTCTTTCTGGCTGTCTCCTAATCATTCAAAGTGTCCTCCTATTCTGAATCCCACAACTCCTCTGCTCTCAGACTCCAGCTAGTACTTCCCATTCTGTTATGCCTGGGATCGCTGAGGCCAGGCAGACAGGTGCTGGGGGCCTAATGCTGCTGCTTTTCAGATCAAAGGCCACTATCTAGAACCCCAGACCCCAAGACTCAAACTCAGACTTTGAAGGGTCTCTCAGGTCATTTCTTTTCTTTTCTTTTTTTTTTCCTTTTTATCATTTATTTTTATTTTTATGTGCATGAACATATGTGGGTGTGAGGGTGTCAAATCCCCTGGAACTGGAGTTACAGACAAGTGTGGGCTGTCATGTGGGTGCTGGGATTGAACCCTGGTCTTCTGGAAGAGCAGCCAGTGCTCCTAACTGCTGAGCCTTCTCTCGAGCTCCTCAGGTCATTTCTTATCCCAGGGAGTTTCGGGTGTCCTAGCCTCTCAGCACCTGTTTGCTGCTGGAACACCTACTCTATGAACTTTGACAAAGAGGACAACAACGTCACCACGGCTGAATCCAGCCTGCATCTCTCCTAGTGGGCACCTCAAATTCAACTTGTCCAAAGCCAAAATACTGTCCAGAGCTTAGGTGTTGCAACCACAAAATCTAGGTTTAACTTTGTGCTTGTTGTGTGGACTTCAAACAGGCTACTCTAGCTGTTCAACCATCGTCCTTACTGTCCCGTCCCAACTCGTCGCCCCCCCCCCCCAACCATACAGGAGGTTTGGGGTTGGGAAGGGCTGGGATCCTGTGCTTGGTTTAGAACAATCCCTCCTGCAGCTGAATGGGGGATGGGCTGAGGGGAGAAAGCAGAGGCAGTTTAAGAGACCGCTGAATAGAAGTGTTTCCAATTACCGGCAAGCTGGCCTCATAGCACACTCTCCACTGTGACCCCAGAGCCAACCTCATGCTGTTGCCTAGCAACTCACCTGCATCACCCAGAGATCTGAAGCTGGGCCCCTCAAAGGATAGGGAAATGACCAGTGTAATTACAAAGGCTTGGGAGGATCCTACATCAGCTCATTCCTCAAATCCTGGGCTCCCACCAAAAACCAGGCCCAGCTGTAGATACCGGTGATTTAGAAATGAATAAAACCTTTCCTGTTTCCTCAAGGAATTCCCAGTGTAGTAGAATGGACATTTTTTTTCCCATTGACTTAAGAAATATTTGAGAGCTGGTAATATAGCTCAGTGGTATAGCACTTGCCTAGCATTAGGCCTTAGGTTCAGTCACCAGCATGATGGGGGTGAGATAGAGAAAAAAGGAAAGAAAATATTTGACTGGGTGTGGAGGAGATACTTCATTCAGTAGGGTGCCTGCCTTCCAAGCCCAGGAATATGAGTATACAGTTATATTCCCATCACTGAGGAGATAGAGACAAGCTGTTTCCTGGGACCTTCTGACCAGATAGCCAGCCTAACCCACATATCTTCAAGT
Source organism: Phyllotis vaccarum (assembly GCA_033318265.1). Taxonomy (NCBI): domain Eukaryota; kingdom Metazoa; phylum Chordata; class Mammalia; order Rodentia; family Cricetidae; genus Phyllotis; species Phyllotis vaccarum. The sequence continues at coordinate 64,163,267 of JARWLC010000002.1, forward strand.
ATGAGACCAGAAAAAAAAAAAAAAAATCCCTGTCTCAAAAACCAAGGTGGATAGTTTCCAGGAACAATATCCAAAGTTGACTTCTGGCCTTACACACACACACACACACACACACACACACACACACACAGTATTTGAGTGTTTATAAATAGTAATGTGTACAAATTGTAGGTTATTCATGCAATTTAATAGTATGAACCCAGCATGAAAATATGGAACACTGTGAATAAAATGTTGCATGGGCGAGAGAATCTGTAGAAAAAAAAAAAAGAGTATATCTATATGATTCCAGATGGATGAAGAACAAAGGCAGGCAAAACTAATCCGGTCTCAGGTCACTGTGTCATTTTGGGGGAGTTGGCAGTACAAAGAAAGACTCACTGCATTTGTCACCCATGTGGTGCATGACCACAGGGATGGAGAAGTCACAGGAGCCGGTGTGCCATAGTTATCACCCGGGCCTCTCCAAGCAGCTGGCTTCCACTTACAGGAGGTCCAGAAAGGAATCTCACAACTTCCCAGAGCTGGGTAGTAATCGCCTCTGTGACCTCCACCAGTGCCTGTGCTTGAGGCTGGGTTCTTATGGAACCAAGGTGGTTGGAGCCAATCACCATAGTCTCGTACAGGATCGAGCAGCTGCCAAACAGTTTACATGTTGTCTCACATGGTCAGAGAACACTGCAGGTACTTAGTAAACCCATGTCCAGATAGAGAAAACCTCTAAAAGTGTACAGAATGCTTTAAAAGGTGCTTAGGTTCTAAAGGAAAAAAAAGGACTGGGTTTAAACAGTCATAAAAGTTTAAAAATAATAAGATAAAGTCTTTAAAGAGAGAGTAAAATGTTTTAAAAAGATGGAAACTGGATCCTGCATGGTGTTTTGCTGACTAAATTTTTAAATGCCTGTGAATAAAAAACAACAGCTACTGAGAGACATTGGATTATGGAAACTGCTAAATTAAACCAATCTATATATTTTAATAATGTCTTGGTCACACACCAACAACTGGAGACCCCGAAGCCTCCTGGTCCACAGCTGACTATGAGACAACTAAGAGACAGCTAAGACCCTACCAAGAACAATGCCTATGAAACTGGAGACACACAGCTCCTTGGCCTACAGCCAACTGAGAGCCAACAAGAGCAGCCCCTGAAATTACTGGAGACACACAGTCCCCAAGCCACAACTGACTAAAAGCCTACCTAGAGCTAAGAGTGAACCGAGGAAGCAATGTGCAGACACCAGCGCAAGAATACATATAACAATATAAAGATCAAGACACCACCAGAAGAAGCTGGTGGCTCTACAACATCAAGAGCTGAGCATAACAATGAAGAAGAAACAGAAGGAAATGACCTTAAATACAATCTTATAAAGGTAAAAGAAGCTTTAATAGAGATTCTTAAAAAAAAAAAAAAAGACCCTTAAAGAAATAGAAGAAAATGCAAACAAAAATTGGAAGAGATGAACAAATCCCTGAAAGAAAATAAAGAAAACCAAGAAAAAGAAAACAAACAGGTGAAAGAAGCATTCTAAGAATTAAAAATTGAAATAGAAGCAATAAAGAAGGCACAAACCAAGGGAAAGCTGGAAACAGAAGGTCTGAAGAAATGAACCAGAACCACAGATGCAAGCATAACCAACAGAATGCAAGAGATGGAAGAAAACAATCTCTGGAGTGGAAGATTCAATAGTGAAAATAGATAAATCAGTTAAAGAAAACACTAAAACCAAAAAAAGTTGTACACATAATGTCCAGGAAATCTGGAACAGCATAAAATGACCAAACCTGAGAATAATTGGAATCGAAGAAGGAGAAGAATACCAGCTCAAAGGCACAGAATATGTTCAACAAATTCATAGAAGAAAACTTACCCAACCTAAAGAAGGAAATACCTGTAAAGATACAAGAAGATAACAGAACACCAAGCAGGCTAGACCCCCCCCCCCACAAAGGCTGCTTGTCACATAATAATCAAGCCACTAAACCTACAGAACAAAGAAAAAAAAATACTAAAAGCTTCAAAGGAAAAAGGCCAAGTTACCTATAAAGGCAGACCCATCAAAATAACACCTGACTATTCAATGGAAACAATGAAAGCAAAAAGGTTCTGGTCAGATGTTATACAGACACTAAAAGAGCATGGCTGCCAACCTAGACTACTATACCCAGCAAAACTATCAATTACCACAGTGGAGTAAATAAGATATTTCACTACAAAACTGGATTAAAAAAATACCTATCCACAAATTCAGCCCTATAGAAAGCACTAGAGGGAAAACTCCAACCTAAGGAAACCAGATACGCCCATGAAACCACAAGCAATCAATAATCCTACAGAAGAAAAACCCAAAGAAGGAAAATGTACACATGCTACCACCAAAAATAACAGGAAATAACTATCATTGGTCATTAATATCCCTTAATATCAATGGACTCAATTCACCTATAAAAAAGACACACCCTAACATGATGGATACAAAAACAGCCATCCTCCTGCTGCATACAAGAAACACACCTCAACTTCAAAGAAAGACACAGGCTCAGAGTAAAGGGTTGAGAAAAGACTTTCTAATCAAATGGTCCTAAGAAACAAGCTGGTGTAGCCATCTTCATATATAACAAAATAGACTTCAAACTAAAATCAATCAAAAGAGACCAGGATGGAAATTACTTATTCATCTCAGGAAAAATCCACCAAGATGGAGTCTCAATCCTGAATATTTATGCCCCCAACGCAAGGGCACCTACATATGTAAAAGAAATACTACTAAAGCTTAAATCTCACATCACACCCCACTTTCACCCTTGGATAGGTCAACCAGACAGAAACTCAAAGAGGCCAAAAATATTCAATGGAAAAAAGATAGTATCTTCAGCAATGGTGTTGGCATAATGGATGGTAGTATGTAGAAGAACACAAATAGATCTAAATCTATCACCCTACACAAAACTCAAATCCAAGTGGGTCAAAGATCTCAACATAAACCCAGCTACACTGAACTTGATAGAAAAGAAAGTGGGAAATACCTTCCAATGCGTTGGCACAGATGAGCACTTCCTAAATATGACACAGTAGCACAGACACTGAGAGCAACAATTAATAAGTAGGACCTCCTGAAACTGAGAAACTCTGTAAGGCAAAGGACACAGTCAATAAGACAAAATGACAGCCTACAGAATAGGAAAATATCTTCACCAACCCTACATTGGACAGAGGACTGATCTCTAAAATATATAGAGAACTCAAGAAATTAGAGCCCCCAAACCTAAATAACCCAACTAAAAAACGGGGTTCAGAGCTAAAAAGGGAATTCTCAAGAGAAGAATTATAAATGGCTGAAAGGTACTTAAAAAATTGCTCAACATCTTTAGCCATCAGAGAAATGCAAATCAAAACAACTTTGAGATACCACCTTATGCCTGTCAGAATGACTAAGATCAAAAACACAGATGACAGCCTGTGCTGGAGACATTCCTCCATTGCTGATGAGAATGTAAACTCAAACAGCTGCTTTGGAAAGCAGTATGGCTACAAGTTACATGGTATGTTCCATTTTTAAAAGTTTATTTAGGATGTACACTTGGGATATCTTACACTGCTGTATGTCAATAAAAAGTCTTAAGTAAAATATTTATGAGTACCTACCACCAGCCTAACATTGTGTGTCCAACAAACACTTAGAGAGCAATGAGCAATGCAGCACGATAGGAACCCAGGGGACTTGGGAGCAAGAGTGTGCCCTGTTTGTGTCAAGGGGCCCAAGAACGTTTTCCCAGAAGATGAGATTTTTTAATCAAGTGGAAGTCTGCTAGGAAATAGGAAGCAGGGCTTACAAGGCATCAGAAACCTTGAGGGGAAAATGAGGATGGACGTCTCCATATTTATATAGAATATAAATTGTGAAAAGTCTTTGATATATGAATAATGACTTTGTTCTGAGTGGCGATGTAAAATATTTAATTTATTAAGTATACATTTATTTAACCCACCAACCACACAATACTATTATTATCCCCATTTTACAGATTAGGAAATAGAGGGAGTGGGATCAGTTAACTTAATTAAAAATCCCACAGAAATTGGGAACTGTGCTACATGCACAAGCCACAACCCCAGGCTACTTAACCACTGCCTCATACTATCTAGGTCATTTGGTCAGAGACTACATCACTGTTGGATATTTGAACAAAGGGGTAGCATGATCAGATATTTTATTGGCTTTGTTTTAGTTTGTTTTGGACAAGGTCTTGCCTTTAGCCAAGGATGGTCTGGAGTTTACTATTTAACTCAGGCTGGCCTCATAGTTGCAGTAGACCTACAGACCTTGGATTAGATAATTCCAGCCCCAAACATGTGTGTGTGAGTGTATGTATGTGTGTGTATATGAGTGTGAGTGTGTGTATGCAAGTGTATGTGAGTGTATGTATGTGTGTGTATGTGTGAGTGTGTGTGTATCAGTGTATGAGTGTATACATGCAAATACACAATTCGTGAGCTTTGCTCTTAAAGGTCTCTACCTAACCTTGCCCTTTCAAGCCTTTCTCCTCATGCCTAGAGATAACATCTAATGTTTAGCTCCGTGCTCCTTTTCACTTATCGTGTGTGTGTGTGTGTGTGTGTGTGTGTGTGTGTGTGTGTGTGTGTGCTTTTTAGTTGCTTTTCTTGTTGCTGTGAACAATGCCTGAGAGAAGCAGCAGCTTCGGCTCACCATTTTAGTAGGATTCAGTCCACCATGGCAGGGAAGGCGTGGTAGCTAACAAAGGAAACGGAACCCAAGTGCAGAGCCAGAATGTGGCATGAAGGCCTGCCTCTAATGACTTACTCCACCAGATGCTCCTACCTTCTACCGGCTCCATGGCCCTCCAAAGAGCATCACAAGCTTGGCACCAAGATTTCAAAATACGAGCCTGTTGGGAACAATTCAGATTTCAACCATGACATGTGCACATAGGTGTAAATGACAATGGGTTGTTTATCTCCTGTACTTCTGTCTCCACACTCTATTTCCAAGACCTACCCTGCTGCTAGGTAGAGCTTTCGTTTGATTCTAACTGCTCCCAGAGATTACAAAACTGGATTAGCAACACAGCACTTGCAGAATGTTCTAACGTGCAGTGGAGACTTGAGCCTCAACCTCAGTTTGTCTATTAATTTGTAGTTTGAACTTGGACAAATCCCTTCCTCTATCTGGGTCTCGGCTTCCCCGTTTTTGAGAATCGGAAGTGTTTTTACTTTGAATCTTCCATGCAGCTTTTCTTATTTACATTGAGGAAATTTTGGTTCGGGGAGTGGGAATGACTTGACCAAGGTCACACCACAGTTAGCAGCAGCTGAGCTCAAGTTGGCCCACATCTGTTGGCTGCCAGGCAAGGTGCTAAGGGCTTTGTGTAGTCAAATAACTGGACCTGCTGAGACCTTTCCTATCAGCCTCTACACAGATCTGTGTTAATCTCTCAAGAGCAGGTGCATGTAGAGCCTGCCCAGTAACGGTCAGATTCAGTAAAGATGTCAATAGGAGTGATTTCAGTTAGAAGGTAAAACAATACCTCCATCACTTGGCCTCAAGATAAGAAAGGCCAGATGGGGCCCACTTTGTTTGCAGAAGATTGTCTGTTGCTACAATATTTACTAAGTCTGACAGATCTGATAGAGTAATCATCCTTATCTATATTCATGCATAGTGTCATACAATAGTTTCCACACATAAATAAAAATGTATATTCTCCTCTGTGAAAATGCTTTATTATTATACAATATTAACAGCTACTGTTTATTGTTTACTCTTTGCTAGACACCAAGCATTTTATATATGCTAACCTGCTTAATCTTTACTAAAATTCCAGGAGGCAAGAGTTACTATTATCTACATTTTAAAAATAAGTAGACAGAAGCACAGTTATGGTTCTTGTCTTAGGAAAGTGGGTTTCAAGCATGTTAAATGACGTCACAAAAAAACCCTAAAACTGAACAAAAACTAAAACAAGTTTCGTGGTATTTTATAGCAGTGTACTAACCCCAACCATATGAAACACCCCAAATTTCCCTTTTTCTTTTACCGTGCACATGCACACACATGTGCCTCTGTGTGTGTGTGTGTGTGTGTGTGTGTGTGTGTGTGTGTGTGTGTGTGTGTGTGTGTGTGAATATGGAAGCATATATGGATGTCAGAGGACAACTTATGAGAGTCAGTTATTCCTTTCCACTCTGTAGATCCCTGGAATCAAACTCAGGTGGTTGCACTTTGGCCACAAGTACTTACTGAGTCATCTTGCCAGCTTCTTTTCTACTTAATTATTTTCCCCCATGAAAGCGTGAACTACTAAATTAATTCTATGACCTAGATGGGTTGTTACTTACCTCTGGAAAAATAATTCCCTAGATGTTATATACACCAAATACACACCAAAGCTATAATGAAATTCCAAATTCTGATACCTTGTTATATATGTGGTGTTGAAAACTGAACCCAATGTGCATGCTAGATCAGCTCTCCACCACTACATCCCTAGCTCCACATCATGACACACTCTATCCTGAGTCCTCTATAGTTGGTCCTGTACTGCAGGGCCCAGGCATACAGGCAGTGATGGAGTCTCAATCATGGTTGCACCTTAGAATTGCCTGGAAGATTTAAAAAATACAACACTGCAACTCCATGTCCAGACTTCTTGATTCAACTAGTCTAGAGTGAAGCCTAGCTGTGAGCATTTCTAAAAACTCCTGGGTGAGTCTGTGATGCATGCAAGACTAAGGATTATATGTCAAGTTCATTCTAGAGAGGCATGGAACAGAGGACAACTTAAGGCTCAGAGAGATTCCAGTGTTTAACTTTTGGTTTGTTGGTGGTGTGTCATTGTTGGTGTTGTTGTTGCTGGTGGTGGTGGTGGTGATGTTATTGTTGTTGGTGATGGTGATGGTGATGGTGGTGGTGGTGGTGGTGATGGTGATGGTGATGTTATTGTTGTTGGTGGTGGTGATGGTGGTGGTGATGGTGATGGTGGTGGTGATGGTGGTGGTGATGGTGATGGTGGTGATGATGATGGTGATGGTGATGGTGGTGGTGATGTTATTGTTGTTGGTGGTGGTGGTGATGGTGATGGTGGTGATGGTGGTGGTGGTGTTAATGGTGGTGTTGGTGGTGGTGGTGATGGTGGTGGTGGTGGTGGTGGTGGTAGCGATGGTGGCTGTATGCATGTCAGTTTTCAAAGATAGGGTCTGGTGTGCCCTCCCAAGTTGGCTTCAAATTTACTGTAGAGCACATATGGTTGTCTGAATAGGAACTGCTTCCACAGACTTATGTGTTTGAATGCTTGACCCATAGGGCGTGGAACTATGAAGAGGTGTGTCCTTGTTGGAGGAAGTGTGTCGCTATGGGGACAGGTTTTGAGTTCTCATATGCACCAGATACACCCAGTGTGGCACATAGTCTCCTTTTGTTACCTGTGTATCAAACTGTAGAACTCTCAGCTACCTCTCCAGCACCATGTCTGCCTGCATGCTGCCATGCTTCCCATCATGATGATAATAGACTAAACCTCTGAATGGTACACCAACCTCAATTAAGTCTTTTACTTTACAAGAGTTTCCACGGTGATGGTATATCTTCACAGCAGAAACCCAAACTAAGACAGCATAAAAATCACAAAATTTCATTATGTAACTTTTTTTTTAATCGGGGGGGGGGGGTATCTTAGTTGGGATTTCTATTTCTAGAAAGAGACACCATGACCACAGCAACTCTCATAAAGGAAAACACTTAATTTGGGTGGCTTATAGTTTCAGAGATTTAGCACATTATTGTTATGGTGGGAAATGGCTATGTGCAGGCAGACATGGTTTTAGAGAGGTAGCTGAGAGTTCTACATCTTGTGCAGGCAACAGGAAGTGGTCTGAGACATTGAACATGGCTTGAGCATATATAAGACCTCAAGTTCACCCCCACAGTAACACACTTCCTCCAACAAGGTGATCACTATTCCAAAGGGCCACTCCTTCGGGCAGCCATTTTCTTTTCAAACCACTATAGTGGGGTTCCAGAGAGACAGAGCCTACTGTAATTTATCCTAGCCCTGCACTCAATATTTAGCCAAGATGGACCTTGAACTCCTACATTCATCTCCCAGGTGCTGGGATTACAGGCATATAACACAGCACTGGACCTTGCATCTTTTCACTGCGCTGGGGATAGAACTAAGCTTTATGTGTATGAGGCAAGTGTTTTAGCACTGAGGTACACTCTGGCCAGAGGTTGTTTTTGGAGTGGCATTTTTATGCTGGATACCTTCTGAATGAAAATGAACCCATGAGCGTTCCAAGGTATGGCTGGGGAGAAGTTGGGTTTTTTTGTTTTGTTTTCCAAACAGAGTTTCTCTGTGGAACATTCCTGACTGTCCTGGAATTCACAGAGATCCACCTGCCTCTGCCTCCCAGGTGCTGGGATTAAAGGGGTGCTTCACTGCCACGTGGCTGAAGAGAAAGTCTCTACTTTAAATAGGAGGGAGATTACAGCTAGAGGCATCTAGAAGGGTTTAGACTAGACAGAGGCATGAGAGGAGAGAGAGATGGGGGAGACGAGAGAGGAAGAGAAGAGAGAGGAGAGAGGACCATGAGGAAGGAGCAAGAGAGAGAGAGAGAATCAAGATAACCAAGAGGGCAGACCGGGTGTGACCAAAATGACAAGATTTTATAGGACTCTAACTGAGGGTGGGGGGCGAAGCCCTGGGGGTGGGGTGAGAAGTACAGAATAAGAGCAAGCAGACACTGTGGTATGCCAACAGGCACCACAGAGAGCCATTTACTCCGAGTTTCTTCAGGACCTGACACTATCTCCTTTATTGATTGATGACATAATTCCTCTGCTCCCTCCCTTTCGCTTAGGTTCAAGCCAGAGCAGCCTTGAAGGTGATTAGAGAGAGGAGAAGCTAAACTGGGAAATTAGTTCCCTGGTTACATCTCTGAGAGTCAGCCCATGGCTGGCTATCAGTCTCCTTTATGGTAGCTAACTGCATTAATTTTAGGTCAAGAGGTGCTAACTGCTCAGAAAGTTTCCTGAATTATCCCTGCTCACTAGCTCCAAGTTTGAAACCCAACCTTTTATAAATAAACTCCTATCAGATGAGCTTCCTATCTAGGCCTGACTAATGAAGCCTGTAAGCAGGAGAGGGGCTTGATATAAGGGTGGCAGAAGTAGTTTCATACACTTTTTGTTGGTGGTTTTTCAAGACAGGGTTTCTCCTTCCTGGAAGTCACTCTGTAGACCAAGCTGGCCTTGAACTCACTGAGCTCAGTCTGCATGAGTGCTGGGATTAAAGGCATGTGCCGCTGCCCCACTGCCACCGCCACCACCAACTATTTTTCAGTTTTCAGTGGTATTTGAATACTTCATTTCCTCCACCCTGGAACAAATTAGTTAGTTCCTTGGCCTCCATGACAGTGAACTCCAAGTTCTTTGTTCTCCCTCTGGCTAAATTTCTCAGCCTCTTCTGGTTCCTTCTCATTTCCCTAATGCCTTCATCTTCCTGATGCTGAGTATTGAAATCCCAAAGGCTGTTCCTTAGTTCTTTTGTCTGTCTATACCAGCTCTCCATCTTCAAGAATTCTGACTGTAAATATTCTGGATGCTGTCTCCACCCAGATTTATAGCTCTGACTTAGATCTCTTCCAATTCTACCCTCCTGTATGCAACCTCATGGCACATGAGAATGGTGTCTTGAGCCAGCTTCTAACATCAGATGTTATTTTTTAAGAACTTGGAAGCCTCTTGTTAACCATCGCCATTACTAAAAATTAAATTATATAAATGGAAAAAGATAATATTCAAAGCCTATGCTGGAGATACAGCTCAGTAATGGACACACACACATGAATTTTTAACAAGTACTGCACATTACATTATTTGTGAACATATCTTACTGTCAGTAAACTTACATACACACACACCACACAGACACACCACACATGCATACATACACACCATTCTTTTTCCTCTGTAGCTTGCCGCTAAACATTTGCTAGCATTCCACTGCTAATAGATAACTTGTACTTAGCTTGCCCAAAACTGACCTCTTGACTGTCTGCTCCTAATCAGTCACCTCTGTAGATAGTTCTTCATCTCAGCTAAAGGGACTTTACCCTTCCAGTTGATCCACCCAAAAGCTGTAGTGTCATCTCTGACTCTTCTCTCTCAGACTCTATATCCAACCTCTAAGAAATGTTTTTCTAAGCTGGGTGGTGGTGCTGCATGCTTGTAATCCCCGCACTCGGGAGGCAGGGGCAGATGGATCTTTTCTCTCTCAGTTTTCAGAATAAACTCAGACTCTGATTGCATTCTACTATTCCAAAAGACCCTGCATATGAAGAAATAGGAAAAACATTTTTACTAGCTTCTTCGGAACAACCTGAGTGATTCCGTTGAAACATTAGAAAAGTTACTTCCTGGGCTGGGAATGTAGCTCAATGATAGCATGTTGTCTACCACACCCAGGCTCTGGGTACAGTCCCTAGCACCTAGCATACACAAAAAGAAAAGATGTCAGTTCCCTCTTTAAAAACTATTAATGGCCTGGGCATGGTGGTGCACACCTTTTACCCCAACATTTGGAAAGCAGAGGCAGGTGGATCTCTGGGAGTTCAAGGCCAGTCTGGAACACAAATCAAGTTCCGGGACAGCCAGGACTGTTACATAAAGGTGTGAAGTGAGTGACATCAGAGAAGTATTGAAACAGGCAGGCAGATCAATTACTTCTCTGATGTCACTCACTTCACACCTGCTAACTAGCCTCTTAGCAGTTCTTCAAGTACATCATGGATGTACTCACCTCAGGGCATTTGCACATCCACTGTCTGGAATATTCATCACTACTTTCTGCTTGCTCTCATACATTCTTCAGGTCTTTGTTCAAGTGCCATTTTCTCAATGAGGCTTCTTGATGAATTGACATAAAACTGCAACCCCCAAAAGATATGAAATTAGAAGGGGGATATCTTAATTTTTTAGTTTTTTAGTGTGTGCACATGGATATATCTTTCTCAATCATTCTTCACACTTGTTTATTTATTTATTTAGAGAGGGTCTTACTAACACAACTTGACTGGCCTGGGATTTGCTACATAGACCAGGACTGGCCTCAAACTTATAATGATTCATCTGCCTCTGTCTTTCAAGTGCTGGAATTAAAGATGTATACTGCCACAGCCAGCTTCTTTACCTTCATTTTTGAGACAAAGGTTCTCACTGAACCTGGAGCTCACTGGTTAAACTAGGCTAGCTGGCAAGCAAGCCCTAGAGACCTACCTCCTGATTCGCAGCAGTGGAATTACAAGCATGATTGCTACAGAACTCAGCTCCTTGGGCTTGCCTGTCAGGGCTTTATTGAACTAGCCATCTCTTCAGCCTGAAAGAGAGACTCTCTCCCCGATGAAGTGACCAGTGGAAGTAGAGAGGAGAATAAGGCATGGTGAAGGGAACTAAGGATCAGCATACACTGTAAATATGTATGCAAATGTCATAATAAAACTCATTCTTTTGTACAAACATATTGTGGTGGTATGGTAGTTTGAATGTAATTTCCCCCATAGTCTCATAAGGAGGGGCGCTATTGGGAGGTGTGGCCTTATTGAGGAAAGTGTGTTACTGTGGAGGCAGGCCTTGAGGCCTCATATATACTCAAGCCATGCCCAGTAGTTCAGTTCACTTCATGTTTCCTATGTATCAATATGTAGAATTCTCAGCTACCTCTCTAACATCATGTCTGCCTGCATGTTCCATGTCCTGTCATGGTGGTAATGAGCTGACCCACTGAACTGCTAGCCATCCAATTAAATGTTTTCCTTTATAAGAATTACCATGGTTATATTGTCTTTTCACAGCAATAGAAACCCTAACTAAGACAGAAGTTGGTACCTGGGACTGCAGTATTGCTGTAGTAGGCCTGACCATGAGTTTGGAGGCATTTGGACTTTGGTACTTTGAGTTAGGAAAGCAGTGTCATGCTTTAAACACTGACTGATGAAAGTACAAACTAGTGGGAACATGGAAGTCAATGGTGCTAAGAGTTATTTGAACCGTGAGGGTTGGCTCAAGAGGTATCAGAGGAGAAGAATTTTAGTATGTTGCCTAGAGATTGTTCTTCTGACATTTTGGTGAAGAAAGTGGCTGCTTTTTGACTTTGTCTGAAGAGTCTCTCTCAGGCTAACGTGAAGAGATTTAGATTAATTCCACTGGCAGAGGAAATCTCAAAACAGCCTAGTATAGACTCTGTACTATAATTACTAGTCTTCATGCTTATAAAGATTTATAATGAAAAGGACCAAAATGAGCAAGGAAAAATACAAAACGTATAATTTGAGGAGAAAAGAAGTACAGGAAGTAAAATGGAGCTAAAGTACATACAAGGAGGTAAACAGATTAAGAATGGAATAAAAGAAGTTGTGACCTCAGAGCAGGATTCCCACTCAGCTAAGTTTCCAACTTGTGAAAAGGAATTGAAGGAAAGCTTAGAGTTGAGCCAGATTGGTAGTGCAGACTTTAATCCCAGCAGTCAAAAGGTAGAGGCTGGCAGATCTCAGAAGTTGAGGCCAGCCTGGTCTATAGAGCAAGTTCAAGAATATGTAAGCGTAGGCAGTGAAGGTTACCAACAAAAACAGAAAGCTGGTAAAGATACAGTTGAACAAAGTATCCATGTTCTAGCCCCAGAAAGCAGTAGAACCTGTCAACTTTGGCGGTGTGGGTCTGGCTTTAGAGTTAAGAACAGAAGAGATTATGGAATTTGCTTCTATGACTAAGGAAAGCCACTGAGGCCAGGCGTGTGTCAGGAGTGTCCCTGAATGGAGGCCTAAAGAAGCCATTACATGAAGCTATGAAGATCCCAAGATGTTAGTGATGCTAGAACCATGGATACCTGCCAAGGAAAGCTATCCCTGATGCTAACGGGGAGTGGAACCAGCCCAAGAGAAAGAAATATGCTGCAGTCAACAAAGCTGAAAGGAGCTGTGTAAAAGCCAATCCTCCACAACGGGAAGACCCAGAACATAGGTCCTTAATTAATCTTATAGGGCACAATGGTGAGAGGAGCTCCAGCACATCTGAAGAGTGATGTGGGAATGTCTTTCTGTATACTGTGACTATCAATCTTTAAATAAAAGAACTGTTTTGGCCCATGGCAGGCACCATAGAAGAAGTAGGTGGGGAATCAGAATAGGTAGGAAAGGAAGAGCGGAGTCAGAGGCAGATTGAGCCAGCTGCCCAAAGGAGCAACATGTAAAGAACACAGGTGAGCCATGGGCCACGTGGCAGACAGATTAATAAAAATGGGTTGAGTTAAGATGAAAGAGCTAGCTAGCAATGTGCATAAGCCAAAGACCAAACAGTATGAAGTTAATATAAGCGTCTGAGTCATTTTGGGGGACCAAAGCAGCTACGGCAGCTACGCGGTCTGAGACTGGAGGTTTGTGGGCCTGGACCTCTAGTGCCCAGGGCGAGAAAGCCTTATTGTAACAGAAGAGCTTTGTTGGTGACCTGTTCCTTGTGCCCAACCTTAGGGTTGGAGATGCTGCTGCCCAGTCTGATGAATTAAATGAAGTGGGTTTATTTGAGCCCTGAGGTAGCAGGGGCCAGGTGGCAGCAATAAATTATCAAAGGCAAGGTGACCATATTTATTCTAATTGACAGCACAGACAAAGTAATGTCCATAATGGCCTAACCCATAATGGTCAGCACAGGCAAAGTGACATAACTCATATGGACATTTGGTAATCAATCATGGTGTTTCAAATATGAATTAGATAAGAAGCCTACTGCATTTTTGCTTGATTTGTAGGAGCAGAAAAGTTCTCAAATAAATGACAGAAAGGCTACATGGGATTGCAACAAAAGGGAATCTTGACCAGTGAACCAATTTAAGACTTAAGATAGTTTGCAGACCTGGAACCCCTTTAACAAAGGAACAGCCAGGTCCCCCGAGGAAATACATAAGAGCCTTTCTCCAGTTCTTCCCCAGAAGGACCTATGACCAGTTACAAGAGCAACTGTACACTGTGGGAAAGAAACAATGAGATACTCTGGATCTGTTGGATCCTGGCTCTGAACTGACCCTGATTCCAGGAGACCCAGAGAAACACTGTAGCCATCCAGTTAAAATAGGGGTTTATGGAGGTCAGGTGATTAATGGACTTTTGGCTGAAGTCTGACTCACAGTAGGTGGGTCCCTGAATTCATCCTGTGGTTATTTCCCCAGTTCCAGAATGTATAATTGGGATAGATATAGTTAGAAATGGCAAAATTCTCACATTGGTTCCCTGACCTGTAAAGTGAGGGCTAATATGGTTGGAAAAGCTAAACAGAAGGCTTTAGAGTCACCTCTGACAAGGGAAATAATGAATCAAAACCAGTATTGCATCCTGAAGGAACTGCAGAAGTTAGTGACACCACCAAGGACTTGGATGAAGGGCAGTGGTGGCCACCACAGTTCCTCCTAACCCTCCTTACTAGTGCAGACAACAGGTGGATCATGGAGAATGACAGCTGACTATCCAGGAGTGTGTGACATGCATGTGGGACATCTAAGATGAAGGATAAGTTATTGCACCTGGCCCCTCTCACCCCCAAGAAAGAAGCTAGTGAGCCTATTTGGATAATGGAGGCAGCACATTCCTCACTTGGGTGTGTTACTCCAACCATATCACATGACTTGAAAAGTTGCTGTGGAGCCAGGAACAGAAGGCACTTCAACAGATTCAGGCTGCTGTACAAGCTGCTATATCACTTGGATGGTATAATCTAGTAGACCCGGTGGTACCTGAGGTGTCAGTGGCAGAAGGGATGTGGTTTTTAGTCTTTGAAAGGCCTATAGCTGAATCACAGAAGATACCTTTGGGATTTGGAATAAGGCTCTACCATCATTTGCTGGCTATTCTCTCTTTGAGAGACAGCTCTTGGCCTGCTTTTAGTGGGAACTGAATGGTAGTCAGAAGTTTCTTGGTGCCACCTAGCCCCGAGGTCAGGATCCACATACACCTAGTCCCAAGTAATCACTCGGAGTCTTATATTAACTACAAGCTGTTCGCCCATGGCTCAGACATATTACTTGCTAACTCTTATGCTTTAAGTTAGCTCATTATTCCTATCTATGCTTAGCCATGTAGCTAGGTACTTTTCTCATTGCAACATTCTTGTCTTGCTTCCTGTGTTAGGCTGGCATTTCCTTTCGGCTCTTCTGCTTCTCAGAATTCTCCTAGACCGGTTGCCCCACCTCTACTTCCTGTCTATATTTTGGCCAATCAGCATTTTATTAGATTAATATTTACAGTGTACAAAAACATAATCCCACAGCACTGAATGTTTAACAATGGGCCACCAAATTACCATATAACCTAAGCTGCTCATTGGTAGCTGGGTGTTATCTGACCCACCAAGCCATAAAGTCGGATGCACACAATAGCAATCTATTATCAAATAGAAGTGGTATGTATGTGATCAGGCCTGAGTGGGTCCTCAAGACACGGGTATGGTACATGAAGAAGTTACGCAGAAGCCCATGATTTCTTGTACTGTTACAATGTCATCTGCTGCCAAGCACGCTCCTATAGCCTCATGGGGTGTTGCTATATCAATTAACGGAGAAAGAGAAGACTAGTGCTTGGCTTACTGCAGGTTCTGCACGTTATGTAGGAAACACCCAGAAGCAGACAGCTGCAGCATTTCAACCCCTTTCTGGGAGAACCCTAAAAAATAGCAGGGAAGGGAAATCTTCGCAGTGGGCAGACCTTCAGGCAGGACACATGGTAAGACATTTTGTTTAGAAGGAGAAATGACTAGATATGAGATTGTTCATTGATTTGTGGGCTGTAGCCAGTGGATTGACTGGATGGTCAGGAACTTGGAAAGAGCATGATTAGAAAATTGGTGAGAAAGACATCTGGAGGGAAAGTACACAGAATGGATCTATCCAAATGGGCAAAGAATGTGAAGAAACTTGTATCCTGTATAATTGCTCATCAGAAGGTGACGTCAGCTGAGGAGGCGTCTAATAGTCAAATTGTAGGTATTTGTACAGACCAGCGCAGCCCAGATGGAAAGAGATCCTGGCAGTCAGGAGCCACGGCATACTGGGCACTACACCTCGAATGGAAAAGTATTCAGGCATTGGGAAGCAATGAATACCGAGTGTTACAGCTCAGTGGATAGTATTCAGGCACTCAGGAGACAATGAATACCACAGGCCACAGTAAGTGTAGGTAGCAGCTTACAGCCCCACTTCAGAGAAAGTCTTCTCCAGTGTTAACAGCTCTGCTCCAGCAATGGAGGGCCTCCCTGGCAAAGTTGCTACAATGGCTGGCAAAGGCTTCAATTCTCCACTTCTCCACTGCTGGCCCCTCTCAGTTCTGGAAATGCAACAACTCGACCTAGCTAGGGAAGGTCCCTGGGCAGCAAGAGTGTTACAGCTTCTCTTCCTCAGCTGATCTCCATACAGGCTCTGCCACTGCTCCAGAGAAAGATCTTCACCCAGATCTCATTCAAGAGATTTATTCAAGAGATTTACTGGGAGGGAAGGGTCCAGGTGAGGGTGGTTGCCCCAGCCTGGGGTGGAGAGAACAGTGGGAAAGGGCTGTAGGTTCAGGACTTTTATAGGGTTTCTTTGTGGGTGGAGCTTTCTGAGGAGATTTCCGGGATGGGGATTGGTCAAATCTTTTCCCTTTCTTTTTACCCTGGTTTGTTTTTAGTTTCAGGGCCAAAGTGTGTTTCTTTCACTGGCTCTTTTGGGCTTTGGGGCTCTAATTTCAGGGCCAGGGCACATTTCTTTCACTGACTCTGATTCTAGGACCAAAGTTTATTTCTTTGGTGCTGGTTTCAGAGCCAAGGAACATTTCTTTTTGGTTCTGGGTTCAGGGATAAATGTATCATTGGCTCAGGTGTTAGATCCAGGATGTGTTTTTTTCACTAGCTCTGGGTCCAGGGCTAGGGTGGGTTCTTTGGCTGGCCACGTTTCCCTACACAAATAGCTAGACTGAGCCACTCTGTGCACAGTTAATCTTTTCCTCCAGCCATCCCTGTCATTGCTGAATGGACGCATGAGAACTGTGGCCATGCTAACAGAAGTGGAAGTTATGAATGGGCTTGATAACAAGACTTCCACTCACCAAGGCTGACTTGGCTATAGCTGCTGCTGAGTGCCATATGGGCCAACAGCATAAACCAACGCTGAGCCCAGATATGCCGCCATTCCTGGGGGTGATCAGTTAGTGACCTAATGGCATATTGACTATATTGAATTACTTCCTTCCCGGGAAGGGCAACACTTTGTCCTTTCTAGAGTAGATCCTTATTCTGGTTATGGATTTGCCTTTCTTGCATTTAATGCTTCTGCCCAAACCATCACCTATGAACTTATAGAATGTGTTATCCATCATCATGCTATTTCACATAGTATTGTTTCTTGCCAAGGAATTCACTTCACAGTCAGAGAAATGATCATGGGTACATGAGTATACACAGTGTACCCATGATTGTTGAATCCAATAGTCTTACCCCCATCACCCTTAAGCCACTGGCATGTTAGAAAAATGCAATAGTGTTTTAAAGATAAGCTTATAGCACCAATGGCAGTAGCCTGAGAGCTTGGGCAGGGCTCTCCACTAGGCAATATATGCTTTGAATTTGTATCCAATATTATGATATGGTTTTCTCATAGCCAGTATCCATGGGTCCAGGGATCAAGAGATAGAAAAGGGAATGATTCCACTTGTTGTCATCCCTAGCGACTCACCAGGGAAATTTTTCTTTCTTTTCTAGTGACCTTACGTTCTACTGGCCTAGAAGTTTTGGTTCCAGAGTGGGACGTGTTCCTGTCAGAAGACATAACAAACATCCCATTGAACTGGAGGCTCGGACTTCCCCCCGGTCGCTTTGGGCTTCTGTTGCCTTTAAGGCATCAGTCTGAAACAAGAAATGGCAGTGTCTGGAGGGTGATGATCAGATTGCCAAGGGGAAGTTGGATTGCTTCTCCACAGTGGAGGAAAGAATGATGATGTCTAGAGTGTTGGAGATCCTGTAGGGCATCTCTTGTCTTGTGATGAAACTTCAACAGCCTACTCCAGGCAGGATGACAAAGGACACAGAATCGAATGAAAGTATGAGTCACTCCTCCAGGAAAATAACCAAGACCTGATGAGGTACTTGCTGAGGGTCGAGGATATGCAGAATGGGTAGCAGAGGAAGGTAGTTATTGTTAGCTTCGCATGTGAGAGGTAGACACACACACTACCAGATGCCACACAAGAGTTTATTCAGAGGAGTTGTCGGAAGAGAGGGGGAGAGGGGTGAAGGGGAAGAAAGGGAGAACTTTCACGTGGCACCTCCTTTTTAAAAAAACAGATGGGCACAGATTTATGTAGCCACGCCCAGGGGCATGCCCTCCATATGAGGTGTTCTGCTGGCCCCCTGTTGGCTTTACCACACGGGGGCTACATACCAGGAATTCTTATTTCACCCTGCACCATGTTGGCTTTACTGTGTGCCAGGAATCATTACAGTTATAAATATCAGCTAAGGCCATGTGATCACGTTGCAGAAATGAAGATGATAATTGACATGAGTTTTCTGTTATATTTTGTTAAGAATGTGCGTGTACAGACGTTTGCTTTCTTTCTCCGATTTATCATGTGACGTAACATCAACAAAGAGAATATTGGTGGTTGTCATTGTTAAGTTTTTAGATATCAAAAAAATGTCCCTCAAGGAATATTGCCATCTATTCTAAAAATTTTAATGTATTTTCAGTTGTTGGGGAAGTAGTTATATCACATTAGTCATAATTATGACGGTTATTGTTTTACTTGGAAATTAAACATGACATAAGGAGATCTGATTGTCAAGTTGACAAGGTGTGAACTTGTGATGGCTATTCCTGGTTGTCACCTTGACTGCATTTAGAATTAACTAGAACCCAAGAATCTGGGTACACCTGTCAGGGATTATTTCTTAATTAAATCATTTGAAGTGGGAAGACTCACTTTTAACCCAAATCTTTTGAAGTGGGAAGATCCACCTTTAATCTGGGCCACACTTTCTGCTGGCAGCCTGTAGAAGCTTGTTCCCTTCACCTGTGTGCTCTCCCTCTCACTGGAAAGTCCATTCCTTCCCCAGCATTAGAGCCTACTTCAGGACTCCAGCACAGGCTGACTACTGGGTTCTTAAATCTTCCACTGGAAGACAGCCGTTGTTGGACTAGCTGGATCACAGCCTGTAAGCCGTTATAGTAAGTCATCTACACACACACACACACACACACACACACACACACACATATTAAATTGTTCCTCTTGACAATCCTGACCAGTACATATACACACTAATAATAGAAAGAGAGCACATACTGTAGGGCATGGAAGAAGCCCTGAGTGATTGAAGTTCTTCTGAGTGAGGGTGTATTTTGGCATGAGCAAGGCCTGTTGAAGACTCTGATACCAACTGGCCCCTGGGAAATTGGTAAAGCCACTATTTATGGACCAGGCTAAGAGGGATGGCAGAGTTTTCTTCAGGAGATTGGGTGTGAATGTTTACGAATAATTGACCAGTATGTGCAAGACTAGAAACTTCAGCTTCCTCCTCCAAGATGCTGACAGCCTGAGACTGCTCACCTACCAGAGACCTTCTAGGAAGACTAAACTAGCCCTTCTCCCTATGCTGTACCTAATAAACATGCTAAGGTTTTCAATTCCAGTGACAGAAGCAATGTTTAAAAATAAAAATAAAGTCGTTGGGTGATGGCTCTCACCTTTAATCTCAGCACTTGGGAGGCAGAGACAGGTAGATCTCTGTGAGGCCAGGCTGGTCTACAGAGTGAGTTCCAGTATGGCCAGGCCTGTAGGCAGAAGTCTCTGTCTTGCCAGCAACTCCCAAAAAATACCTGCAGTGGCTTCTCAAATTACCATGCAGAGGCTTATATTAATTACAAATGCTCAGGTTTATTACTACCTAGCTTTTGCACTTAAATTAACCCACAACTCTTATCCGTGTTTAGCCATGTGACTTGGTACCTTTGCTCAGTGCGCCATTTTTATCTTACTTCCTCTTCATCATCTGACGGTGACTCCTGACTGCCCCTCTCCTTCCCAGCACTCTCAGTTTGGATGCCCACCTATACAATTTGAGTATTAAACCAGTTTGAGTGACAAATCTTTACAGCGTGAGGATTATTCCACAGCACAGGTCCATACAGAGAAACCCTGTCTCAAAAAACAAACAAAAAAGCAAAACCGCCATCATCCAGCTTCATTGTATGTGTGATTTATGTCTGTCTCTTCTTCATTCATTGCCACCCTGAGCCAAGGATCCAGGACCCCAAGCTATGGGGGACAGACCACCATAAAATATTGCAATCCCATCCTCCACATTAACCCTCCACCCATTTCCCATCATCTAAAGTGCCATGAGTTTCCTATTATATGTTTTAGCTTTTAGTCCTTTCTCCCACAGGAATATAAATTCAATAATTTTATTTTTCACTATATTAAAAACTCTTCAAATAGTTTCTTATTAGGCACTCAACACTCTGATGAACAAATATTGTGAGCATCTTAAATATCCATGAATAATATCTTTGAGCTTATTGCAAAAAAGAGGGGGTCTAGGGATCCTAGAGTGAGTCCCCAACCTTTCGAGTGCTCAGCTGAGAGTGTGACTTGCCTGTGTCTCCGAGTTTCCTAGTTATTTGACGTGCCACCTGGAAGTAACTGGGCTCATTTAAAAACATTAGAAATATGTAGTGGCCTGAAAATAAGTGACAGAATACATTCTGTTGGCTAAAATCAACAGCGTCTCATATCAGAGTCTAGCATGGACATGTAGTAGAAGTCACCAGAAGGTTTACAAAACATAAACATTTATTGAGTATCCAGTGTATGTAAAGAGAACACAAAGACGATCTAGATACAGGCCTTCCTCGAGATGTTCCCATCCTAATGTACCTAATGGGCAAGGCAGACATGGAAATGGACAACTGTACAACAACAGTTAGTGCTAATAAGGCTCCCACAGGATAGGGGTAAGGAGGCAGAAGGGCAGGGACACTGGCTTGGCTAAGTTATACTCCCCACCCCCACTCCCGCATTGTTCTCTCCACTCCAGCCAAACTAGCCTTTCTTGCCTAGAGTATCACGTTTCCCTCTCCCTGGAGACCTTCACACATGCTTCCTGCTTTTGCTTCACTAATGTCTACTCGTTTGTCAGAGTTCAGTTCAAACTGCCCTCAGCTTTGTCGGGTGCTAACTTACCATAACAGTGGTTTTAGAGTTAACTATGAACTAGTTAGTGCCCTGTCTCCCTCTGAATAGGAACCACACATCTTGTTCATCAATACACAAGAGGCACCTAGAGCTGAACTTGTAGAACAGGTGCTCAAAATGTGTGTTAACTCATAGTCACCAACAGATGCTCAACCCTTTTTTGTGTGTGTTTGTGAGCCTGGGAAACACTGCAGTACGCCGCTCAGATCTCCTGTCACTAAAGGCTTGAGATCCCAGCTGCTAGCCATGTTAGTGTCCACAGAAAGCCTTTAGCTGCCAGCTGCTCCAGATATGGAGTCTTCTTGGCTCCTGTTGAGCCTCCTGCCCGGAGACTAATCCAATGATAGACAAGACAGTTCTGCTATCTCAGAGACTGCTGGGTGAACCAATACATCCATCCCCAAACAGCCTCTCCTAAACCTCCTGCACCGCAGGAATCCAAACCGCTGCAGATTCGGGCTCCTTTGCCTTCTCTGACTTCTCCATTTGGGTAAAACACTACATTCGTTAACTTAAGGTTTTACACTTGTTCAGCTATCAGAGTGTTTTCCAACATTTTTCTGTTACAGTCCGGTACTCCCGATTCTATACTGAGACTGGGTTAGTGGAGCGATCCTCCTTAGGCCAAGCACTATCTACAAGCTAATCTCACACACAGATTTTCTCCTTTCTCTTCCTAATAAGTCGCTCCATCCAGAGCATGAGCGAGCGAATTCATAAAAGCGAATTTTGGTCTCAGACGCAGAACAGCTGGGGAAACTGAGGTCTAGAGCCGGGACTCGTTGCCTTCGGAGGCGACCGCGAAGGAGGCGCGTCCTGCCCAGTGGGCCGCCTCCTTCCGCCCTTACGCCGGGGTCTCTCCTCCCCGTATTTTCCCTCTCCAAGCCGCCACCTCGGAAGCGAGCCATGGTTGCGGCCGTAGCGGCGGTATGGCTGCTCCTATGGGCCGCGGCCTGCGCGCAAACCGAGAAGAGCTTCTACGACTTCAAGGCGGTCAACATCCGGGGCAAGCTGGTGTCGCTGGAGAAGTACCGCGGCTCGGTGAGTGCGGGTCCCCTGCGGGCCTGCCTTGGCTGAGCCGGGCTTGATGTGGGCGCCCCGGCCGGGTCTCTTCGGGGGATGCTCCCCCTCGGGTGCATCACTGCTCGGAACCCCCCCCCGGGGGGGAGCATCCCAGCCGCTCGATCCATCCATTCGGCGCCCCCAGGCACTTGCCCACTCAGGCCCCCTGCTACGTGGCACAGCCCAGGAGCCACATGCGCTGTGTGAGCTTTCTGGAGCTCATAATCCTGCCTGGAAGGTAAATGCCCTCCACCCTGGCTCTGCCTCTCCTAAAAATAAAAGTAACCCCAGCCTCTTGCCCCTCCAGACCGGCTTTAGCACCTGGAACAGTGGGTCCAATGAGAGATCAGTAAATGTACAGCGGAGGGGGCGACCATCCAAGATGGACCCTTGCATGGATCTTAGAATGCACACTAAAGCCCTGAGAACGGAGTCTTGGACACAGGACCACACAGCAGTAGAAAGCAACCCATGCTGGAAGAGAACCCTGACCTATACCCTTCCCATCCTTGGTCCTCTCAAGGCCCATCCCTTGAGGGCATTTGTGATGGAGCTGCTACATCCAGGCTGACAGGCCCCTTCTTGCTAGACTGAATGACAGTAAGGAAGTGTATCAGGATTGGGTCTTAAAAAAAAAAAAAAAAAAAGACTTGAGCAAGACAGATCAGAACAAAGAGAGCTGGCAAAATCTAGACACAAGAAAACTGGGAGAGGGGTGAAGAGGACCAGAATTTCAACTACGGTGCCTGCCTGAAGGATACAAACCCCTAGACTAAATGGTGGTAATTGAGGCTGGTGGGGATGGGGAAACCCAGAGGAACTTTGAGACCCAGGTACTACACTTTGTGATGAAGAGTCCTCTCAAGATCAGGGCATGGTGTTACAGGCCTTGAATCCCCACACTGCACAAGGGAGGAAGAGGCAAGCTGACCCCTGTGGGTTCGAGGCCAGCTTGGTGTCCATGTAGAGACAGCCAGGGCTACATGGCGAGAACTTATCTCGAAAAAAAAAAAAATACTAATTTAAAAAATCTTTCAGAGACCCTTTGCCTCTTGAGATAGAGTTGGAGACCCTGGTGTGAAGATGTGTGGCACCGGGTATTA
Organism: Phyllotis vaccarum; assembly: GCA_033318265.1. Lineage (NCBI taxonomy): Eukaryota > Metazoa > Chordata > Mammalia > Rodentia > Cricetidae > Phyllotis > Phyllotis vaccarum. The sequence continues at coordinate 64,186,718 of JARWLC010000002.1, forward strand.
ATGAACCTGTGAACCCATCGTTCATTTTGTGATTTGGACGAATCACAAAAGATTGGCTCTCAATATGCTTTTCTTGGGCAGGGCCATCTTTAGAAACAAGACTATTTTCAATCGCCTTGAAATTCTTGATTATGCTGGAGTCCTTGCTCCAACAAGCGTATTGTGAGTTTCAAAATGAGAGGCTAGAAGAGGAGCTCTAAGGTGCTCTGTGTGTATTGTCGGTCTCATTAGCGACCTCATCCAAGAGTCTGGATAAAGTGGCAAAGAGCAGGGCCCATTCCTGTCAGCGCTCCCCTTCCCTCTAATCTGGACAGAGACCCCAGATATACCATCCGAACAGCTCCTCCAATCATCAGTTCACTGTTTATCATTCAGTACCTACTATTCACTAACGAGAAACTCAAGCCTTGAAGGTAGTGATGAGCAAAACAAGTCTGTTTTAATCAAGCTTATAGTGAGTAGAGACAACAAATGAGGCCCTGAAATCTGAGCCAGGTAATAACCTGTAGCAATAAGAGATTTAAAAAAAAAAAAAAATAGACGAAATTTTTCAGCTAGTAAAAAAAATAGCGTATAGAGTTTGCTTGGAACAGATGCATACTTTTAACCCCAGCACTTGGGTGGCAGAAGCAGGCTGATATATCTGTGAGTTCAAAGCCAGCCAGTCTGGTCAGTATAGCAAGTTCCAGGCCAGCCAATCCTGCTTTTTTTTAAAAAAAAAAAAAAAAAAAAAAAAAAAAGAAAAGAAAAGAAAAAAGAAAGAAAGGGCCAGTAGGATTACTCAGTGGGTGTGCCAAGCCTGAGGACCTGAGTTCAACTCCCAGGACTTGGAGGTAGAAGGAGAGAACCACTTCCTGGAAGTTCTTTGCTAATCTCTAGACTTGCACAGGACAGGGTGTAGGATGTTTCTTTTGCTTTGTTTGTTTTAAGAATTAGAATTTGCAGCCCAGCTGTGCAGCACTAGAGTCTCTAGAAAGAAACAGGGAAGCAGTCAGTCCATGGAGACTGGTTAACTGAAGCTGGGCCTGCTGTTTGGGGTACACCTCCATTTGCTGCCTCCTACTGCATGCCTGATACCGAGTGACAGTCATAAGGATACTGGGATGACTGTCATTTAGTCATTTAGTGTACAGTTGAGCATAAATGTTGAGGTAATCGCTTGGGAATGTGCTTGTTTCCGGGTAGAATGTAGCGTGAGAGAAAGAGGTATGTGGGTTTATTTGCTTCTACAGACACATCTGAGTCTGTTTCTGTACATGTGTATCTACATATGTGAATAAGATATTTAGTTTCATGGATGGAATCAAAAGCAGGATTTCCCTTTCACAAAGACTAGGGACACACGCATGATATGGATTAAAAAGAAGCATCTTAAAGTGCATTCAATTCAGCAGGAACTGGAGAAGGACATTTAGAGTCCCAACTTCTTACCACCCTAGGCAGAGCGTGCAGAATAACCCAGTGATTCTCCTCAATGATTCTCAGCTGGGGCAAAATTTTGAAAAAGATACTTTGTTAGCTGGGTGGCGATGCATGCCTTCAATCCCAGCACTCAGGAGTTAGAGGCAGGCAGATCTCTGTTGAGTTCAAGGCCAATTTGGTCTACAGAGCTAGTTCTGTGCAGCCAGAGCTACACAGAGAGAGCCTGTCTCGGGAAAAAAAAAAAAAAAAAAGTTGTTTTTTTGTTTTCTTTTATTTTGTTTAAATTACTGTGTGTGTTTGTGTGTCCTTGCCTTCCAGGGTGTCTAGGTGGAGGCCAGAGAACAATTTGAGGAGTCATTTTGTGGGGCCCTAGCGTTGTCAGGGATGGCAGCAAATTGTTCTCTCTCCAGTCTGTTTTCTTTCTTTCTTTCTTTCTTTCTTTCTTTCTTTCTTTCTTTCTTTCTTTCTTTCTTTCTTTCTTTCTTTCTTTCTTTCTTTCTTTCTTTCTTTTTTTTCTTTTTGAGACACAATGTCTCACTGTGCAGCAGCTACCCTGGAACCTCCTGCCTCCTAAGTGCAGAGATTAAACGCATGCAGCATTTTATTTTTATTTTATTTTTGCTAAGAGATGGTCTTAATATGTACTTTAGACTGGCCTCCAATTTGCAATTCTACTGCCTCAGCCTCCTTAGGGTTGGAATTACAAGTATGTGCCGCAGACACGGACCCTATAGGGAAACATTTTTGGTGGACAAGCCTAGTCATCTAGTGGATACAGGCTTGAATGGTGCTAAATATTCTACAGTAAACAGGACAGCTCCCTACAGCAAAGACCCGTAATTTCAGTAGTGCTGAATTTGAGAAATCCTATTTCGCTTCAGTAATTTGTTCCCAGTGTTCCAGACTGATCCTGGGAAATGGTCTCCTTTAGGTAGTCCGATGATATTAACCCAGCTTGTCCTCAAAAGCAGCTGTGGAGCTAGAATGCCCAGGAAGAGGATTATAATCTTTTAGTAACACAGAGCTAGAAGCTGGAAATGTGCCATTGGTGCCAAAATTCTAATTACATTATAACATTGTCTATCAGCTAGCTTTGTGTTTATTGCCTAATGCATTTAATAAAATTAGAGCTCAGTGATCAAAGTATTTGTTTGCTGGAGGAGATAAAAAGGATTGTCCTGGGGGTTATTCTTTCTAGGTACCCATGTACTGGCAGCCTCATCCAGGGGAAGGCACAGGAAGGCACACTGCTCTTCTGCTTCCTTTTTCCTTAGAGTCTTCTGGGAAGGAGCCCACCTGAATTCCTGAAAGTACCCAGCTGACTGAGCCAAACTGAACCCAAGTGTACCTTTCTTCTCCCCAGCCTCACCTACTGATACGTGCTCTCTGTGTGCATGCCTCTCTGTGAATGTTATATGTGTATTTGTGGATTTGTATACTACTAGCTAATGTAGGTTTGCATCATGGAGCATGTGCATATTAATTTAGGTGAATGTGTGCTTACAGTCACAGATACTCATGTATGTGTGCATATGTGTATGGGTCCCTACATGCTTGATTTCATATGTGGGTGTATTATGTGAGAGCATTATGCACATCTTTACATTCTTGCATGCGTGATGGAATCATCTATGTGGACATAACAGAGCAGATACAAGTGCATGCCTCTTCTCTGGAGTGCATGTGGTTCTGAGCTTTCTTCTGTTCTGTTTGTATTTGCCCTGCAGGTTTCTCTAGTGGTGAACGTAGCTAGCGAGTGTGGCTTCACAGACCAGAACTACAGGGCCTTGCAGCAACTGCAGCGAGATCTGGGTCCCAGCCATTTTAATGTGCTTGCCTTCCCTTGTAACCAATTTGGCCAGCAGGAACCAGACACCAACAGGGAGATCGAGAACTTTGCCCGCCGCACCTACAGTGTCTCTTTTCCCATGTTTAGCAAGATCGCAGTCATTGGTACTGGTGCCCACCCTGCCTTCAAATACCTAAGCGGTGAGTTCTGGTCCTTCCCCCACCCATGTTCCTTCCCTGGCTGTGGCCATGACTCCCTGGGCAGTAGAAGCTGCTGGCTTCTACTGGAGAAGGGTGACCAAGATGACTGAAAGTCTCTGTTCTGAGTCAAAGTCTGTACACTAAGAGAGAAACCTTCTCTCTGAAAGCTTAGCTTAATTGCCGTGCCTGGAATACCAGTGACAGGAACGTGTGGGCTGTAAATGAAATCACCAAAGACAGAAAGGCAGTGGAGTTTGTTAGGTTCCCCGTCATCTAGCTGCAACAGATAAGTGGAGAAACTTCACAGAGATGGTCGTAGGGATTGCTTTGATGTGTGTGGCGAGGGGAGCTCTGTGGGCAGTCAGGCGGTGTTTTAATGTCACTGTGCTCTGATTGTTTAGGACTTATCAGATGGGACACCTACACGGTGCTGTCTCTCTGGAAGGTTAGGCAGGTATCACATTGTTTTGTGGAGGATTAAGTTTTACAACATAGGTTATCACTTCATGGGACCGGCTATCTATGTAAGAGGCAGGCTTGGTTTTCCAAGGGCCAAACGTTTGATGGTCTGAGCCTGGTCATTAAAAAGTGGGATTCTGGGTTTAGAGAGATGGCTCAGAGGTTAAGAGCACTGGCTACTCATCCAGAGTCAAACCCAGATTGCATTCCTAATGCCCACATGGCAGCTCACAACCATCTGCAACTCTGGTCCCACAGAATCCAGTATCCTCTTCTGGCCTCCTCGGGCACTGTGCACGTATAGTATACAGACATACTTGCAAGCAGAGCACCAAAAATAAAGAATAGAAAGTAATCCAAAATGCCCCCAGTCTCAGCCGCAGACCTTGTGAATTGTGGAATCTGGTGAGCTTTGTGTTTTCATTAAGACATACTCTCCCTTTCTATGTGTTTGTTAGTTTTTACAATTGAAGATCAATCTGGCCTTGCTTTAGAAACACCTGGAAATACCTTATAATAGTACAAGCCTGCACCTTACTCTAGCAGGGCCCAAGAATTTATTTTAAGGCCCCACTCCCTGACAGTGATTTTAATTCAGCCAGTACATGGACTAACTTTTAGAAGCCATTAAGATTTCACTGGAAGCAGGGGGATGCAGTACAGACCTGCATTTGGGAGTTAGAAGCAAGGATAAGGCCTTCCAGGAAGACTAAGGTAGCCTGGGTTACATGGAATCCTATCTCAAAACAAAACAGACTTAGAGAACAGGGTGAGGCTGTTTGGGGTGATTAGGAAAGGATGCTTATCATGTACTTCCCAGAATCCTAATCCTACATTGGAATCTAGTGGAGAAAAGTGCTGGGCGCTTGTGGTCTTGTTTTCAGTGGCTCTGATTTAAGGGGTCTGAGTGGAGCCTGGGGGTGAGCATTCTACCAATGACGGGATCCCAGGAGAGAGTACAGAAAGGCACACTGTTCTTCTGCTTTTTTTTTTCTTTAGAGACTTCTGGAAAAGAGCCCACCTGGAACTTCTGGAAGTACCTAGTGGCCCCAGATGGAAAGGTGGTGGGGGCTTGGGATCCAACTGTGCCCATGCAGGAGATCAAGCCCCGAATCACAGAGCTGGTGGTAAAGCTCATCCTTCAGAAACGAGAAGAGTTGTGACCCAGTTCCCTCTTCCCCATCACGCCCATCCCTCAGCAAACTTAAGTGGTGCTTCACAGGCAGAGCCTGGGCTTCGGGTCCTTTCACTCATATAAAGGAAGAAGTCTAAGACTTGGATAATTTGAATCCAAGAGTAAGGAATGGGAACTCCTGGCCAATGAGAGTTCTTAGCAGCCAATCACTGGCCAGAAGGCCACTAGCCAAAGGAAACATGGCCAGGCTATGAGAAACTGTGTAGAAAAATATGAAGCAATCATCTCCTAGCCAGGCTTCTGTAAAGGGGAGCCAAGTCTTACCTCACAGGAAGGCTGTGAGGATTAGCATCTAACACCTGTGAACGTGCCTGGGGCAGTGCTAGCCAAGGGGGAAGCATTCAGCACATGTTTTCTGCCTATAAACAAAACATTGCTTGTGATAATAAAACTTGAACTCAACACAAATTTCTAGTTGATGAAAATCTAGGCCAAATGTGTTTGTGGTTTTTGTTCTCTGTTCTCGTGTATATCATTATTTAATTACAAAAGACACAAGTTTTGGCGTGGGAGAAGGGCTCAGAGTTCAAACACTTGCAAGACAATGGGTTCCATTCTCAGAGAAGCACAGAAAAGGAGAGAGTGTGCTAATAAAAACCCAAACAAGGGCTGGAGAGATGGCTCAGGCAGCGGTAGGAGCACTGGCTGCTCTTCCAGAGGACCCAGTTCAATTCCCAGCACCCGCATGGCAGCTCACAACTGTCTGTAACTGCATTTGCAGGGGACCAGACACCATCACACAGACACGCATGCAGGCAAAACACCAGTGCACACAATGAAAACAAATAAATTGTAAAAAAAAAAAAAAAAACAATTAATATAAAATAAAAGGAAAAATTAAAGGCTTCCAGCCCTTTCAATTTTTTTTAATCAAGCTAAACATTAACGCTAATAAAAATGTTCTGATCAAACATACACTACAATTAAAAAATAATAATAATTAAAGGATATTGTGAGCTGTTCCCCACAGGCTATGTACCTGAACTCTTGGTTCCCAGATAATGGTGCTGTTTTGGTTGAGATTAGGTGGTTTCTGATAGCCTGGCTACTTCCCCAATACCATATTATTTATGGGGCAGATGTATGGCTCTTCTTCCAGATTTCTGGAAGAATGACTCCAGCCACCACACACACTGTGGCCAGAAATTAATCCTTCTTGGTTATGGTGGGCTGATATTCCCTGAAACTATGAGCCAGGAGAAATCTTTTCTCCCTTAAAATGCATTAGCCAGATCAAGGCCAGGAGAGAAGCAAATGATGCAGACATGAATTTGCAGACTACAGGTAACCAGTAAGGATTCCAGACATGGCCACTCCTTTGGGTGATTTATTCTCAGGAAAGGCATCTGGGGTCCCTGCCAACCCAACTGGCGTCAAACTAGGACCAGGCCTTATTTCCTTGTGAAGCTGCACCTAGAATTTTCAGAATTTTTTTAGATGGTGTCTCTCTATGTAGCCCTGATTATCCTTGGATTTTCTGTGAAACCAAGCTAGCGTCAAGCTCACAGAAGTCCACCTGTCTTCCTTCCAAGTGCTGGTATTAAAGGGATATGCCACCACACTTGCTTCTAAGAACATCTAATAAGCAAGTTGGAGCTATCATTTAAAGTTTGCTTTTCTTCTCTTACCCTGAGGTGAGAGGAATTTGAACTGTTTAATGCACAGTTTGTGGACATTGCAGTACTTATAGAATCTCTCATGGGAACCTGGGGCTTGTTAAGTAAGTCAGGCTGTCCAGCCAGTGGTCCTGGGGAGACTCCTGACTGCCTTCCACGATTCATGCCTGGTTCTCTTTGTATATGCTGGGGACCAAACTCACGTCTTGATGTATTTTATGAACTGAGCCATTTCCCTAGCCCTATTTTGTTCTGGTAAGAAACATGATCTCCTTATATAGCCCCAGCTGGCCTTGAACTTATAACCCCCTACCTCATAGCCTCTAGTGCTAACTTCCCAAATACCATATAAAATGCTTATAGCTTTGATAAATCAAGGTTTTTAATTTTTGCAAAATTTAGACTGTTAGAATGATAACACAGATTCTCATTTTGTCTTTTGAGGAGGCCTGTATTGGGGGTGTATGATATGCTGAAGCTGTTAGGCTGTAGTGATGGGTCAGTGTAAGGAATGGAGCAGACCTTGTCTGGGTAGCCTCATGGGTGGATGTGAACGAAGCGTGAGTGGTAAAGGTTTATTCCAATTGTTCAGTTTTGTTGCCTGTGCTATTTTTGCCTTTTCAAAGCAGAGACTCTTTGCATTAAGGAAGGTTTGCTATAGATGTGATTCCAAAGACCCCGGGGCTAGTGCTCAACTTTACCCATTCTAGTAGGAGTGAGGATGTCCTAAAGACAGACACCATTTCCTTCCCTTTGCCTATCAGACTACAAAACAATAGACTCCTTCTTGGAATTGGAATCCCCCCCCCCCCCTCGTGCTAGTAGAAAGATAAGATGAGAACCCTCAGCTAGAAGGGAGCTCATCCCTCAGAAAGAGATTTTACACACTATGACAACTTTTCAGACCACCTTGCAGGAGAGACTATTGCCCAGGCAATGATGGATCAGTGATGTGTGGGACCACCCCTTTACTGGAACTATTTAGTTATACATATATCTTGCTTTCTATTTAAACCTAAGTCTTGCATCAGGACCTTGATTGTAAACTTGGGGAAGAGTCACTAGACTATGTTCTTTTTCCCCATGTGACCATATTGGATATACATGGGCACCAAAGATTAAAATAAAATTCCTCCAAAGTTATGAGTCTCACTGATGACTCTACATTAGATATGTATCTCTATACTCTACATTAGGTATGTTTTTCCATAGACTCTACATTAAATATGGTTTTCCATAGACTCTACATTAGATATGTATTTCTATAGAGTTCACTAGCTTCTGGTTCTTGTCCCTTCTAACATACAAGAAATTCTTCTTAGGAAAATGTCATTTTAAATTTTTATCAGTTCTCACCTTAGCCATTATCTGCCAATGTCCTGGTTTTCAATTAATCCCTTGGTTATCAGTTAACATTTGAGTAGTTGAAATGTGATTATCTACTAACAGTTTAATTATCTCCTAACACTGGCTTAACATCTAGATACTTATTCATTAGGCTACATCACATGACAGTTCAGTTACATGCTAAGCCTTATTTATTAATCAATAGTTTAGTAACCTGATTTTAACATTACTGATACTTTAGTTATCTGCTGTTAATTTAGAGTATAGTAGTCTTCCATATTCATGGGAGCTTTGTCCTATGGAGGCAGAGCAGAAACACAGGGACAGTTGTGGAAACATGGAAAGGGAGAAATAATCCCCTCTTTCTAGCCTTGGCTGAAGCCTCTAGGCAGGAGGCAATCCTGTGTTCCAAGCTCATTACTACCTATGATTTTGTCCTCAAGTTGGGCAGATGGATAAAAGGCAGAAGAGTGGACAGTCAGGGGGCTCCCTGGAGTGTTACAGTTAGAGATAGTCACTCACCAACAAATATTTTTTAAAGCTCTGCTTAAGTGCCAGGCTCTTGCTATGTTTTTAGGGTACATCAGTGAACAAAACAGGCACATTTTCAGCTGTGCAGAACTTAGAGAAGTGTGGGAAAGATAAGGGATTACGCTGATTACTTCATAATTACAATTAGGATATGCACCAAGAGCAGGAAGTCATGTGTATGTACTGGACCCATTCTGGAGTTCAGAGAACACCTCCCTGAAAAATAGCATTAAATCTGAGAACTCTAATCTTTAAAAGAATTAGAAATTAAGGTATAGAAGCCCTGAGTGCATGGAGTAGCTTAGGCAAAAGCCCTTAGGAAGAAAGATGTTGGTTTTGATGGAGCCAGTACTGCCTGCAGTTAAGTGATAAGAGCGTGGAGAGGTAGTCTGCCAGCTCAGGAAGAACTTTGTGATCTAAGTGCGGACTGATAGTGAGCTGAGTCAGCTTAGCAGAGCCTGTCTTCCATAAGAGTCCTGATTGGAAACACTGGAAGTCAACTATGGGGCAGAGGAAGCTATCACTGGTGGAAGCAGCTACTCCCAGGACTTCTTTGGAGCACAGGTAATTCTGAAAACACTGGAAGGAGGAACATCCAGCATCTAGTGATTGCTAGAGGGGATTGCCAAAGCCCAAATCCTACAAATCACCTCCTTTCACATTCCTGGGGCCCACTGAAGTTATTACTATATTGGAAATGATCCAAAGGCCACATTTTAAGACAAACTGTCTAGAATATAACAAAACAAAAATAGCAGACAAGCTTCCACTCTTCCCCACAGTTCCACGAGTGCCTGTGTTTTGGCTTCATTTATAGTTTCTATTACTTTGTGACAACACAGGTTTGCTTGCTCTAAGGGGTACCTGAGGGGAATCATTTATTTATTGCATCCTTTGTAAGATCCAGATCTTTGCTCTGCTATGACTTCCTCAGGGGTTCAGGCTGATGACTCTGACATCTCTAGGATATTACCATCAACTCTATGGCCCAAGATGGCTGCCCATCTCAACCATATTCCTTCTCTGCTATGTCATATCATCTAAAATTCAGTTACCTAGCCACACCCATCTCACTAAAATATAAAATCCTGTGTGATCATCCAGATGAAAATTAGGGATTTAAACATGGTGTGATGACACATGCTTGTAGTTCCCAGCACTTGGGAGTTCCAGGTAGGAGGATCAGCCAGGATATATTAGAACGAAGGAACAAAAAGAGGGAAGGAAGGAGAGAGGGAAGAACAAGTACAAGAAAAAAGTAAGGGTTTCCTTAACGCAGAGGGGAGAACAGACATTGAGGAGGCAGGAACAAGAGTCATCTGTACCCCAAATCTTTGTAACCTTCTGATCCCCCCTTTATTTCTGTTGCTTCCTGATTTTATTTGAAACTGTTTACTGTTGTAGCAGTAGCTAGATGTATATCTCAACCAAAGGCAGAAGTCACAGAAGAGAATTAAGATGGAGGGATTACAGGAAATGTGGGAATTAACCAACCTTGGAGCTCAACTCCTTGGTCTCAACTCCTCCTCCAACTCATCTTGCTTACTGTAAGGGGAATGATGTTTTAGAAAGCACAAGCATAGCACCCATCTGCTCCACTGGACTGTGACCCAGAATGCCTGCTGGGCTCTTTCCTGGCTTCTTTCTATTGCCCAAGAGGAAATTCTCCTTCTTGCCTTAACATAGCTCTGTGTCTTATCTCTAAAGGACTCCAAGCACAGCAAACATCTGACTTACATCAGGTATTCAGAACACATTGGGGGTTGGGGGATGAGACGGATCAACAGGTAGAAGTGCTTACCACCAACAAGCTTACCACCGACAAGCTTACCACCGACAAGCTTACCACCGACAAGCTTACCACCGACAAGCTTACCACCGACAAGCTTACCACCGACAAGCTTACCACCGACAAGCTTACCACCGACAAGCTTACCACCGACAAGCTTACCACCGACAAGCTTACCACCGACAAGCTTACCACCGACAAGCTTACCACCGACAAGCTTACCACCGACAAGCTTACCACCGACAAGCTTACCACCGACAAGCTTACCACCGAACAAGGTGACTTGAATTCTATCTGGGGTCCACACATTGAAAACACTAACTAACTCTAAACATGCATCACGACGCATATATATCTTCCTCACACACAATATAGAAACAAATGTAATTTAAAAGTTTACAAATGCAGTTTCCCTCCACCCCACCCCACCCCCACACACTGGATATGGTAGTTCATGCCTATAATCCTAGCATATAGGAGTCTGAGGCAAGCCAATTGCTTTGGGTTCAAGGCTGCCTGACTTTCATAAATCCTAGGTCAGTCTAGGCAATAGAGTGAGACTCTCAAAACCAAAAAGCAAAGAGTATTTTGTTTGCCCAACTGCCTTCTTATTATCTATGTTTCTAAATGTACCAGCCAGGTTTCCCTGAGACTTGGATCCTCCCAGAGAAGGGTTGAGGACTCTCGGTCACAGGGAAAAGTGCTGTCAAAGGCTCTTTCCTCTAAGTATTCTCTGGGCTGGTGTAGTTGAACGGTAGAGCAACTGCCTAGTATTCACAGGCCATGGGTTTGATCCTCAGCATTACAAGAAAACAAACAAAAAAGAACCTGAGTGTCTCCTTTTACCCATGAGCAGTTGAACTGGCTCACCGTTCTCTAGAGGGAGTTAAAGAAACACAAAAGACATGGTATTGGTGTGACATTAAATTATGTATGTTATAAAAATGCATTCACAGGAGCAAGGTGGTTGTAGTGGAATTATGTAACATTGTAAACAATTGTCCCACCTACTGGTTTAATAAAAGTGCTTATTGGCCAAAGGCATACAGGAAGTGTAGGCGGGGCTACCAGACTAAGAAAACTATGGGAACAGGAGGAACAGGGCAGAGAAATGCCACAGAGTTGCCAGAGAAGCCAGAAGATGCAGAGGACAATTATGCTGCTCCGAGAAAAGGTACCAAGCTGCATGGCTGAACAGGATAAGAATCGTGTGTTAGATTAAGAGCAAGAGCTAGCAAGTTATATGCCTAGGCCCCAGGTCAATCAGTGTACAATTAATATAAGCATCTGTGTGTTTCAGTGGGACTATGAGACTGTGGATCTAAAATTCTTGGCCACCAGGCTAGACTGGAAAGTCTGGGCCATGAGGCTAAGCCAGAAAGTCCAGAGCAAAAACTTCATACAACAGGTGGTGGTGGCACATGCCTTTAATCCCAGCACTGGGATGGCAGAGGCAGCCAGATCTCTGTGAATTTGAGGCCAGTCTGGGCTACAGAGTGATTTCCAGAACAGCCAGAGCTATACTAAGAAACCCTATCTCAGGAAAAAAAAAAAAAGTATCCATATGTAGTATGAGGTTTCTGGCCTGGACTTTCAGGCCTAGCCTCATGGCTCGGATTTTTGGACATAGCCTCAGAGTCTGGATCTACAGACCTGCAGACTCGGAGACCCACAGACCCAAAGTCCCACAGAGACACACAGATGCTTACATTAATTGTATGCTGACTGACCTGGGGCCCAGGCATATAACTTGCTAACTCTTTATCCTTAAACTAACCCATGATTCTTAACCTGTTCAGCCATACGGCTCGGTACCTTTTCTCAAAGCAACATAGTTGTCCTCTGCTTCTTCTACCTTCTCTATGGTATTTCTGCCCTGTTCCCAGAGTTCCTGTCTGCCTTCAGCCAATCAGCATTTTTTATTAAACCAGTAGAGGACTTTTGTTTACAATGTTACATAATTCTACTACCTTCATAAGTTAATGCTAGTACTTGGGTGGCAGACGCAGGTGGATTTCTGAGTCTGAGGCTTTAATCTTTACATATAAATGCCAATTGGGCTGGATTAAGGGTGCACACTGCTCTGTGGAAGACCTAGGTTCCATTCCTAGCACACACATCAGACCGCTAACAACTGCCTTTAACTCCAGCTCCAGTGATCCCAGCAACCTCTTCTGGCTTCCAATGTCTGCTTTCCAAGGTCAGACTAGCTGACTCAGACAAGCCCCATAGGAGAAAAGATGCATTTGCAGAAAACCCAGGATTGGATACATGAGAGATGGCCCTATAGTGAAGAGTATGCAATTGACTGCTCTGCTCTCCCTGAGAAGCCAGGTTTGAATGCAACACTTACATGGAATCTCACAACCATCTGTAATTCCATCTCCAGGGGGATCCAATTCCCTCTTCTGGCCTCTGTTGGCACCAACTGTCTAAGTGGTACGCAGACACACATGCTTGCAAAGCAACTATACACATACAATTTAAAACATTTAAAAGGAAGAAGAAAAAAAAACCCCAGGACTCATCATCAAACCTTGTTATAAAGAAGGCTGGCTGATATGACACTGAGTGACCCTTCAGAGCACATGGGAGAAGGAGCATAATGAGAAATCTGAAGAGGCAGAAATTCTACAGAGTTCGTACCAGGTCAGCTACATAGTGACACCCTGTCTCAAAACAAACAAACAAACAAATGTGATAGCCAGGTGTGGTGTTGCTCACCTTTAAATCCAGCACTTGGGAGGCAGCCTGGTCTACAGAGTGAGTTCTAGGACAGCCCGGGGTACACAGAGAAACCCTGTCTTGTGGGGGGAAAAAAAGGAGTGGCAAATGGAGTAACTAGAAATGAAACACTTCTGCAAGCAGACGAGGTAGCGTAGCTATGATCAGACCTCAGGAGGCAGAAACAGGAAACCTCTAATGTTCAAGCTGATTGGGACTACATAGTAAACTCTGGGCCAGACAGGGAGGACCACATAGCAAGGAATTTGCCTCAAAAAATAAAAACTCAGACCAAGGAAAAACAAGTGTTAAGGACGAGAGGAGATAGGAGACTTTATTCTCTGCTGGTGGGACTGTTGTGAAAATTGCTATGGAGTTTTCCCAAAAAACTCAGAATGGAATTAGCACATGACTCAGCTAGACCACTCCCAGATATATGTACAAAGAATTGCTAAGTCAACATTACAGCAGACATACTTGCACAACCATATATATTGGCACACTATTCTTAATTGCCAAGATATGGAAGTAGTCTAGACGTCCACCAAAAGCAGAATAATATGGGGACATAGTTTAGCAAGTAACGGCACTCGCCACCAACCCAAACCATAACCTGACCTGAGTTCAGTTATCAGGACCCATGGCATGTCAGGACAGACCTGCCTCTGCTAGTTGTCCCCTGACCTCCACATGTAAGTCATGGCCCATACATCTCTTACTTCTCATAAAATAAAAAATAGATGGTAATTTTTAAAAATATCAATAAAGGAAATGTAAAATATATACACCATGGAGTTTTGTTATTGTTTTATTTATTTTGAGACAGGGTCTCATTATGTAGCCCCGCCTTTCCTAGAACTTGATATGTAGACCAGGCTGGCCCGGAACTTACAGTAATCCACCTGTCTCTGCCTCTCAAACACTCGGACTAAAAGTGTGCATCGCCAAGTTTTTAAATTTTGTTTAATTTTATTTGCACGAATGTTGAAGACATCAGATTCCCTGGAACTGGAGGTATGAATGCCTAGCCCCATGCCTATTCGCATCGAAGTTTTATTCAGTTGTAAAGAATGAAATTATGTCATTTGAAGGAAAATGGATGGAACTGAAGATCATTGTGTTAAATGTGGTCATTGAGTCTCAGAAATACAAATACTAAGGGCTAGAGAGATGGCTTAGTGGCTAAAAGCACTGACTGTTCTTCCAGAGGACCCAAGTTCAGTTCCCAGAACCCACAGCTATCACAGGTACAGTTCCAGGGGACCCAATACCCTCTTCTGGCTCTGTCTATACTGCATAGAGACATATGCACAGACACTCACACATACACATAAAAAGTAAATAAATCTTTTTGAAATAACATTCATAAAAATAATTGCCAAAGTAAAAAAATACTGCAGAACTGTGGCTCTTAAGAACCTTTGGTAAAAAGATAAAGCTTTACAGCCATTCTGGAAAATAGTTTGGCAATTAAATTTTTTTGAGGTAGGGTCTCACTATGTAACTCTGGTTGGTCTTGAATTAATAAAGGTCTACCTGCCTCTGCCTCGGGAGTGTTGGGGTTAAAGACCTGTGCCATCACATTTCATCCTAGACTTTAAAAAAAAAAAAAAAAATATCAGTTAAAAAAGAAAGAAAGGGGGAAAGAGAGAGAGAAAAGGAAAAGAAGGGGCCTAAATGTCAAAGCATCGTGTGAGCACAGAACAAAAACCTAAACCGTAGCAAAAGGCAAAGGCTCAGCATGAACGATGTCCACAGACATGGGCTAGGTAGAAAAGTAGCCTGGGAAGAACTGTGTGGTTGCTGTGTTTAAACCACGGGCAGCGCACGTCCATACATTACTCAAAGACCTCAAACAAGGGCTCAGGGACTGGGCTCGGGAGGGCGTGTCCCTCTGGCTATTTGTGGGTTGAGATGGAGAACTGGAAGCTGGGGTTGGGGGGGGAGGTGTCCATCTTTGTACTAGTCTTTTTGTCATTTCTTGTGTCTCAAAGATTTTGTAGTAAAGCAAACAGCAAACCCAATAAAACTGGAGGGAATAAATGGTGGAGAAAAGCTGGCTGGTTACTGGATCTGGACACTGAGGTCTCACCACCTGTCGCTTGTCTCAGAAGGAGACAGAGTATCATTCTGGAAGAGAAGGAAGAGCTGCCTCCCTGAGGATTGGCTCACAGCCCCATCCTTCCAGCCATGTGAACAGCATGCTGATGCTGATTCCCCCACCTGGAGTGGACAGGGTTGGTGTCTGCATGCCAAAAGCTGGGCACACATGCACACATTCATGTACACACGCACTCATGCACGCATGCACTCCATGTAGCCTGGGTGCCAGACCTGGGGACTCTGGAATCTTCCACTCTGTACTATACACACACACCAGACCTGTTAATTTTAACAGCAGAACTGGTTTGCCCAGAGATTGTTAACCTCCCTTGATTAAGACTGTGGTCACCCCACCAACAACCAAGGGAAAGTGGCAGGGGCAAAGGGTGAGGAGCTATTTCTTGCCCCTGCCATTCTTGGGAGAATTGGCACCTGAGCCAGGCAACCAAAGTCAACAGTGCAATTTTGAGTATTTCACAGAAAGGATCAGGGTAGATGCTTGCCTGGAGTAATCTTGGCCACTGCTCCAAAGCAGAGACAGAAGGTGACCCAGCTATGTCACCCAGCAGTGATGGAAACTTATTACTTGTACATCCTTCAGCAACTTACTAGAAATGACAAATGTTAGTTCACAGTTGGTTCTCAGTAGGTGTAAGATCCCCTGGCCACACTATTCTCTATACTCTCTCTTACATTCTTTTTCCCTTTCCCTTCTCAGAGACTTTGATCCACAGACTTCAGCTAGGGAGGGTAATGGCACAAAACTCTGATGGCCACATGGCTTTGGGAAAGTCATGTAGCCTTCCTGAATCTCAGTCACTTTGTCTGCAAAATGGGAAAATAAGCATCTATCTAAAAAGATGTTTTTCCATCGGCAAGATGGTTCAGAAGGTGTGGTAGTTTGAATGTAATTGGTTCCCCATTGGGAGTGGCACTATTAAGAGGTGTGGCTTTGTTGGAGTGGGCATGGTCTTGCTGGAGGAAATGTGTCCCTGTGGAGGTGAACTTTGAGGTTTCCTATGCTCAGGATACCACCCAGTATCAGTTGACTTCCTGTTGCCTGCAAGATGTAGGTCTCTCAGCTACTAGTCCAGTACCATATCATGCTCCCCACCATGATGATAATGAACTGAAACTTTGAAACTGTAAGCAAGCTACTTCAATTAAATGTTTTACTTTATAAGAGTTGTTGTGCTCATAGTGTCTCTTCACAGCAATAAAAACCCTACCTAAGACAGGTAAAGGTACTTGTCACCAAACCTACTGTGTATTTCATCCTGAGGACTCATGTGATAAAAGGGATAGAACAAGCCATGTGCACATTAGCACATGAACATGCTTACACACACACAAGTACATGCTGCCTGGCATGAATAAGTAAACAATGGCTTCAGAAAAATTTGAAGGAACATAAGGGGTGTAATAAAGAAACAAATATTAAGGAAGGAGCCAGACCAGAGAAAGATGACCCCAAGTGCACGAAATCTTTGGATATAGTGGAAAGGTTCTGTGAACTTGGAGGGGAAAAGCATATCCTTGCTAACACTAGGCTCCAACTGGACTTCAGCACTTCCTTCTAGAATCCAAATAAGCTACAAAACAGAGGCCCAGCAGTTCAATGTTGTCACTGTAGAAATGCCTCAAAATTATGATGCTCAGTAAACTCAGCAATCTTGTTGACATTTTAAACAGCAGGATTAAAATGCAATTCGATGCAACTGACAGCGTTTATGATCTTAAATAATTTCTTCTTTGCAAGTAAAAACATCATTATTAGTAGAGACTCATATGCTTCAACAAGAATCCATAGGACCTCCTGCACGGTCATTACTCCTATTTGGGCCCCTGGTGGATGGCTGTGTGACCCTGTGTTTGTTTCTTTCGGAGGTATAATCCTTCCTCTAAGTTATTAGGAAAAAAAGACCAATTCTTGACTGGAAAAGGGTTTGGGGGAATTATCTTCCCAGTTTTGCCAACTGACCATGTCTCACAGAGGTCTTAATCCCTCCCAAGGGATTCCTACCCCCCTCAAGCCCCAGCCCCAGCCCCAGCCCCAGCCCCTTCTGCAGATCAAGGTCAACGTGCACCTTCTTCAGTCTTCAGTGATCGCAGCTCTTGAAAGGCTTTTCTGGGAATGTTAAGAGTTCTATTGGCTCTGGAGTGCTGGTGATAAGAGTCTGGGACTGTGTGCACGCTAGGCAGACAGTCTACATTCAGTTATACTCCATGCCAAAGGTAAGTTTTTGTTCATTGTTGAGATGAGCTCTGTATTGATAGGCTGGCCTTAAACTCCTAGGCTCAAGCAACCCTCCTGCCTCAGCCTACTGAGACTACTGCACATGCCATCAAATCTGGTTTGGGTTTGGGATTTTTTGGGTTTGTTTGTTTTTTTTGTTTTGTTTTTTTTTTTTTTGTCATTTTTGTGTTTACTTCACTGTGACCCTCAAAGCTATCACCCTCTCAAAACCCTTCCCTGTTCCCTTATATAGAGCCCCCCTATGTCTATAATCCTTGGATCTCTCTTTTCCTGCCCAGTCCTCCTGATTCCTCCACCAAAATGTTTCTCAAGGGCAGGCCCAGTTCGACTCTTTCAGGTGCTCAGGTCACAGCAGCATCCCAGAGCTACCTTAGAGGACACAGGAAAAGAAGGGGCGGGGGCAGGGAAGGAGTCAGCTGAGCTTATACCCAAACCCCTTTAGATTCATGATCACACACACACACACACACACACACACACACACACACACACACACAGAGGCAAGAGCAAAGGGAAAGTAACACAATGACTATTTCCTACAGTCCACTTCTGTGAAAGCACACAGCTAAGGCTCTGAGGAACTGCATAAGTCCTTATAGATCTTCTGTCTACCCTCTCAGGGTACTTGGGAAAATGGAGGCTCTGGAAGTTCCTTCAGACAGGAATGCAAATATTGCCCATGTAGTCTGGGAACAAGTTGTAAAGGCCCCTAATTGACATAGGGAAAAGCTTGTTGCTCTTGGGACAATTGCTCTATTGTCCTTGGCTAACAGCAGGGTGTGTCAACATTGTGGGTGAAAAAGGGACCAGGAGAGGAAAGAAAATGGCAGGTAAAGAAGGTAGAAATGAAGACTTAAAAGATTACTAGAGCAGAGTGTGGTGTCACACACCTGGAATCACAGCATTTGGGAGTTGGAGGCAGGGTCAAGAGAAGGCCAGTGTGGACTATACGAGGCCCACTGAAAAAGAGATTTGCTGAGAACCATCAAGACAGAGGGGTTGAAATCCCATAGGCTCAGGAGCCTGGAGGGAATAAATACATGACTTGTCTCTGAAAATCCCTGGTCCTCAGATTGCTTGCTGTTCAATGGAGTAACGTGTGTATCAACCCTAGAGGACGCCACACTGTTTCCTGCATAGCACACAACCTCCCTGTGAAGGGTCCTGGCATACGGTGTTACCTAGCGCAGGTGAGGTTCTCAAATGTCCACCTTGCTTCCCTAGCCCTGACGTGGTGTCTCGGAGGGCTGAGGGTAGATCTTGCCTCGGACTGGGTCCTTCCCCCCCCCTCCCGTGCTCCCCTGCCTCTGCGCCCGCGCACCTGGCCGCCGGGTCCCCGGGCGCCCCGTCCTCACCGCGCGCCTCTGCGCCTTTCGCCCTGCCTTTTTCTGCACACCTCTGGCTCCGCGCTTCCCTGCCTGCCTGACCACGGTCTCTTTCCCGGACTCCGCTGGGTCTCCTGCTGTTCCTCGCTGGCCTGCCGTCCGTCTGGTGACCCAAAGGGACACGATGAGCCGCGCCTGCTCGAGCTACGTGAGCGCAGAGCAAGAGGTAGTGCGCGGCTTCAGCTGCCCGCTGCCCGGTGGCGAGGCAGCCGCCGTCTTCTGCTGCGGCTTCCGAGACCACAAATACTGCTGCGATGACCCGCACAGCTTCTTCCCCTATGAGCACAGCTACATGTGGTGGCTCAGGTACAGGCCCTGGTCCTAAGCTCATCTTAACCCTTCTCCTATCTTGACCCCCTCGCCCACCCTCAGGCTAGCCTCTCCCTAAGTCTCCACTTTCACCTAAGTGCCCATCCCGCAAATCCCCCTTTCTCCACATTGCCAATACTGACCCTGCTCTCACTTTATCACAAACCCATGGCACTCTTGAAGCCCCGTCTCAACTCTTACTTCATCCTGACCCCAACCATCACTCGGAACTATGCTTGAACCTGACCAGCACTACCCCAAGCTCTCTATCCCCACTGTGCACTTGCATCACCCTCAACCCAATCCCAAATCACAAGCCAACCTTTGCCCTAACAGCAAATACTATCTCAGGCATACAGAGGCATCTCAAACTCTACCCTTAGTCCCCACACAGATGATCACCCATCTCTAGGGGCTGTTCCAAATGCTGGCCCCATTCACATCCCCATCCACATCATTCTCATCCTTGTCTCCATCATCCCCATCATCCCCATCATCCCCATCATCCCCATCATCCCCATCATCCCCATCATCCCCATCATCCCCATCATCCCCATCATCCCCATCCCCATCATCCTCATCCCCATCATCCCCATCATCCTCATCCCCATCATCCCCATCATCCTCATCCCCATCATTTCCATCCCCATCATCCCCATCCCCATCATCCCCATCCCCATATCGTCCCCATCCTCATATCATTCCTATCCCCATCCTCCCGATCATCCCTATCCCCAGGCAATACCTATCATGTCACCTGCCCCCCTCCTCCTTAAGCTCCCCCTTCCTCCTCAAACCAGCTGTTTGCCCACGTATTGTCTTCAGTATGCTCTAGTCTTGACCTACCTCCAAACCTCAACCTCACACCTTCATCCTCACCTGCTGCCGCATGCCAACCTCATCTCAGCCCAGCCTTAACCTTTCTCACTCTCTCTACTGGACACTTATGTGAGTTCTGGAGATGTAGCCTATGTTTTTACTAAAGCAGAAAAACCCGGAGGTCAGGACTTCCTGCAAGTCCAGCATGACACAGTGGCTTAATGCCACAGCAGAGGCCCCCTCCAGCTATTTTAATATAAAGTGTGATTCAGAAACAGAGTTGCTAGGGCCAACTCTGACAGTCCTGAAACCTAAGTATGGAGTTGAGGAGCAGTAGGTCTTAAATCCCTCTAAATCTCCAAAGGCTTCACCTAGAAAGTAGATTCTCAACCTGCTCTAGGAATGAGGTAATAGCAAACCGAAATGGTCCAGGGAGAGTTTTCTGTCCCTGACAGTGTACGAGCAGGGAAAAGAGCATCGTTAGCGCTGACATGTCTCTGAGTCTTTCTCTCTTTTTATCTAACAGGGGGAAAGTGACCAATCACAATCAATTTCTGACTACAGCAGAGGCAAGGACCAAAAAGTTGAAAATAACTTGATATAAGCTAATTACAACTACAAAGGCTGTCTTGCCTAAGGTGCTCAATCTGTAATTCTAAAACATTTTTCAACATGACCAGGACATCATATCCTACACATCTGGCTGCTGTTTAAGCCCAGGGAATCATATTTTCTGTTCCCATGTATTCACCCCTTCATTATAATCTTTGCTACAGGGTCTTTGTGCAAGGCAATGAGGATTCAGAAGCCAATTATCTCCTGCAAGAGGACCTCCCATTCTTGTGAGAATCAAACCCAGGGCCTTGGATATATCATAGACAAGTACTCCCCCCAGTCTATTTAAAACAGTGGTTCTCAACCTCTCTAATGCTACACCTCTTTAGTACAGTTCTTCATGCTGTTCTGTACCCCCACACACACTATAAAATTATTTTCATTGCTACTTCATAACTGTAATTTTTCTGCTGTTATGAATCATAATGAAAATATCTGTTTTCTGGTGGTCTTAAGTGACCCCTGATTCGAGACACAGCAACTGCACCTGTGTAAAACAGCCCAGTATCTGTTAAAGTCTCACTGTGTATTTAGCACTGGGCTAAAAGCAGAAGGAAGATGCTTACCTTTGAAGTACAGGAGTGGTGTGGAGCTTTGAGTCAGTGGAAACCTTGGCTCTATCATACCAGCTTGTGAACCGGAAAGGCTGTTTAATCTTGGGTGCTCATTTTATTTTTCTTAACTCTAAAATGACAGTTGTAGCCCAGCATGATGGCTCACGCTTGTAATCCTGCACATGTGAGGTTTAAGGCAGAGAGACTATGGGTGATGTTGTGACCAGTTGGGGATACCTAGTGATATCCAGGCCAGCCTTGAGTACACAGTAAGATCCTGTCTCAAAAAGTTAATAAAATTTAGAGCAGTGTGAGCTGGAGAGATGGCTCAGAGATTAGGAGCACTGGCTGCTCTTTCAGAGGACCTGGGTTCGATTCCAGAACCCATAGGGGCAGCTCACACCTGTCTGTGACTCCCCTTCCAGGTTCCGGGAGATCTGACACCTTCACACCAATGCACATAAAATAAAGTTAAATAATTTTTTTTTTAATTAGAGCAGTATCAATGCTTGCCTCATAGAAGACAGAGTGTAATGAGGGAGTGAAGTAGTATGTGTTGCATATGAAGGTGTTCAGTGCATTGAGTAGGCCTCTGTAAGAAAGTGCCCCCTTTCACATCTGTGTGAGATGCAAGGCTCGGAGTTTGAAAGTCAACCTGGTCTTCTAGCACTATCACAAGAGAGAACATGGCTTAGGATGGCTTACACGCTCCCACACATACATAGCCCTAAGACATCTCTCCATTTTATAGATGGAGAGACTTAAGAGGGGTTACATTGTGATTGGGAATAACTCAGTGAGAAGTGGCAGAACTGAGATGACCCCAAACCCAGACTTGTTCTGTTTAATGGCTATCTGTACCCTCTCTGGCTTCTTGTAGATAGATGATGTATTCAGCTTTCCCCCAGACATATACTGACTGCTGTCTTCTGGCTGCTGTGCTGTCTAGGATGCAAAGATGAGCCCAGGCCTGTGGTCCTTTCCTCTCCCATCTACTCCCACCCTGTGATCTCTCCTGTTGTCTTGGAAACTCTCTCCTGGTGAAATGCTTTTGTCACTAAGGTTTAATGGCTTAGATAGGTCTCAATGAAGGGTTGGATAGGGAGAGCTCTAAGGTCAGATCTGTGTCAGTGTGACCCCAAAAGCAGCAGGAAGGGTCCAGTGTGTTAAGTGACTACCTGGATTCTTGGGGAGGAGGTCAGTCGGGTGTGGGTGTCTTCCCTGTGTATATGCCAGTGTACCATGTGCACACAGTGCCCGCAGAGTTCAGAAGAGGGCATCGGATCCCCTGAGACTGGAGTTACAGAAGGATGTAAGCTGTCGTATGGGTGCTGGAAATGAAGTGCTGGTCCTCCGGAAGAGCAGCCAGTACTCCCACTTCCTGGGTTCTAACATATGGTTCATAAACACCAAGGCAGTTGCTTAGAATAGAGCTAAGAATCCTCAGGGTGCTCTGAACTCTGAAATAGTTCCCCATGTGCTTCTGAAAGCCCCAACCTGTGGCATGGAGACCTTGTTTTGTTCCAAATTTCATTTGGCCCATTTGATGAAATCTCATTCTTGCAAGAGTAAAAATCTCCAGGTAAGCACTGTATCTTTTGAGAGGGTTGGGGAGAGTGGGGAGAGGCCATCTTTAAAAGCTAACTACCTCAGAGAGAAAAAGCATCCTGTGGAGAAGCAGCTGGTATTACCGTACCATCTGGCCCCATTGCCAAAATCTCCTTCTATCTTCTTTCTGCCAGACTGTGACAGAAGGCAGCTGAAGGGCAGAGTGGGTGGTCAGGGAGTGCGAACTCCATCTCATTGCACACTCAAGGCCACCTGCTGGGACAGTCACATATGAAGAGAAAAGCAAAGTGGTATTTTTCCTTATGTATGGCAGAATCAGGATCCAAACCTTGAAAAGTACTTAACCTCGAAGCCTGCTAGGAGCTCCTTCAGTGCTTTCTCAGGAGACACTGTGGGTCTTCATCCCTCAGAGTCAGCTCAATAAAACCTCCTAAGTCCAGAGGCCTCTAATTTTGTTTTTTGTGCAAAGCAGGATGCTGACTTGGTGGAAAGGCGGCTCAGTCTGATCTCTGCATATCTCCTCAGGAGGAACTCACACCCTTCTGGAGACAAGGCCTCTCCCACTAGACAACTCTCATCATTTTAAATTCATCTGGTACCAAACCAGGTTTCTCTCTCAGACGGAGCCTTCTCTGTGTCCCTTTCTCTGTATCCTCATGTCCCCAGACAGAATATTGAGGACACTGTATTTCAGAGACAGCATTTGCTCCTTAACTCACCTCCAGTTAGGGACACATCCTTCAGTCTTCTCATCTGTTCCATGAAAATTCTTTTTTAGAGACCACTTTCCTGTCCTGGTACTCATAGATGTCACTCATAAACAGTGAGTTCCTCATCAGCATACAGGTCCATCAGCTGGTAACCCCATGAACAATAAGTATATCTCAAATGAGAGAACTACTGGGTTTTTTTTTTAATGTGTGTGTGGATATGTGTACAGGTGCATGTACATACATGCATGTGTGGAAGCCAGCAGTCAACCTCAGATGTGATTCTCAGAAACAAAGTCTACCTCCTTTGAGGCAAAGTCTTGCATTAGCCTTGAGCTAACCAGTTAGGCTAGATTGGTCGGCCAGTGGGTCCAAGAGATCCTCCAGTCTCCATCTTTGCATGCTTGGGTTACAGGTGTGCATCCCTATATGGATTCTGGGTATTACAACGGAGTTCTCGTGCTTGCAAATAAAGCAAGTATTTCACCAAGGGCGCTATATCCCCAGCCCAAGATAACTGCTAAATATATCAACAAGAACTAAACACCTTGTAACCAATGTGGAAAATGTAGAAAGAGACAGAGCAAAGGGATTAAAGGGGAGGAGCTGGAGTGTGTGGTTTATACTTTAAGCCGAAGAGTTGACGTCAAAGAGGTTTTGTTGCTTGTTTGGTTTGGTTTTTGAAACAATGTCTCTCTGGCCTGCTTATCCTAGAACTTACTCTGTAGACCAGGCAGGCCTTGAAGTCACAGAGATCCACCTGCCTCTGCCACCCCAGTGCTGGGAGAAAAGGCTAGTATCAGCTAAGTAGTTTTTATGGAACGTGATCCCAGAGAACACTTATAAAGGGTGGGAAGACGAGACAGAGATAAAATGCCAAATCACACTACAGTAATCAGGGCTTAGCCTCTACCAGTCAGCATACGAGGTATACCTCAGAGTTATGCCACCAGAGCTGGGGATGTATACACCACTGTGGTTGAGGACAGGTCAATTAATTATCCTGTACTCCTGACTTACTCAATAAGCTGAGTTTTGTTCTGGCTCTAAGACGACCTCAGGCAAAGAACTACAGATTCTGGCAACTGTACAAATATTTCACAATGACAGGACCCAAGGGGGATATGGCCAGGACATCTACAGCCTGAATTACACTCAGACTTCTCAATAGCAGTTGGCTATATTTCCTTTCAACGTTATGTTTATATATGTTTATTTTGTTACATTTGAGCTAAGCTTTGTGCCTAGAATTGCCTTGCTATTTTCACTTTACATCATCCTGTAATGATGTGTTTATTTATATGTGTGTATATGTTAGTGTGTGCCCATGTAATTGGCCGGGGAGCACACATGTGTAGAAACCAGAAGACCCCCGCTGATATTCCACAGACACTAGCTGGAAAGTTGAAGCTGCTTCCTACCAGCCGCTCCCCTGCCTTCCTAGGCCCCGGCATTCATCCCCCTGTGGTCTTCTCTCCACAGCATTGGAGCTCTGGTAGGACTCTCCACAGCAGCAGTGGTCCTTCTGGCCTTTACCATCACTGCTTGTGTGCTCTGCTACCTGTTCATCAGCTCAAAGCCCCACACGAAGTTGGACCCAGGCTTAAGCTTACAGACAACAGGTAAAAAAAAGAAGCTACATGGTGTCCTGTCAGTGGACAGGCTCAAACCTTTCTTTTCAGAGGAGGGGTAATTGGAAATGAGGTCTGGAGGACCAGGTGTGGGAGAGTGTACTTTTAATCCCAGATTAGTTTGGATCTCTGAGCTTGAACCAGCCGAAGGAGGCAGGGATTAAAAAAAGAAAGGAGAAGAAAGGGAAGAAGAAATGAGATCTATAACATTCCCCTTCTAAGTATTCTGGAACAGTCATGTTTCTCAAGAGGTCTGTGAACTAAACATTTCTGACCCAGACTTGTGTTCTCCGTCCCCACCAAAGCCTACTGCTAGAAGCACTCCATTCTCAGAGATTATGCATGGGTGGATTGTCTAAAATATTCTAGCCTTAGGGGATGCAAACTGATTTTCATATTCTCCCAAACAAAACAAAGCTAGTAAGACAAACTTGCTGTTTCTCAAATACAAACATTTAATCAGAAACTGAATACAGGATTTTATTTTTCATAATCTATTGTTCTGAATCCCCATTCCTTCATGAGCCCAGGCCATTGAGAATCTCAAAAAGGCCAGCAACAAAAGTGTTGCCTCTTCCTAAGTCCATGCTGCACATTTTATAACCTCTGACAAGGATCTGTGAAACATCCAAGCCCACGCTGGTCAAAAGATTCTCAGTAGAGTTGAGTGAACAGCCGCCAAGGTGGGTGTTGCTTCCACAGGTTCAAGAATCAGGTGAAGACTGGAGACTTACTCAGGAGTCCTCACCCAACAAATGAAATGAGGCCAGTCCATGCCTTTCGCAGAGTCATGCTCATGGGCTGTGCTAGTGTATAAACACAACACTGCCTGATACGAACTATATCAGATTTAATTAGTGTTAAGTCAGTGAAGAAAATGATAAGGTGAAATAGAGTGAGGAAGGCAGGATGGATAGACAGTGGGTAAAGGTGTGCGCAGGACTGACCAAGACCTGTGTAGTAGCAGGGTTACTCATGGGGGTGCCACAGTATGGGAGGAATGTAAGCAGCAGAGGCAAAGGCAGCGAACGTCAGGCAGGTAGAGGGCAGATAGGTAATTTCTCAGTCTCAGAGGAAGACGAGAGTGCTGAATGCCATCATTTGTAAGAGATTAATTTTTAACTTAAAAAGGCAACAAGCAACAGCCCTAAATCCTTTTAAGACTGAAGATGGCTGAGAAGGGAAGGGTTCATCCCGCTCCCTGTGGAGTCAGGAACAGGAAAAACCTGAGCTGAGGAATAAACTGGCAAATTCACCTATATCAAATGCAAATAAGACGCCATAGGTAAAGTTAGAAAACAATGGTGGGCTGCAAAGATAGTGTGTGTGCAGGTGTGTGTGTGAGAGCAGGTGTGTGTGCAGGCATGTGTTTGTGTGCGTAGGTCTGTGTATGTGTGCAGGTGTGTGTGAGCAGGTGTGTGTGTGCACGCAGGTGTGTGTGTGCAGGTGTGTGTGCGCCCAGTTGTGTGTGTGTGAGAAGGTGTGTGTGTGCAGGGGTGTGTGTGAGCAGGTGTGTGTGTGAGCAGGTGTGTGTGTGTGCAGGGGTGTGTGTGTGTGTATGCGTGTAAGGATCTATCCTCATAGCACCCCTATCCTCAGGTTGTACATTTGGAACTTGCTCACTTACTAGAATGTATTTGTAACCTTGAAATCAAGGTTTGAGGCCTGTATGAGGTTATTATAGATGTGGATATATGCAGAGTGGCAAAAATTTGAGGTGTCCATGTCTCAGATACCGTCAATCAAGGCCACACCCTGTAAGCGTGTGTCCTCTTGGAGTCTGTCTAGAGCCATTTTCTCCTTGTTTGTGACTGATGGCCATCCTGTTGAGATGCCTCTGGATACACTTCTGAAGGGCTTTCTAGTGCCCCCGAGCAGAAGCCTGTGTGCTTTGTGAAGAACACAGAATGCAAAATGTCTGATATCAGGATTTGAGTTAAATGTTAATAAATCAAAAATATATATTAAATTATAGAACTAGAGAAATGGGTCAGCAGTTAAGAGTACTGACTGCTCTTCCAGAAGACCAGGGTTAGTTTTCCCAGCACCCAGATGGCAGTTTACAACCATTTGTAACTTCAGTTCCAGGAGATTCATACCCTCTTCTGGTCCCCTAGAACACCTGACATGTACATGGTACATAGATAGACATACATTCAGGCAAAACACCCATACACATAAGAATAAAATAAACATTAAAAAATAAACATATTAAGTCAGGTGCTTTAATCAACAGCACATAAAAGTTAAGTATTGTTTGTCAGAAATGTCATTACCAAAGACAGACAGAAACCCCTTCTTATATTTTCCCTAGAAGACAAAATCTCATACAGCCCAGGCTAGCCTGGAACTCACTATGCAGCCAAGGATGGCCTCCTAGTCCTCCTCCCTCCAACTCCAAGTTGCCACCAAGCCTGGCTTAGCAGTGTTGTAGTATTTGCTCAGTGTTTGTGGGAAGTTACTGTGAGTAAATGGGACTCACTGCCTATTAAATAAGATCGGGCTATTATCCAGAATGTAGAAATACATCTGTAAATAATGAGAAAAGTGTAATCACCATAAAACACAAGCCCAATACAGAGGGCTGGAGAGATGGCTCGGTGGTTAAGAGCACTGGCTGTTCTTCCAGAGGACCAACACCCACATGGCAGCTCACAGCCACCTGTAATTACAGATCCAGGTTGAGATACCTTCTGAGGGTGTGGCACACACATGGTGTACCTATACATGCACAAGCAAACCAACATATACATAAAATAAAAAGAAATAAAACACTGGTAAAAGTTCAGAGATGGGTCATATCAGTAGTGAGAAAGTGGAGGAGAAACGGATAGCACAACAATGCTGGCAGGGATAGAAAGTGATTCAACTACCTCGTAGAACAACTTGGGGAAACTCTTACATCCAAAGCAAGTATTCCCTCAGTTCTATGTCTAACGGCTCATCGTTGTGGAATAATTCCTTTAGGTGGAAATAAGTACAATAGATATCAGGACATCCTGGTTTCTGGTCACAGAGGAAAACCAACTAAGAGTTTATCAGATCGAGGAGCTGATACAGTACCATTGATGAGATACAGGGATGGCCCCTCCCTGAATGGACTATCAGGTTTCCTCTGTGTGATCACTGGGCAGGGACAGTTAACAACCATTTCTGTTGTACAGGTAAGGAAACTGAGGTTCAAAGTCACCTAGTGAGTGAGTAACTGACCCGCTCTCTCTCCATCTCCTCTTACCCCTGTTGCTGAGGAAGGGAAGGTTTGGTTTGCTTTCTGTTTTTTCTTACTTTTTAAAGATGGAAAGTGCATCCGTTGACCTTTTACTAAATGATCGCTTTTGCCTCTCTGCCATCTGCACAAATAAGGCTCTACTCTCTGGGTGTTCATTGCTTCGCCGCCGTCCCCTTTCCTCTGTACCCACAGTGCCAAGCCAGAAAGCATCTGAGATGGTGTGTAGGCTCACTGTTTACAGTTACCAATCTTCTCCCCTGTATAGACTCCGGCTCCACTTGCTATTCTGTCTTGCTCTTCAGTAAGACAGAAGAGGTCATGGCTCCCATTTTAGAAAAAGAACAAGACAGAGCAGGGGAAGTCCCCAAGTCCCCAGAGAGAGTGTGTGTGTTTGGGATTCCAGCCAGATCTCCCAGGTTTTAGAGTGCAATTACTACTGTAGAGAGAGAGAGTGTGTGTGTGTGTGTTTCTCTGATAGGACAAGAGTGGTGTGACACGTGCCTTGGCAAGCAGCCATGAAAAGGCCCCTTCTGACACAGCTCTTTTCCATAACTAGGACCCTGCCACCACCCCATCCTATCCCTTCTCCCAGTCCTGACATGCAATAGAGATAGACATTTTTCCTCTTTACCTCCCTCCCTTCTTGTTCCCATCCCTCCCTGTGCTGAGAGTCTAACGCCGACCTCCTCACACATGCAAAGCACACATAGCTTCCTTAGTGGTGGAGTTCTTTGTGAGGAACCAGCTAGATCAGAAGGGTGACTGAGGTCTTGCTGTTGTGTTCTGCCCTGTGATGGGGACTTCAAACATATCTCCCTGAACTAGCTCCACTTCTCCGGCAGGTGGTTGTTAACTACTCTGTCTTAAGACACAAGGAGTGCGGACAGAGATGATGTCCCAACTCAAGCCCATTTAATGAGCTCAGAAAAATAAGAAGAAAAAAAACTGAACAAACATTTTGCTTTACTTTTTCTTCTGGAAAGAGGTCATTAATCAGCTATTCTCCCTGTCCAGAACCCCCAGGGATCCAGAAAAGCAGTTCTGATGCTCCTGTGATATAGGAGGGACGCTGGGAACCTGAGAGGAGCAGTCATGCACAGTCCCCAGACTAGCTCGTGGTCAGGCATTTGCCTTTCAGGCCACAGATAGTTCTCTAGACAACTGCCCCACACTTCATGGTGGCTCCCAACCCCCATCGTACTCCCATCCATCCCCACCTTTCTGAGGGCTCAGTCACCCCAGATCCCACTGCCTTTTGATTAAGCACACTTGGAGTGACACCTGTGCATCACATCATTAGTCACAGGTGTCAGTGACAGTGTTGCGTTATCTCCAAGCAGGAAAGAACCATTCGAACCCCAACCAGGCTGGTCACCACAGGCACACTCTAAGTTCAAATGAGGACTTCAGGGAATAGGGTCTGATGACAGAGGTCTTTGGACAGGTGCCCTGGATCTGATATTGGTTTTCTACTCCCATGGCACAGTTCCTGTTTTCCTGTACAAAGATTACTCCACAGCAACTCAACTCAGCCTGAAGCTTACTGTCTTTTATTTTATTATTTATTTATGTATTTATTTATTTGGGTAAGATAGGTTGGCTGACCACAAATCCCATCAATCCTTCTGTCTCTACCTCCAGCAACTTAGGATGTATATACAGGTGCATATCTGGCCACAACCAGCTTCTTTCTTTTTTATATGGATACTGGAGATTCAAACTTAGTTCCACAGGCTTGTAGGGGCTGGAGTTACAATTTGGCAGTTAAGAGTACTGGCTCCTCTTCCAGAGGACCCTGGTTCAACTCCCCAGCACGAACATTGCAACTCACAACCACCTGTAACTCCAATTCCAAGGATCCATACCCTTTTCTGAACTCCTATTTATAAACCAACCAACCAACCAACCAACCAACCAACCAACCAACCAACATGCCTTTAATCCCAGTATTTTGGAGGCAGAGGCAAGAAAATCTCTGAATTTGAGGCCAGCCTGGTCTATAGAGTGAGTTCCAGGACACAGCTAGAGCTGTTACACAGAGAAACCCCATCTCAAAAAAAAACAAAAAAAAACAAAAAACAAAAAACAAAAAAACATACAAATAAAAAGTGACCATGGATTGTAGTAACAGGAAAGAAGGGCCAAGTGAGCTTCCTTCCTAGTTCAGGAAGAAGAGAGAGAAGGTAAGCAGAGGGAGAGAATATGAGAATCTTTTCTTTGGTTTGGTTTTTGAGTCAAGATCTCAGTCTGTAGCCCAGGCTAGCCTCACACTTTAAGGGATCCTCTAGCTTCTGCTCCCCAGATGCTGGGATTACAGGAGTATGCATCACACAAAACTACAATCTATTCTTTTCTTTTTTAGATGTATCTATTATATGTTTCTAAGTGCTTTGTCTGCATGTTTATCTGTTCACCTCATGCGTGCCTGGTGCCAGAGGGGTCAATAGAAGGCCCTGGATCCCCTGGAACTGGAGTTACAGACAGTTGTGAGCCACCGTATGGGTGTTAGGAATCAAACCCAGCTCCCCTGCAAGAGCAACAAGTGCTCTTAGCTGTTGAAACATCTCTCCAGCTCTTAGACCAGTAATTCTCAACTCCTTTGGGGGTCAAACAACCTTCTCACAGGGGTCACCTAAGACCCTCAGAAAATAGATATATTTACATTATGATTTATAACACTAGCAAAATACAGGTATAAAGTAACAATGAAATAATTTTATGATTGGGACCCCACAACATGAGGAACTGTATTAAAGGGTCGCAGCATTAGGAAGGTTGAGAATCACTGGTCTAGACTCTGTTCTTGTTTGGTTTTTTGAGACAGGATTTCTCTGTGTAACAGCCCTGTTTGTCCTGGAACTTGCTCTGTAGACCAGGTTGGCCTCGAATTTAGAGATCTTCCTGCCTTTGCCTCCCAAGTGCTGGGATTAAAGGCTTGCACACCACCATCCAGCCCAGTCAGACTCTGAACAGAGTCTCAGAACAACAGATGTTTTTACAAACAACCAGGGCAGGCTGGAGAGATGGCTCAGAAGTTAAGAGCACTGGCTTTTCTTCCAGAGGTTCTGAATTCAAATCCCAGCACCCACATGGTGGTTCACAACCATCTGATCTGTAATGAGATCCGGTGCCCTCTTCCAGCCTGCAGGGATACATGCAGGTAGAATACTGTATACATAGCAAGTAAATAAATATTTTTTTAAAAAATCAGCCAAGGCTCCACTGCATGCTAGTTGTGCCCGTGTCTTTCTCTAGAAAATGGACTTGTAATTTTGTAATGGCTTTTAGCTCCTTAGAGCAATGGTGAAGGCCAGTCCTTTCTCTCGTAGAAATGACATCACTTACCAAGGAGAAACATGTGCAGTTCCTATTGTGTGATGTACAGTGTTAAATATTTGTGTGAATGGTACACTGAAGACCATGGACACAGTGAGGTACTCAGGTCATCAGCAGAGAAGTTGGCCAGGGGTGTGGCCCTGGTATAGAAGGGGCTGCAGGGTGCCACCTCACATTACTGTTTTTCAGGCTCTAAGAAGATGTCACCTACCCATCAAGGTTTGAACACAGCAATCACAATGGAGGTCCCAGGGGCAAACTCTTTGAACTCACTACTGGAAAGCAATGAAAGGCAGCCCGTGGGGCCCAGATATCTCCTCCAGCACCACTTCATGACCACAGTGACCACTAGCAACATTCCGGGCAACCCTGAAGAGGCCTCTGTCCCCAACCCTGACCCGTGTGGACCAGTTGCTTAAACAGTCAATAAATGTCTCCACATCACATCTGAAGGCTTTTTTTTTTTTTTTAATACAAAGGCGGGGGTGGGAATGGCTAAAGAGACACATCAGAGCCTAGTGGGTTGAATGAGGACTTTTCTCAACAAAAGCACCCAGGTCTTGCTTTACCTGACCAACTTAGGAATGGCAGAAATTGAATGTGAGTCATCTATTGAGAAGTAGAGTAATAGCAATACCACACGATTCAAAAACCTGAATTTGTGGAGACTCAGAGAGCCCTTCTGAGGAGTCCTGACCAATTGGAACCTGTGTCTCCATTTCTCTTATAAGCAAATAGAATGGTAATAGCTAGTTTCTCAGGTACAAGGGAAGATTTTTACTCCAGGAAATACTAAGTGTTGGAAAGTGTCCTACACTAATCATTATTATTACTCATTTGCCCCTAACATTTTGCTTTTATTACTAGCTAGATAGCAGAGGAGCTCACTAGCTCACTGCCACTCCTCTCTCCTGGCTGCTCTCCTACCTTGACAGGGGCTTTTGCATTGCTTGGGAGTACAGGGCAGATCAGAGAGACCCTGTAGTCACTGAAAGCTCCTCTTGACATTTCACTGTGGATGACCTGATACAGAGTTTGGCAACAGTGAAATCATTGTTCTTAGACATCTGCACATGTCCCTAGCCAACGGACAAAAATGCACATAATACCCAAGACTGGGTTTGTTCCCACACACATACACCTTAGGGAGTCCTGTATTTTCAGTACAGCAAATACAACACCTTCATCCACTAAACATGTCTATACCAAACCAAGACCTGTGTGATTGTTAAAAACAAAGGGAGTCAGTCCTGCTGTTTAGGGGTTCAGATCTAAGGTAGTCACCCCCCGAAAAAGGCAATGATCTTTCTGGTAGCAGAGATGTCTAAACTGACTTGTCTTTGATGAGTCAGCCCCAGGTCAGACAGACTCAGAAGACAGAGTACAGCCTGTTCAAAAGCTGTGCATGGCCTGGGAACTGCAAGTTATTAAAGAGGACACCATAGGGTGTGTGTGTGTGTGTGTGTGTGTGTGTGTGTGTGTGTGTGTGTGTGTGTGTGTGTGTGTGTGGCAGCTGCAGTTTACTCACTAACACTGGGTTATGACATTATTTACTGGGCAGATTCTCTGTCCTGATAACCCCATCAGTAAACTTTTCTCCCCCCTCCCGCCCCCCCCCCCCCCCCCATTTTCTACAGTGGAACAATCTGTTAATGCCTGCCTGGCTGTTTGCAGAGAGAGAGAGAGAAAGACAGTTGCAAATCCTAAGAATGTGAGTGGGGGAGGTCTCCTCATCAGTCTGAGGCAAAGGTTCTCCAGTTTCTGGTTGCATCAGAGTCAGCTCCGGCTTTGGGTTTGGGTGGGTGAGGGAACAGGGCCTCACACACCTACACCTCCAACTTTTTTTGTACTCTATTTTGAGACAGGGACTCTCCATTTTCCAGACCAGCCTTGAATTTGTGACCCTCCTACCCCGACTTCCTGAGTAGCTAGAATTACAGGCCCTGTACCCAGACCAGTGGGAACGAATATAAACAAAGAACAGTTTGCTGGTCCTCGCGCCTCACCCCAACCTAAGTCTGAAGTGAGTCCCCAAGATTTGCATTTTTAACAAGTTCCAGCTGCTACTGCTGCTGCTGCTGTTGCTGCTGCTGCTGCTGCTGCTGCTGCTGCTGCTGCTGCTGCTGCTGCTACCCTGGGACCTCCCTCACAGCACAAGTGGCCCTGAAGAACAAAGACGAGCTTTGTGGACTCTGGTCACAGAGGTCAGAGACCTCACACAGAGCAGAGTCCAGGAACCTGGTATGATCTGCTCTGCAGGACCCCATGTATATGGGGTGATCATGGGTGGAACATAATAAGCTGCCTCCTATATATCACAGGCTACATAAAGACCCCACCCCCACCTCCAGCTTTTCTGGTTTGAATTTGCTCACTGAGCAGGTTTTCACAGGGGTTGGCTGGTCAAAGTCCAGCTTTAGAAACTAACAACCCACCATGTGAGACAGGATCCCCCACCCCCACCCTCAGGGCGCAGAGTGGGGCGGAAGCTTTGTGAGCTAACGCACAAACACAAATACTCTGAGCTCACTGGGGCTGCCAGGCTCACATCGACCAGCAATTATTTCTTGTAAATTGCTTTCCGGGTTTTGTTCAGAACATGTACGTGTGACTCCCGAGAACACTCAGAGGACACAGGACCATGGCTAGCTGGGGAGTGGGCTGTCTATAAAGGGGAACCTTAGTCTTCATCTTCAGCCAAAATTTAGAGAATGTTGAATATTGGAACTTAGAAATACTAGAATCTTCCACTTCCCTTTATAGCATCCTCTTAGGTGGTGGTCTAACCTCTGCTCAAACATTCACTTCTGTCTATTCATCCCCGAGGGACAATGATTCTTTGCCAGATTTGTGGTTCATAGTCTGTCTTTAAGAAGCTGATAGTGTCTGGTGGTGGTGGAGGCCTTTAATCCAGCACTTGGGAGGCAGAGGCAGGCAAATTGCTGAGTTTGAAGCCACCCTGGTCTACAGAACGAGTTCCAGGACAGCAAGGGCTAAACAGAAAAATCCACAGTCTCATAAAAAAGAATAAAAATGAGAAGGAGAAGGAGTCGGAGACAAAGACAATGAAGAAGCTGGCAGCAGGGCTGGAGAGATAGGTAAACCATTAAGAACATCGGCCGCTCTTTTGGAGGACACAGATTTCCAGCACCCACACGATGGCTCACAACTCTCTCTAACCTCAGCCCCGGGATCCAATACCTTCTTCCATCACAGGCACACATTTGCTACACAGATAACATGCGGGCAAAACAACCACACGCATAATAAATCTTCTTTAAAAAGAAGCAATAGCAGCTTGTGTCTCTGGGCATGCTATGGGTGTCTGCAGGAGATGGCTGACCTGACCAGAGACTTCAGGAAGGACATTGTGGACCAAGTCCTGGGTGTACTGACGTGTGATGGGAGTTTTGTGGCGCTAGCTGAACAGTGTACAAGGCAGAGTGAGGAGAGAGAACGGGTGACAAAGCAGGTATGGAGAGATGAAGCCCCACTTAGAAGCAGGCCTTGGGAGCCTCTGCCCTCTTGAGAGGCGGGCAATTTAACTTGACAGCAATGGGGAGGCGTAGAACAACTATTTACAGGAGAACTTGGTCCTCCAACTTTTGAGGCATACAAGTCTTCAAAGATCTCTACTTTTTTTTTGGGGGGGGGGGTCAGGATAGCTCAGAAGTCTATAGGACTGTGGTGGCTTACTGTGCACACAAAAGTGACTCAGTCCCCAGATAGAGCCTTGTCTTGGAGGAGGCCACTACACTGTCTGGTATACGGGGACGGAACCATGTTATAGGCAGGTGTCCAGGAGAGCCACATGCACAGCTCACGTGGAACACTCCTAGCTAGTGGCTCATGGCA
Source organism: Phyllotis vaccarum (assembly GCA_033318265.1). NCBI lineage: Eukaryota > Metazoa > Chordata > Mammalia > Rodentia > Cricetidae > Phyllotis > Phyllotis vaccarum. Next base: position 64,222,162 of record JARWLC010000002.1, read on the forward strand.
TGCCCTACCATACCTCACAGACCACGCCAGTGGTTGGTTCACTGGGAGTGTTGATTGAGCTCATACTGAGCCTATCCATAGGGACTCACTAGAATGCAGAGTGAGTTTGACCAGTGAAACCCCTAAAAGTCCGAGTTGTCAGATAAGGGTAGTGTGTAGGATAAGGCCCATTAGAGTGCAGATTCTAATAGTATAGATAAAACATAATCCGGAATCCTTTGTGAAGGAAGTCTGGTCCAACATGACAATATTTGAAGGTGTCTCAAACAGAGCAGTGTCTTTGTTTCTTTGTGAGACAGGGTCTTTCTGAGTAACCCAGACTAGCCTCAAAATGAACAACCTCCTGTTTGTGCATACCAAGTGTAAGGATTACAGGTGTGAACCCTCACTTGCATCTGGTTTTGACTTTGAATTTTAAAGATGGGGCCATCCAGGATAGGGGAGGTCAAGGCTAGATGGTTCAGTGGTTAATAGCTGTTCTTCCAGGGGTCCAGCACCCTCATGGCAACTCACAACCATCTGTAATTACAGATCCAGAGGATCTGACCCCCTTCGTGGGAATCACACACATGAGGGTCCATAGTGTTGGTAAATACGCATGCACAGAAAATAAATTTGTTAGATTAAAAGCAAAGATGGGACCATCCTTAGTACCACTTCTTATCATGGCAACCAACACACATTCTAATCTTCTGCCCTGAGTTCTGGGAACAAATTTTAAAAAAACAAAACAAAACCTTAATTCCTGTTCTCCAGACACCTCTCAACCTATTGGAACGGTCTGGTCAATTTATGACTTTATAGAACAAAGAGCGATAGGATTTTGTTCTTCTCAAGTTCAGGGCAAGATCACCGCGTGGTGCAGGAAGGCTCCATCTCCAAGCGCCTTTCTCTTCGGTCGCAGCAGCTCCCTTTGTGAAACCATTTTCCCGGCCTCACTCCGGGCTCCTTCACCCCACCTCTCTCCGATGCGTTTCCATGGAGATCGCAAGCCCCTCGCAGCTTCCTGCGTTTCCACACCCCTCCCCCTCGCCATCTCTCTTGGCTGCAGAATCCCCGAAGGGTTGATGATATCCAGAACTTATATCCCCAGGCAGGAATTATTATCCTCGGCGTTCGCTATCAGTGAAAGCTGAGACCCAGACATTAAGCGATTTGCTCCTGGCTCCGCCTGCCACCGATCTCAAACTCCGCCATGCACACTCCCGCCTTTGGCGCGCTGCTCACTGGGCCTCCTCCTAGGCTTATTTCTCTCTCTCTCTCTCTCTCTCTCTCTCTCTCTCTCTCTCTCTCTCTCTCTCTCTCTCTCTCTCTCTCTCTCTCTCTCTCTCCTATCTTTGGTAGTTCAATTTTTGTCTTATAAGAAAATCACAACATGTTCTGACTAAAGAGACAAATGACAATGAAGTTCAATTCTTACATTAGCGACTTTAAATCTATTCTTGGATTAGCTCTTTCAAGTCCTTTGAACTGAAAATAGTGTTGGATGATAAAGACCTGCCAAAAGCCATCTCAGGACGTACCAGCCCTGATCATGCTCAGCAACAATAATAACCATATTTTTGAGCCTCACAATATGCCAGAGTGCATTAAGATAAACCTTGTATGACCATGCCAAATTCACACAACACACAGAATTTAGTTACAAGGTACCAAGTAGTAAAACTGTAACTCCAGAAGGTAGGAGCATCAACACCTTGACATGTGGGAAAACAGGCCATCCTAGAACGCTGTTTTCCAAGCTCATCAGCCCATTCCTTGTCTTCCACATGTTACATTGAAGGTGTCATTCTTAAGTAATAACCATACAGATGTGAAAGGACTATAGAAATTTTGATGTGCTTGTCATGCCGTTTATTGTTATTAAATGAATATTAAGGACTGGAGAGGTAGCTTGGATGTTGAGTATTTACAGTCATGTAAGTCGCCTGGTTTCAGTTTCTAGCACTCACATGGTGGCTCATGAACACCTGTAAGTCCAGAGTTAGAGGATCAGACACTTCTGACCTCCTCGGGCTTCTGCAAACACCTGGCACACATACATACACATAAGATAAAAATAATGAATATCAGCGAAAGCTGTCCTGGATTTTTTTTTTTTGCCTCAGTCCCCCTCCCCCACCTCTTGTCAGGGTTGACTCTGAAACAGTCTATTGACACTAAAAGTCTCCAAGTCTGGCAGCCTGGTTCTAATCTCAGAATCCTGTGGATCCACCTTTCTTACTCCATCCATCTAGTTAGGCTAGAGTTCAGTGCTGGGTGGGGACTAAGTCCAGAAGGATGGCCCTAGGCCACTGGGGACAACCAGGTGTCTCTGCTGTCCACCACCTGGGCTCACCCTTGGAGCCACAGCCTAATCCCAGTCCTCAGTTTGTCCCAGATCTCCCAGCCAGCCTCCTTTAAGGCCTTATTTTCATATTCATGACATATTTTTTTCTTCCAGGAATTCCAATGAAACCATTTTGTCAATGCTTCTGGAAATAAAACCTCCCTCACTTAGGGTGGGAGCAGAGGAACTGCCTGCCCCTTCCCCATCCCTATGTAGCTCACATGCCCTGAGCACCTTTTCCTGGAAGTTACGCTCCAAGTCAGACTGGTGGATGGGGGCGGGGGCATTCCTATCTGCGGGTTCTGTCTCATACAGGGTGTTCTGTCCTTGATAGACTCCCGGGAAAAAGCTGCTGATTCACCCCAGGGTTTGACTAAACCTGTGTTGTGTGAACTCCTGGGGATATGTAAACAAAGTTGACTCATCTCAGATAGGTGAGGAAGAAATGGCCCAGTTTAGTGAATTAATGAGTTTATTGGGCTTACTTTCAGAGGCCTGGGAGACCCCAACACAATCACATCACCTCAGTGTGTCACTGCAGCCTGGCATCCCCTCTTTCAGTTAATCTTCCACACTCAATAAATCATTGCACCTTGGGGGCTCACATGCAGCTGGAGCAGAATTACAAGCAGCTGGAGTTGAATGTGTGTAAGAGGGAGTAGCTAGAATCTCAGGGATAGGTCTAAGGGCCCTCCCCACTTCCTCCTCTATGAAAGAACACCAACCAGCAATATCCTATGTTGGAAATGGCTTCACATGATGCTTGGAGGACTGTGTTCCACAACAGGTATCCATGTGTTCTGACAGGACCACTTCACAAAATGTGTCCCCACCATCACCAGCCCTTGCCTTCGTCACCACCAATGCAGCTTTTGCTCACTGGAGACTCATAGAATTTCAGTTCAGGTCTCCGAGTTTTGGTGGCTGTGGCAAATTTACAGGGCCTGCTGGAGCCAGAATCCTATCCAGAGCTTCTGTTTCCGAGTCCATTCTAGTGCAGAGCCTCTCAGAGCTACAGACTGAAAACAGTACATGCAGGTGTGGACATGGACACAGAGCATCAAGGCAGGAAGAGGCCTCTGTTTGCGCCCTGTCATCCTAGTCATTGGCAGGAGAGCTGAGTTCCAGAGGGAGGTGAGAAGTGTGCTTCATTACATGGCACCACTGGTGAAGTCCACACACAAGAGCTCAGATTTAAATGAAATTGTCTTACCTCTCAGTTTTGAAGTGTTCACCTTACCACTATGAAGTTCATTTTAAAGTCAAGTGACAAATCACCTACCCTGATGTTGGTCCTAGAGCTGGCGGAGGTGTGGGCTCACAGGAGAGGACAGGGCAGCAGAGTGTCTGGTAGAGAACAGGCTTGCACTTCCGGAAAGCTCTGTTCTCTCCAAATCAGGTGATGTCTGCACACATTAAGAGTCAATTATCTTCCAGTGGCTGAAATTGATTGCCATAGACTTAAGCCTGTGGGGTTATTGGAATAGCCAGGGAAAGAAACCTGGAGGTAATTAGACTTGAGTAGACCAAACATGCAAAGCCTAAAGAACTGGACCGTCTGTGTCTGTTAGCACCTTGACCTGAGGTCCACACCTCGGCGCCTGGAAATTTCCATGTACTTTTGCATTGTCCCCAACCCTTCCAGAGTCAGCTCAGACCCATCTCCAGGAAATGTTGGTGATTCTCACACTGGTTGGGATCCTCCTCTGGTCTCCCAAAAGCCCCCATAGCTTCTGTGCTGTGACTCTGGCCACACTGGCTGTTGGGACTTCTGTGCCTGTCTTCTCCATCCCAGTACGTTAACAGCATGGATGGCAGCTGCCTGAAAAGAGAAAGGAAAGGCAGCCCTCATTTCAGCTCCTCCCCTCTCTGCTCCCCCAGAAACCCAGACTGAGGGGCCTCAGGCTCCATCCTACCAGCTTCAGGATTTGGCTTCAGATCAGGTCTCTCTGGTCATGAATCACTCATCATTCCAAATGACTCTGGCTAACTGCCCTGCTTCTTACCAAATGCAAGGGTCCTGAGTTGCATAGAAGCTGCTCCTCATCCTGAGTGTCCATGCGCCTCTGCCAGCACTCCGTGAGGTTAACCCAAGAGCTGTCACAACGTTAGCATGTACTCTGTAAAGGCACCGAAGTCACAGAAGTAGATGGACAAACCCGAATTGGCATCTGAAACATTTCCAAGGACAGTGGAAGAGTCATAAAGTGATAGGTAACCAGGCAGGTGCCATTAGTGAATGGTTCCAGCTGTAAGTTGGTGCTGCCTCCATCCCTTCCTCCTCATCTTCCTCCTTTGACTCACATATATCCCAGGCCAGTCTTTAATTCCCTGTGTAGACAGGCATCGTGATCTTCCTGCCTCTATCTCCCAAGTGTGGGATTACAGTCATGTACCATCACACCAGTTTTATGGAGTGCTGGGGAAGGAACCCAGGGCTTTGTACGTGCTAGACAAGTGGTCTACCAACTAAGAAAGAGCCTCAGTTGTCCCAGCTGGTTCTTTAAGGAGCCCTCACAGGGCACTGAGGAGTCACACCAAATCCCTGAGATGTCACTAAGCAAGGAGAGTGCCGGGACATCTGGGAGAAGGATTTGGGGGACTCAAATTTCAGAGCATGCTAACATTCTCACACGCTAATGTTCCAGAGCTGCACATGTTCTAACTTTGCCATTTCACTTCAGGGGACCTTCTGACCCACTTACCCCAACCCTACCCCCCACCCCACCCCACCCCTACCCCCCACCCCACCCCACCCCTACCCCTCACCCCCCCCCCCCCCCCGCCCTACCCCACCCCATCAGCCAGCAAAACAACTCAATCTCCTTAACCATGAGTAGTATTCTTCTCTTCATTTCTTATATCATAACTTTAATATTTTGGGGAATGTAAACCTCCTTGAAGAAAATGTTCTTACTGATAAAATGTATAGTCCCTTCTCCCTAGGGAAAAATATACATGTAAATTTTATATATTACTCTATATATTCAATAATTCTTGGCAGATCCACAGACTCTAAGTTAAGAGCTATTTAATTTTATCTTGCCTTGACCTAGAGGACATTTAAAATAAATAAAGCTCATCAGGTTTAAGACAGGTCAAGAGAAGAGACTGAATAAAAACAAGGTAGGAACAAGGTGGGGCTTGAATGAATACCAGCGCAGACCGCTGTGTCCCATGCAGATGCTAAGTCTGTGACGTGTATTTATCCTGAAGACTCTAGCAGCCAAGCAAAAAGGGCAACATCTCTTACACAGGACACAGTGTGCATGGGATAAAACCAATCCACTTCATTCTCAGAAGATGCACAGCCTTGGTACTGTAGACAGATGAGATTCCCTCTGACCCCTCAAAAGAATAACAAAGGACGGGTCTTAGCTGAGCCTTCCCCTGGACTCTGATGCCTCCCTTCTGTGGCAGGGTGACCCATATCTTTCACCTCTTTTGCCTGGAACTCTCTTGGTTTTAGTGCAGCCCACATTATGGGCAAGCTGAAAGGGCTGGTCTCATATTTTGAATTATAATTCAGTTAGAGTTAGTGTATGGGCCTTTATTAGGTAAAGGCGCTTGCTGCCAAAGCTGGTCACCTCAGCTTCATCTCCAGGACCCACCTGGTAGAAGGAGAAAACTGAATCCCACAAGCTGTCCTTTGACCTTTGTAGTCAGAGGTCTCTGTGTCCCGCCCCGCCAGTCCAGCAGCCATTTAGTCCCAGATAATCACACAAAGGCTATATCAATTATAAACTGGCCTATGGCTCAGGCTTATTACTTGCTAATTCTTACCCTTAAACTAACCCATGAGTCTTATCCATGTTTAGCCACGTGGCTTGTTACCTTTTTCTCAGTACAGCATTCTCATCCTGCTTCCCCTGTGTCTGCCAGGTGTCTGCTCTGTTCTTCCTCTTCCCAGAATTATTCTCGTCTGATCATCCTGCCTATACTTCCTATCCGCCTAGCTTCTGGCCAATCAACATTTTATTAAACCAATATTTACAGTGACAAATATTTAAAGTATACAAAAGCTTAATCCCACAGTAGACCTTCATAAACATGCTGTAGCATTAACTTTTTTTTACATATTTTTATGTGTACAGACATTTTTGCCTGCATATATGCCTGTGCACAACTTGCACATCTGATGCCCATGGAGGAGGCCAGGAGAGGGCTTCAAAGACCCTGTAATTGGAGTTACAGACAGTTGTGGGCTGTAATGTAGGTGTTGGGAATTGATCCCAGGTCCTATGGAAGAGGAGCCAGTGCACTTAACTGATGAACCATCTTTCCAGCATGCACGCGCATGTGCACACACACACACACACACACACACACACACAACACACACACACTGCCAAAGCTTTTTAAAAAAATTTTTTATGTAAACTGAGAGTATAGCCCAGTGTAAAGAGAACATGTTTAACATACCCAAGATTTTCTATTCATCCCCAGTAGGAAAAACCAGTATCAATGACACAATGACTTCATCCAAGATAAAGTCTAGAAAATTGAAAATGGTTAAAAATATTCTTTTTTCTGCTTTTGTTTTTGTTTGGTTTTTGTTTTTGAGACAGAGTTTTATGTAGCCTAGGCTAGCTACAAATTCCTTAACCCCCTGACCCTTCTGCTTCTATCTCCCAAATGCTGGTATTATGGATTGAGCACCATCACATGCAGCGTAGTTTGTAAAGTTTCTACTTACCCATGAGGTAACGTTGCGTTTTCCTCCCCTGCCAATGGAACAGCCCTCAATTCCATTGCTGTGAGAACTGATCAAAATACTGGCTTTTTCAAGGGCGACCTTATAGAGTCATGTTCAGTGACATGCATGCACATGAGGGAACTTACGAGGTACCTAGCACTGGGACAGTGGGCAAGTCGGTTTACCTCCCCTTTGACCCACTAACCCAGGCCAATGCTGAGGAAATACCATATATTTAGTATAAATCTATTTTTCTATTTCAGTCTCTCTAGTCTCTTATATATATATATATATTTTTCAAGATAGAGTTTGTCTGTTTAACAGCCCTGGCTCTCCTGGAACTTGTTCAGTAGATCACAGAGATCACTTGCCTCTCTGCCTCCCAAGTCTGCCAACACTGCCTAACTCTAGTCTTTTGATAGCAAATACAACTGAATCTCTATAAGCTAAACAAAAACTGTACTTATCTCAAAAAATGTTATAAGGATGAAAAAGAATCAATATTGAGGGCTGTGGTGATCGGTCACGTGAGGTGGATTTGGTCTCCCAGCAGTAGCTGACAAAGAATAAGCACCAGATACATTGAATACAGGTGGTTCCTTTCATGTCTTTAGGTTTGTTTGTTTACATTTTTGAAACAGGGTTTTATGTAACCCAGGCTGGCCTAGAACTTCTGACCCTCTTGCCTCCACCCACTCAGCGCTTGGATTACAGACACATGCCACTACATTCGGTGCTGAGAACGAAATGCAAAGTGTCTTCATATTTAACAGTCATGCTACCGACAGAGCTACAAACTCAGCCACCTCTTGTATTTTCTATAGGAACTCTGCGGAGAGCTCCTGTTAGGAATTTGGCAGCAGACATTGTGGCAGAGACAAGCTGTAGGCCCTTGCCCTCCGTCTAATAGACCGGGGATGCTCCTAGAGCATGATGGGTAGCCCTCTTCAGATTCTTGCAGTGGGGAGACTGACTCTCACAGGGGATGTGTTAAGTAGGAGAGGGGGCCTGAGGCTTTGTCTCTTTCACCACACTTGGTGACTGACTCCAAGCACACTCAGACAGCAACAACCCCAGGTTCCCAGTGTTTAGACTGCACAGCCCCCTCCCATGTGGACGATGGTCCTTGGGGGCAGGCAGCCCTAACTGGTTGGGATTTGTCTGGAGGACTGGCACACTGGGCTGTGTGCCAGAAAGCTGGCCACAAACCACTGAACCACGGAAAGAGAAAACAGGACACTGTGGACAGCTGTGCAGATGTGAGGGGCTGGGTTAGCTGGGTAAATTCAGAGGCCAGAGAGACTAGGCCAAACCTGAGGAGAGGAGGGAGTGAACGGCAGACTGACTCAGAGGGCTCAAAGCAGAACATGCCTGATACTTATTTCCCAGAAGCTTAGAAAACAATAGTTAGACCCCTACTTGTTGAAATTCCTGGGATAATTCCATAAAGTCTGACCTAGCTTTTAGGGTACAACCTCCTGCTCCACCGTTTAACAGTGCTGCCATCAACAAGCCACTCATTTCCCAAAACTTAGTTTTCATGCCTGTTAAGTGAGAATGCTACACCGAGCCTACTCTGTAGAACTGTCCTGGGATTAGATAAAATGACTAATATCTCTATAGGTGTTTCATGTATTTCAGGTTCTACTGGGCATGTCTTATGTATGTAAGCTAATCTTCACACTAACCTGGGGGAGGAGATTTTTTAATCCTCACTTTCCAGGTGATAAAATGGAAGCACAGAGAGGCCAAGTCACACAGAGAGGCCCCAGGTCACACAGCCAATAAGTGTTGAAGATATGGATGAATGTCCTGTGGAGACCATTCTAAATCAATCCCTTATTGTGTTTCTATAAAGTGCAGTTATTTGCACACAAGATTTGCTGTCTCTGTCACCTGCCCTTATCATTGTTGCATTTTAACAGCTTTTTTTGGGTATATTTTGCATATCATGGTTAACACTGGATATCAGGAAATCCTTCTTCAGTCCCCTCAAATCATAGTGGTTTCCAGTTTGATCCCCAGAATTTCTCCAGCCAGGCTCTTCTCTTGCATCTGTACAGTCTTCAGGAGATTTGCAGTAACAGCCAGCCCTGCCTGGTGGGGCTCCGGCTAGCTTCCTTCCTGTTTGTTGGTGACTCAGCCATTAGCCTAAATGGGATCATGGGATTGACAAGCTCTGACAAATCCCAGAGCCACTGCAGGTCTGGAGCAGCTGCCACCCCTAGCCCACCCACTCCCACCCCTAGCCCAGCAGTCACATAAATAAACTACAGAATTTGCAGGGTCCAGTATAAAATAAAAACCGAGGTGTCCTGGTATGGTTTCTGTTGCTGTAATAAACACCAGGACCAAAAGCAAGCTGGAGGAGAAAGGGTTTATCTGGCTTACACCTCCACATCACAGCCCATTACTAAGTGAAGTCGGGGCTAATGCAGAGGAGCTCTGCTTACTGGACTGCTTCCCTTAGCTTCTTTGGTCACCTTAGCCCAGGCCACTTGCCTATGGATGGTGCCACCTACTGTAGGCTGGGCTCTTTTTTTGAGTGAGGATTGAAAAATCTCCTCCTCTGGGTTAGTGTGAAGATTAAGTTTACATAAGCAACCAAGAAAGTTCTCCACAGATCTGCCCATAGATCAACCTCGAAGAGACAATTCTTCAACTGAGGTTTCTCATCCCAGGTGTGTCAAGTTGACAACCAGGATCCACCACCACGTAGGGCATCATAATCAAACTTGTTAAGACTTTCAGGAAAGTGACTGAAAGGTCTCAGACTTGGGTAAGACTTATTGGGAAAGTTCTTAATGCCACAGAAAGACAGCAAGGGACTCTGAAGAACTTCCTAGGCCCATGTGACTAAGTGGGGGCCTCTTTTTAGGTTTCTAAGAGGACGGGGAGGCCTTTCACCTCATGTGTTGGTGAGTAGCCTGTAGTACAGACTTACAGTCAGGTTGTCTCCTATTGCCGGGTGACAAGAGTTTTTTAGCCTTTTGTCCAGTTCTTCTGTTATCAAGCAGGATGTACCACAGAGTGCCTGGTAAACCTGCCTTGAGAAGCGGGGATTTTGCAGGTTCTTCCAATCACAGTAGGATGGGTGCCATGTCTTTTATGAAGCTCTGAGAGCAGAGAGGGAAAGAAGCCTCTCTAGGGTAGTAGTTCTCAACCTTCCAAACAATGCAACCCTTTAATACAGTTCCTCATACACGTTTGGTGATGGCTCAATCTTAAAATTATTTTCACTGCTGCTTCATAAGTGTAGTTTGTTTTTTTTTTTTTACTGTCGTGAATTGTAATATACATATCTGCATTTTCAAAGGGTATTAAAAAGACTCCTGTAAAAGGATCATTCAACCCAAAGGGGTTGTGACCCACAGGTTGAGAACCATTAAGGTCTAGCCCAACCTAAACAGTGACCAGGTGCATTAAGCCAAATTCCACCCTTACAAACAGGCCCTGAGGGAATCCTTGTTTTTTCCTCTCACTCACCTACAGGCTACCCCACCGCATGCCTACTAGAGGCCGAGGCTAGAAACTCCAAAACAACGAGGAAACTAAAGGCCAGCTGGGCTCTGGCCTCTTATATAATGCCTATGAAAGAGCAGAACCAACACCATCCTAAGAATAGGCCTCCATACAGTGACCAGGGATGTGCTGTGACAGCAGAGTTCAAAGCAAACATCCTGGACACAGTCAAACAGGCACGGTAGTAAAATTTAACAAGAGCCAGATGTCTCTGCAGACATCCCATATCCTGCCATAAATCCTGTCAGCATTCTATAACTGTTAATAGTTCTGTGCCTATAGCCTGACCAATAATTTCAAAAGATTACTTCACTCCGTGTCCCCTCACTCAATCTTCAAATGCTAAGACATACAGCCCCCCCCCTTACGATTTTTTTCCTTTATAAACCCTTTGTAATCAGGGCTGGGGCTTCCTCCTTCACTCCCTGTAATTGGAGTGCTGGATGAGGCCCTTGCCTGGGCTCAAATAAAAGAAACCTTTTGTTTTTGCATCAGGAAACTGGCTCTGTGGTGGTCTTGTTGGGGTCTCACAACTTAGGCACAACACCCGCATATGGCTATGCTGATGGATCTCAATCTGCTCTTTTTCTTTTTGTGGTTGCTTTGAAACCAGGCCTTGGATTTGTAGCCCTACCTGGCCTAGAACTCACTTATAGGCCTTGAACCTACAGCAATGTTCCTGCCTCTGCCACCTGAGGCTGGGATTACAAGTATGTGACGCCTTACCCAGCTTCAACCTGCTGTTGATAGAATCCTGGGTCACATTCTACTGGGGCGCCAACTGGGAAACCTGAACATTTTGTCTGCTATACCAGGACCCCTTCTGAGGTCCTAAGACTACTCTTTCCCTTTCACAGAATCAGGGGCATTGGCAGGGGTTGGCTTGGGCTCAACTCTAGGCCTGCCACATACTCAAACTACATCTGAGCCCCAGTTTTCTCATCTGCAAAATGGGCTCCATGTTGCCCAGCCTTCCTCACAGGAACTCTTTACCAAGAGCTCCCTGCACACAGAAGGCAACTAATGTCACCAATCTTATCTACCCTATAGCAGCTTCTCAATCACGGTTTGCTTAGGAGACAGAGGCAGAAGGATCTTGGAGTTTGAGGCCAGCCTGGTCTACAGAGTTCCAGGACAGCCAGAGATACAACACAAGAAAACCTTGTCTTTGGGGAATGAGGTGATCACAGCTTGCTGCCATAGACGTCTGGAGCCTGCTGGGGCCTCAGGGAACCTGATCAGGGGCCATCAGTGCCTGCTGAGCACTGTCAGCTGCTATTCCTGGAGCCAAAAGACCCAACTGGTTTCAGGTTCCCTCAGGGAACCATGGCCCAGGCGGCTTGCTGAGCAGGTGAACAGCATCTGACCTCAGTATGTTCTCCGGGGCCCTCCATGTGGCCAGGTCAAGAGGCCTCTGGGGCACAGTGTACTGTGAAAACACCACGTTCCCTCTGCAGCTGGGCTAAATCTAATCCCAGCTGCTGTGCTCACAGGGTCTGTCTGTGTTCCTAGTAGCTACACTGGCCGAGCCTCAGTTTTTCTGTCTGAAAAACGGCAAGAATGAAAGTTTCCTTGGAGGGTTGGGAAAGGACTAGAATAGTTGTCACTCAATGGTCATGATTGAGACCACAAGCTCAATGACATGCTATCAGTGTCTGTGTCCCCAGCATCCCGTCTCAGTGCTGGCTGAATAAATAATGGATAACAGAAGGCAATGCTGTGCTATGATTTAATCCTGTGTCCCTTCATATGTTCAAAGCTTAGTTCCCAGAGTGGGGAACTAGTGGGGGTAAGGGATTCTCTGAGAAAAGGGCCTTGAGGGAGAACTTTAGGTCATTATGGGGTGGAGGATGAGGTAAGTCTTGTGAAACTGCTTAGTTCTTTTCTTCTTACAAGTGTATATGTGGGGGGTATGTATACATGTGCCTTCACGTTTACATGTGTAAGTGGAGCCCAGCATTAGAGGGAAGTATCCTTTATCACGCTCTACCTTATATACTGAGGCATGGCCTCTCACTTGTACCCAGAGTTTGCTGATGTGGGCCAGTCTAGCTAGTCTGCTAGTTCTGGGGATCCCTAGTCTCTACTACACATGCTGTGGGATTGTAGGAGAGCCACCACACCTACCTGACTTTGCTTATGTTCTGAGGATCTGAACTGCATACTCATGTTTGTACAGCAAACGCTTTACCTATGAGTTACCCTTCCAGCCCGCTCCCCTTGGCAGTTCTTTCTTTCCTTACGTCTCCCCACCCCTCCAAAAAGGGTTTTTTCTCTGTGTAGCCCTGACCTAGAACTCAGTCTGTAGACCAGGCTGGCCTCAACTCAGAGATCCACTGGGATTAAAGGCCTGGGCGACCACTTGGCCCACTTGGCAGTTCTTAAGAATGTTGTTACCTGTTATATGAAGAAAAAAAAATGTTGTTACATAATTTGTGGTGTGTAGTATTGGTGCCACAGGAATATCACTAATTCAAGGCTAGCCTCAGCAATATAATAAGCTGTGGTTGTTTAAATGAAATCATCACAATAGGCTCATATATCAGAAACCTTGGTACACAGTTTGGGAAGAATTAGGAGGGTGGCCCTGTTGGAGGAAGTGTGTCACTGAGGACCGACTTGGGATTTTGGGGGGAAGGGTGTTCTGAGACACGGTTTCTCTGTGTAACAGCCTTGGCTGTCCTGGAACTCTCACTGTAGACCAGGCTGTCCTAAAGCTCAGGGAGATCCACCTGCCTAGGCCACCTGAGTGCTGGGATTAAAGGAGTGAACTGCCTCCACCTGTTGTGGGATTATGATCTTGGTCACTGTAAATATTTGTTCCTCCTACTGGTTTAATAAAACACTGATTGGCCAGAAGGCAGACAGGAAGTATGGGCGGGGCTAAATAATGAAAAAGAAACGAGGCCGTTGAGCTGCCCAGCATCTGTCTCATAAGCCTGAGAATCTAAGTTCTGTTCTGGGAACCCATGTAGAGATTCAAAGGACCAGTTCCACAAAGTAGCCCCTAGGCCTCCAGGTGAGCACCATGGCACGCACACCACATACACATCATGCACACAGAGACACAGGAATAAGTAAGCTAAGAAGCACTTTTTTTAAAGGAAGAGATGGGGGGGTATTACAAAGGCAGCAACCTGGCCCTTCCCATCCCACTCACTCCAACTGTTCTGCTCTCTGCCCTGAGGTGACACAGCTGAGAGGCTGACCGTTTCCTAGAATTTCTTCTATGACACTTAGATTTTTGAACTTGCAGAACTGTTAGCTAAATCAACTCTTTTCTCATAGTTAGCTGCCTCAGGTATTTGTTGCAGCAAGGGGACATTGACTCGGGCAGACATGAGTGCCTCATCTGGCTTCTGTGCTTCTGATTTTCCACACCAATTCCTACTGAATTTTACCTAGAATCATTACCTCTTTATCAGCCCTGACCTTCCAGCACCCAACTCGGCTTGCATGTGGCCAGCACCGGAAGTTCACAGAAGTTCACTAAGGTCTCATTCTGCCAAGTAGAATGTTCTTCCTTCTCAGTTTCTACACTCTGAGGTCAGTAGCGTCCAGGCTACTGTCCACTATGCCTACTTCTCCTGTCTGTATGGGTGTAAACTAAGTCTAGTTCCACTTCTAGAAGAAATTGGGAAGTGGCAGGCATTGAACTAGGTACCTCATTTAACCCTTTAACCTTGACATTGGCCTTGAAAGTGGATACTGTCTCTACCCCAGAGATGGGGAAAAGGCTGGGAGGACCCTTCTTTCTGACAGGGTTTTTGTTTGTACTTTTCTGTGTATCCCAGGCTGGCCTGAGTGTTGGGTTTACAGGCCTGTGTTACACATCCAGCTCACGCCCATTCCCGTGACCAAGTATTTCTCCTGCCGTTTAGCGCTCAGTGAACTTGCTGGGGGATAGCTGTCTCCAGAGTTTTCTTTTCTTCCCTTCTCTTCAATCCACACACGACACTTATCTTTACTGAGAGAGAAATGAGTCCGGAATAATCCATGCTCCAGATTATTTACTTACTTACTCCAGGCACTTTACTGTCCTAAACTCTGTGAAGAGATGGAAAAGCACACAGCTTGGGGGTCCGGGAGACACTTGGGCTGAGTTTTAAGACTATCAGTTGTCCAGACTCATGCCAAGGAGCAAAAAAGCAGGATGTGTGTAAAAAGCTACAGCAGGGGCTAGGGATGCAGCCCAGCTGGTAGAGGGCTTGCTTATCATGCAGAAGGCCTTGGGTCCACCCCCCACCATTGCATAAATGGGTGTAGTGGTGCATGTCTGTAAACCCAGCACTTGGAGGAGGAGTCAGGAAGATCAGGAATTCAAGGCTCCACAGTGAATTCGAGGCCAGTGTCTAGCTAAGGACAATCTCCTTCAGTCGCTGGCACAGGCTGCCTTGTCTGAGTGCATACGACTCCAGGCTTTCATTCACTAGGTAAAGGTGGACCCCAGAATCCCTCTGGTTTAAACAGATATCCCAGGAGAAGAGGGAGTAGGGTCCTTACTGCTAGAGATAAAAAAAAATCTCAGTAACTGAAAGAAGACAGAGTTCTTGGTCTCTAACTGTTAAAGTAGTAACGGAGGAGAAAGGTCATCAATTATTATTATTTTCTTTTTAAAAACAGGTTCTTTCTACATAGTTAGCCCTGGTTGTCCTAGAACTCACTATGTAGACCAGGCTGTCCTTGAACTCACAGAGATTCACCTGTCTCTGTCTCTTGAGTGCTGGGAAAGGTGTCTGCCACTATGTCTGATCTGATCATCAATTATTTTTTTAAAAATAATTTTATCCAGATGTATGATGCATGCCTTTTAGTCCCACTACTTGAGAGGCAAAAGTAGGAGGTCCTATGTAAGCTCGAATTCAGCCTTCTACATAATGAGGGTTCTAGGACAGCCAAGACTGTGTAGGGAGACAAAAACAAATAATTTTCTAAATGTATTATTTTAAAAACTTGCAAATAAAAAAAAAAAAATAACACATCAGTGGGAGGCAGTGGCAGGTGAATCTCTGTGAGCTCGAGGCCAGTCTGGTTACTGAGCTAGTCCAGTACAGCCAGAGTTGTTATACTGATAAATGCTGTCTTGAAAAAAAATAAAAAATTAAAACAAAATTTCAAAAAAAATCAATCACACATCAAAATTAACCAGATCCAGCTAAGTGGTGGTGCTACACTTCTTTGATTCCAGCACTTGGGAAGCAGAGGCAGGCCGATCTCTGAGTTTGAAGCTTGCCTGGTTTGCAGATTGAGTTCTAGAACAGCCAAGATTACACAGAGAAACCCTTTCTCAAAAAACTAAAATAGCTGGAGGTAATGGCGCATATCTTTACTCTCAGCATTTGGAAGGCAAAGGCAGGCCAGATCTTTGAGAGTTCAAAGCCAAGCCTGGTCTACAGAGTGAATTCCAGGACAGGCTCCAAAGCTACACAGAGAAACTGTCTTGAACCACCCTCTCAAAAGAGCCAGGAAAAAAAAAAAAAAAAAAAAAGCAAAGAATGAATATTAACTAGATCCAAAACCTATGACTCAGTGAATTTCCATCCAGTGAGACTGGCATTTAGAATGATGCTGTGCGGCTTAACATTAAATTAGTACACTTTTGGTATTGAATGTATTTTATGCATTTATCTACCAGCAAAAACAAAACAAAATCCATGAGAGTTAGAACCAGAAAAGCAATTAGCTTTATATCATCCTTCCTAACTCATGCCCATCATGTGCATTCAACCCACCGTCCATTATTCCTAGTATTCCAAGAATATGCAGCCTACTTAGGATTTTTTAGCCTTGAGGATATTAATACTGGTCTGCTGGCCAAATGATCAAGCACATGCTTTAAGATGCCAGGGTAGCAATGCTGGGCCCTGTCCCATCATTCTTTCAAATTTATATATATAATTTTTTTTTTTTTTGAAGCTCAGAGCCCAGGGAAAGCAGAGCTGATCTTATCTACTGTATGTTTAAGCCATGTCAGCTGCAGCAGACAGGGGTTGAGGGGATGTGGGGTGAGGGGTCGCTTACTGCCCTGTGAACCACACTGAGACTTATGTATGAGGAGGAGCCTCGTCTGATTTGTCTTGGTGGGAGGAGCCCTCAAGTCATCTCAGAGGGTTAGCCACCAAAGGCCTGGGATGAGCCAAGCCTCCTTCAGGTCTCAGGATAGAAAAAAAAATGACAAAAGCCCCCGCCCCCCAAGAACTCGGTCTTATGAGGGGCAGAGAGCTCGGCAAATCATCAGCGCTGTGATGGATGGAAGCTACGTGACAGAGCAGACTCCGGCAGGGACAACCTCACTACTACAGCCTTCCGGCCTGGAAGATGAAGGATAAAAAGGGGTTCCAGGAAAGAATCCAGCATGGGCAACCTGGGCATTTTTGTTTCTCATTCCATTCAAAATGAACTGACAAATGAAAAATGCATATATTCAAGGTATACAATGTGATGTATGCATACATTATGTACCGATTACCAGTAGTTAATGAACATGTGGACCATCTTTTCTTGCTGGGACTACAGGCTGTTCTCTAGTCCCAAGTAAGGGCAAGATGGCGCTAAATACGGTGGCAGGAATTGGCATGGGAGTGGGGAGACATATGTTGGGCAAAGGATTGTCTTTCCCATTTAAACAGTGGGGAGGCCTGGTACATAAACTGTAACACAACCGCAGTCCTCAGGCCTGTGAAGGGCAACAGCTGGGAATAGATTTACTCTTAGCTCCAGCAGGTGCAGTTCTCAGGGCCCGTGTTCAGGCAGTAGAGAAAGAAGATGGTGGGGCCCCAAATCCCCTGCCCCAGGCCCACTTCTTGCAGCTGCTCTATGCCATCAACCCCTCCTTGAAAGCCTCCTCCCTTGCTCCCGGGACAGTAAGATGATAACAGCCTGTTTGAAAAGCTAGACTCCCACAGAAGCTAACAATGCCTCCTTGCAAAGCAACAAAGCTCTGGCTGTAGAGTCTGCTTTTAAAGTCCAGCATTCTATGATAAAGGCTATTAATCCTTCCAAGGACTTCTTTAGAGGGCGTTCTTATCTCTACCTGAACGCAGAAGGTTGAGTAACTTGTTCAAAGTTGAAGAGTCAACAGAATGCAGAACAAAAGTGAAAACCAGCATACGCCCTTTGGACGTACAGAGTGCAGTCTGGGTCCCCACAACCACTACAAAGCATGAGGTGCACTTCAAAGGGTCACGCTGCAAGAAGCTTGCAAGCCAAAGCTTTCTTAAAATGTATTTAGATTAGTATCATCACTGTATTGTTAGTGTGTATGTTGCCTGCACACAGGGAGATGGGGTTTGGGTGGCAAGCACCCACTGAATCATCCTAGTCCCTAAAACAATTATTTTTTCTCATTCCTTGTCAGGTGCCCAAAACTGTTTAGCTGTCTCACTAGTCCAGAATGGCACATACTTGCAAGATACTTTCTCTGCCATGCTGTCTTTACAAAAATTTTCAAAAAAACAAAAATGTAACTTATTTTTAAATATAAATTTATCTGAAAAACCAGCAAACAACTGCTTCTTGTTCCAATCCCTTCACATAAGTGTCAAATCAGTATGAATGACCCCACTGTCCTTGGAATTGCCCAAGTGAAAATTTATGTTTCTCTTTAAATTCATGCTGTACTCTAAATTTTGCATATCCAGTTACTTCAATCTCTTTCCCACCCTCCCTGGCCTCACGTTCCTTAGTTCAGGCCGCACACCATCCATATGTCCCACGCTGAATTTTTTTTTTCCCCCTCTCTTGAGACAGGGCCTCATTTTGCAGCCTGGGCTGGCTTGGAATTCAATCATCTTGCCTGGCTCTCCCCAGAGCAGGGATTACAAGTCTACACCACATCTGGCTGGAAATGTAACATTTTGACAGCTAACCTTCTCTATTGTTCCCAGCTCCATCTCAGGATGTGACCTAAGGACATAAGTGCTTCAGGTCCTGGACAGAAACTATTTCATACAAAAGAGTAAGCACCCAACAGTCAAGTAAACTAACTCATCAAAGTCACAAAAGCCATAGCTTAGCTGAATGGACATAACTTGTTTTGTTTGTTCTCTGTGTGGCCTGGCTGTCCTCTAACTCACTCTGTAGACCAGGCTGGCCTCACCTACCTGCCTCTACCTCCAAAGTGCTGGGATTAAAGGCACCACCACCACCTGGCTCAAATCCCTATTTTTTTTAAAGTTTATTTCTTATATATATGTTTTGTCTACATGTATGCACCATGTGAGCATGTACTACATGTGCCTGGTGCCTTCAGAGGTCAAAAGAGGGCACTGGATTCCTTGAACCTGCAGTTAGGGACAGTTCTAAGGCGCTGGGTAGGTACTGGGGACCAACCCAGGACCTCTATAGAGCAAGCGCTCTCCACCACCTCTCCAGTCCCGATTCTTAATTTTTTAAAGAGAGTTAATCTGGGGGCTGGAGAGATGGTTCAGTGGGGTTAAGAGCAGTGGGTGCTTCATTCTAAGCACACGCATGGTGGTTCACGGCTGTCTGACTCCAGTTCTCAAGGGTCCGACGTACTCCCAGACACACGTGTGGGCAAACACCAATGCTGCTCACATCCCACTGTGTATAGCATCCTGTTTTCTCACTCACTCACCTCTGGCTGATGCTGCTATGAACAAATGCTAGAGAGAAGTCCTGGGAGATTCAGCTTTCCATTCCTGTGGATTGGCAGGCAGAAGTGGAATTACTGGCTCATAAGGCTAATTTAAAATTTCCCATTTTTCTCAGTGTCAGGTGCTCTAAATGCACAGGCTCGGTCTGCCTATGACTAACACAGAATTGCACACATCCATAGGAGCCAAAGTTTTGGCATTTTTTCTGCTATGCTGATAGCCACAAATCTTTTCAAGCTATTTCATAAACAAAATGCAATTTATTTGTAAACTTTCACATTCTCATCAATAGTGTGGTAAGGATTCCAATTTCTCTACACTTGACATTTAACAGTAGTGGTCCTACTGGGTGTGGGGTAGTATCTCAGTGTGATTAGGTTCTGAATAGATTTTCTTACAGCTTTTGGTTCACAGCAAAATTGAGACAATAGAGCCATTTCCTATGCGCTTATACAGAAACATCCGGACATCTTCAGAAGGCACATGACTGATGAACCTATGTAAAACATCTTTCCCAAAGTCCTTGTTTATATTAGGATTCTCTTATTTCACATTTTACCAGTTTGGATAAATAGCTCATGATCTGTACACACCATCAAGAGTACCATACTCAGAGTGGCTTCATGACCTTAAACTTGATTCTCTAACCCTACCATGTGAACTTTTTAAAAAATATTTTTATATTGTGTATAAGACTTCTGCCTGTATATACATATACATAATGTGAGTGTGTGTGTGTGTGTATACCATTGTACGTGCCTGCCAGTGAATGCTAGAAGAGGTAAGAGAGCCCCTGGAATTCAAGTTCAAAGGTTCTGAGACACCATGTAAGTGACAGAACCAAACTCAGGTCCCCTGCAAGAGTGTGTTCTTAATGCTGAGCCATCTCTGAAGCCCACCAACTTAACTTTACCTGTAGTCCTGGAACCTGTAGAACCCAGGAACTCAGCCACCCACAACTGAGGCTCTAACTTACCTCTACCACTTTTTTGAAGACACCAGTATAATACAATTGGAACCAAGAATGTAATCCTTCAGATTTGACCTTTCATTAATATCCCTCTGCATCTTTTGTGACTAACTCATTTCTTTTTAGTACTAGATATTGTCTGTGTGTATCATCTACCTTTCCATCTACTGAAGGCCACCTTCCTTGCTTCCAAGTTTTGGTGATTATAAATAAGGCTGCTATGGAAACTTGCATGCGAGTTTTTGTATGAGCATACTTCTAATTCCCTTAGGGAATATAAAGGGACAACACTGCCAAGACATGGTATGTTTGGTTTAGTTAAATACTGGAAACTGTCTTCCCAAGTGGCTGAGCCATCTTTTCTTTCCTGAGCAATCAAGTCCTTGCCACTCCACAATCCTACCTGCGCTTGCATGTTGGGGCCTCTATGATCCTAGCAGCATGCTCGGGTGGTTTATACTCCTTCTGCCACACTGCAGAGGACATCTCATACACACATTTGCCATTTCTGGGATGTTTGGTTTGGTTTTTTGGTTGTTGTTTTTTGTTTTTTTGGTTTTTGGTTTTTTTTTTTTGTTTGTTTTTTTTTTTTGAGAGAGGGTCTCATTATGTATTCCTAGATTCCTAGTTAGCCTGGAGCTTCCTATGTACTTCAGGCTGTCTGTCTCTGCCTCCAAAATGTGCCTGAACACGGCTTCCAGTTGTCTTTTAATGAAGTCAATTGTCTATTGGTTTGTATTTATTACATTTATTTATGCTGTGTGCGCTCCTGCACGAGGGTCAGAGGACAACTTGCAGTTATGAGCTGCCTCCTTCCACTGCTGGGTCCCAGGACAGCAGAAGCGTTTATGTGGCTTTTATGCACAGGTCTCCATGACTTCTCCTACGATTGGTCTCTTTTCCTATGTGTGCTGGCCTATGGCAGTCAATCATATCAAATGCTATTTTCAAGACATTCTAAAATCAAGCCTGCTGTCTTTTAAAAGCTCGCCACACTCAGGAAAGGCCCTCCCCTGTACCAACTTGAGAGGGCAGCTGCTCACAATGCTCAAGGCAAGCTGCCTTCTGGAGACAGAAAAGGAGACGGACAGATACAGTGGTCCAGCTATTAGAGGAAGAGGACAAGCTCGCCCCCTGGTGACAAACGGAGAGATGGATGGGGGAAAATATTAAAAAGGCGCGTGCACACACAAAGAAGAAGAAAAATGCACAGCCACCATGATGCAGCATTCCATCCTGCCGGAGCAGGAGAACAAGAGCATATAACTGAAACAGTTCTTTTATCTGGACAGTTTAACAAGTTCAGTCCTGCCTGGCACAGTGGTACATACCTGCACCAGGGGCTGAGGCAGGGCTGGGAGTTTAAGGCCATCATAGACAGCACAAGGGCCTATTCAGAAAAGCAGCAGCCAGGCAGGTGATGATAGCACAGCACTCAGGAGGCAGAGGCAGGTGGGTTTTGTGAGTTCAAGGCCAGCCTAGCCAGGGCTGTTACACATAGAAAGAACCCCCACCCAACCCCCCTAAAAGAAAAAGGCTCTATTCAGTGGACAATTTGTGCTGTTCTGTCACAAGTTCCTAGCTGGAGCTGCTTTGAGTCCTGTCTTCCCATGAGGAGCAGAGGCAGCTGAGGAGGTTAATTTTCAACTGCAAATGTCTTGTGTAGAAGAGGGGAGGGACACTTAGGTTTTTGTCTTCTTTGGCAACCGCAAAGCCAAATAGAACTACCTCCAACTTCCATGTTCCATAGCTCCTGGTTCTTATAATCTGTTGAAAGGTCTGACTGGGAAGACAGGAGCCCACACCATGGTTACATAAGGCAGAGGGCGGCAGTCGTGACTGCCACTGTTCTTAGCTCCTCAAGACCTCTGTTATGCAAATTAGGATTTTTCTAATTTTCAAGCTCTTCTGACTAAAATAATGAGAGCCATTTCTCTGAGGCCCGTGGCTCCTAATTTCCCAACTTTGTCTTCCAAACCCTAAAAGGCTCTACAGTTTGCTCCAATTTTTCAGATGTCCATTTTGAAAATTAAGACCCCATAATGTGGGTGTCTTCCCAGAATACACACAAAGGATTATTTACTGCAACACACACTTCCAGCCACTCCCAGCAGGTGATACTCTAGTGCAGTTGGCACTGACTGACCTCCAAGGGCTCATCTGGTCTCACAGAAGAGGTGCCAAGCTGTCTGTTGCTTGGAAGGGAAGGAAGGTGGGCCACACATTACCCGAAAGTTAAAGGCTGGACGTTTTTCTGCTGTTCTTTGTGGAGCTGCTGGGCCCTATTTTTCAACATTTCGGCTTTGGCCTCGTTCTTATCAACACCATCACCCAATTTGTACATGCGGCTAGCATTGGCACAGGCCCAGATGTGGCCCAGATCACAGGCCTTCACTGAATATTTACATGCCAGACCCATGTCCTTGGGAAAGCCAGGGGCACCCTGTAGAAACATGGCACTAAGGTTGAAGCAGCTGGCTGCGTAGCCGCCATCACAGGCCTTGGTGTAGTAATCCCTGGCCTTTCCCAGGTCGGGCTGGCCATCCTCATTGACCTGTCCATCGTGGGCCAGGAGTCCAACATTGTGACAGGATTCCACAGACTTCTTTCCTGGTTTCTCACAGGCCATCAGAAAGCAGGCAGATGCAGCCTTTAGATCTTGAGTCAGACCACCTACAAAACATAGACAACAAGGGAAAGAAAACTCAAGGATGGAGCGGATGGCTCAGTGGTAGAGCGCTTGCCTAACCGTGTCAGAGGCCTGGATTTGATCCCCAGAACTTCCTCCTACCCCAGGAAAAAGATCACCACCCTATCCCCTAGCCAGGACTAAACCTACTTGTTTCTGGCCAAGGTTGGGAACAATCCTGAGTGAAGTCTTGTGAGCTAAAGTAACATGGAGGAAGGCAACCAGTTTGGTAGCCATGGAATCTCTGGTTCACATGCTATCTTAAAGGGAAGCCAAAAACAGGAAGAGATATGTCAATTCAGAGCACCAGAGACTACCACATGGGGCTACATTGAGAACAGAGCTTTTTTTAAAATAAGCAATTGAATGTTTTTACATCTAAATATACAGTTGGCCCTACATATTTATGAGTTCTGCATATGCAGATTCCATTAGTTATGAACACTATTACAGCATTCAAACCAGACAGCAGCTGCAAATTTAACCAACCATGGACTGAAACTATTCAGAGGAAAAAACACTGTCTGTGCTAAAAATGTACGGACTTTCCTGTCATTCCCAGAACAGTACATGGCACAACTATTTACATTAGTGTTTATATCGTATTAGGAAGCACAAGCTAGAGATGATACGTGTGGGTGTTTATGCCAATTTTCTGTGCACAGGAATCTGGAGTACCTGAGGATTCTGATCCTACAAAGCTCCTGAAAATAATCTCCCAGGGCAGACTAAGAAAAGAAAAAAAAAAAAAAAAAAGCAAAAAGCTAAACCTAAGGGATGCATGTCACACACCTTTAATCCAGACACTTGGGAGACAGAGGCAAGTAGATACCTGTGAGTTCCAAGACAGCCAGAACTACTAAAAAAAAGTAGCATTCTCCAGTAGGGGCTGTAAAGCTGGCTAGTGGTTAAGAGCACTGACCTTCTAGAAGACCTGGGTTCAATTCCCAGCATTCACATGGCGGCTGCTCCAGGGAACCTAACACCCTCACCTAGACATACATAAAGGTAAAACCACCAAAGAACATAAAATAAATATAAATTTAAAAAAATTAGCATTCGACCTTTTCTTATTTATTCACAGAGTGGTGGTTTGAAAGAAAATGGCTCTCAAAGGGAGAGGCGCCTATCAGGTATGGCCTTGTTGAAGAAAGTGTGTCACTCCAGAGGCGGACTTTGAGGTCTCATATATGCTCAAGCTACACCCAGTGAGACAGCCCACTTCCTGTTGCCTGCACATGATGTAGAACTGAGCTGTCTCCAGCACCACGAGTGCCTGCATGTGGCCATGCCTGGACTGAACCTCTGAACTGTAAACCACCTAATTCAATGTTTTCCCAATCTCGTCACAGAATTGGGACTCCTAACTAAGACAGAGATTGGTACCAGGGACTAGGATGTTGCTGTGAGAGGCCAGACCATGTTTCTATTTGGAATAATATGGACTTTGTAAGTTTGAGTTAGGCAAGCAGTAGAAGGCTTTAAGCAATGCTTAATGAGCCATACTAGTGGGAGCATGGAAGACAGCGGTGCCAGGAGTTATTTGAACCATGGGGAGCCTGACTCAAGAGACTTCAGAGGAGAATATTAATATGTGGTCTAGAGACTACTTTTGTGATACTTTGGTAAAAAATGTGGCTTTTTAACCTGTCTGAAGAGTCTGCCTGAGGCAAAAATGAAGAAATCAGGATTAATTGTGATGGCAGAGGAAATCTTGGAACAGCCTAGTACTGACTCTGTTGTGTGGTTATTACTAGTCACTCTTATAAAGATCTATAATGAAAAGGGGCAAACAGAGGAAGAAAAAAGTTGAAGAGAAAGGAGCACCAGAAAGTGGAACAGAGCTAAGGTCTGTGTTCAAGGCAAAACACTGATTAAGGAATGGAAAAGACAAAATCCCACCCAGCTAAATTTCCAATTTATGAAAAGGAATTAAAGAAAGCTTAGAACCAGGCGTGGTGTTTTTATCCCAACAGTGGGAAGCAGAAGCTGGCAGATCTCCAAGTTGGAGGCCAGCCTGGTCTACAGATTCAGTTTCAGGACAGCCAAGCTTAGGCAGTGAAGTAAATCATCAAAAACATAAAAACTAGTCAAGATGTAACGGAATGAGGGAGCCATGTTCTAGTCACAGCAAGTAGAACTTGGCAATTTCAGTACGTGGTTCTGGCTTTAGAGTTAAGGACAGAAGAAAGGGGCTGTGGAATTTGCTGCTGCATTTAAGGAAAGCCACCGAGGCCACACATGCCAAGGGTACCCCTGAATGAAGGCCTAGAGAGGCCATTTCATGAAGCTGTGAAGTGGAAGCCTGGAATGCATTGGAGACCCCAAGATGTTGGAGATGCCAGAGCTGTGGAATACCTGCTGAGGAGACCTGCTAACAGGGAATGGAACTCGCCCAAGAGAGAGAAAGCTGAAAGGAGTTGTAGATCTGAAGAGCGCTTTGACATCAGACATGGAGATGTGGTTTGGAGTTTGCCCAGCTGTGCTCTTGCCTCACTGTGCTCCCTTCCCAATGTTTTGGAATGGTAATGTATATCCTGTGCCATTACATGTTGGAAGTATGTCATCTGCTTCTTGATTCTGATTTACAGGAGATTACAGATAAGAGAATGCAAGAATCTCAGAAGAGACCTTGAACTTTTTTAGCTTTTATGAGTATAGGTGAGTGCCTAATGCATGCCTGATACCTGCAGAAGCCAGAAAAAGGAATCAGACACCATGGAATTGGAGCTACAAATAGTTGTAACTGTCACATAGGTGCTGGGAATTTCCAGGTCTCCTGGGAAAGAAGCCAGTGTGAACCACTGAGCCACTGCTCTCATCCTCTTTGGATTCTGTTGGGTTACTTATCCTGAAGAAAGCTAATGGCAGATCATCAGGAGAAAATGCACAGCAGAGAGACATGGAGATCTCAGTCATTGGACTCAGAAGTCCCCTGATAATTGCTGACACACCAGTGAGTTTAAGTCATATCTAAATGGTAACTTCAATCACACCTTCCAATGACTGCAGTATTACTTCCCTTGCCAGGGTTTTGACCAAGGCACCCAGCTGAACCAACCCCAAATTCCTAAACCACAGAAGCGAAGAGGGAAACTTGTCACCTGGCAAAAACTTAGCATTACTTAAGATAGAGTGCCATGAGAAAAATGTAAGGACATACTTACTCAGTTTGTACTCTGTGCACAGTACATCCTGATAGATGTACTATACTTATTTTTAAATTGTATTTATTTTGAGTATTTTGCCTGTGTATATGTAAGTGCACCGTGTGTACCTAATGCCTGAGGTCAGAAGTCAGATCCCCTGGAACTGGAGTTACAAATGGTTGTAAACCTGGGTCTCCTACAAGAACAAGTACTCTTTCCAGCCGAGCCGTTCCTACAGCCCACATCCTAAGATCTGTAGCTCCAGTTTGCCCTCATTTATCTCACTCCTAGCTGCCCCCAGCACCACATCCTGCTGAGCAGAGCATTCTCAGGCAGCTTCCGGAGTTTCACTGATTTACAACACAAAACAAACTGTTTTAACAAACTGATCTCCACACAAACACAGTCAGCCCATGCCTCTGATGTGATGTGATTGTGACTTGGTGGAGAGGTTTTTTTGGTGTGAGCCTGTTCTCAACCACTAGCAGATAAAGGCCTCTTTACTGGTCTCGTATCCTTAGTGGTCTGTAATCTACTCAAGTGGGTATTTCAAGCCTATACTGTCTATCCTTACAATAAAACTATGAGGGAAGAACTACTTCTTTCATTTTGTTTTCTTTTTCTTTTGAATTCTGAAGCAGGATCTCAATCTGTAACCCAACTACATTAAGTCCAGGTTCTGTAAACCCCAGTGATAACACTGAGACACAGAATTAAAAGTGACTAGCTAAAGCTGGGATGGTTGTCATGCCAAATTGTCAGGGGCCATTGGAACTCACGAACACCTAATCTGTAATTTCTCACTTAGGAAGAGGAGGCAGGAGGTTTCTGAAAACTCCAGGCCAGCTTGGACTACAAATTGAATTCTAGGCTGATATCTTAGTTAGGGTTTCTACTGCTATGATTAAACACCATGACCAAAAGGAAGATGGGGAGAAAAGGGTAAGTTTGGCTTATTCTTCTGAATCCATAGTCCATCCCTTGTAGTGAGATTATGTTGTTACATTGTAAATAATTGTTCCCCCTACTGGTTTAACAAAAAATATTGATTGGCCAAAGGCAGACAGGAAGTATGGGCGGGGCTACCAGACTAAGAAAACTCTGGGAACAGGAAGAACAGAGCAGAGATGCCACAGAGACACCAGAGATACCACAGATGCAGAGGACAACTATGCTGCTCTGAGAAAAGGTACCCGCATGGCTGAACAGGATAAGAATCATGGGTTAGATTAAAAACAAGAGCTAGCTAGCAGTATGCCAGAGGTATAGGCTGATCAGCATAAAATAACAGTGTCTGTGTGTTTCTGTGGGACTGTGGGACTGTGGGTTTGTGGGTCTGGACCACAGGCTAGACAGGCCAGAAACTTAATACTACAATCCCTGGTTTTCTTGGTCCTTTCTTTCTTTAATTTTTCTTTGGTTTGCTTGAGACAAGGTTTCTCTGTGTAACAGTTCTGGCTGTCCTGGAACTTGCTCTGTAGACTATAGCCTACTTTCTTATAGAACCCAAGACCATCACCTGCCCAGGGATGGCCCCACACACAATGGGCTGGGCCCCCCTCCATCAATCACTAGTTAAGAAAATGCCCTACAGAACTGCCTGATCTCATGGAGGCATCTTCTCACATGGGGCTCCCTCCTCTCAGATGACTGTAGCCAGAAGAACAGTCATCAAAACTTCAGTAAAACCCTATCCTAAAAACATTTTTGAGCCAGATCTGGTGGTGGCTTTAAACCTAGCACTCAGGAGGTAGAGACAGGCAGATCTCTGTGAGTTTGAGGCCAGCCTGGTCTACAGAGTGAGCTCCAGAACAGACTATTTAGAAAGATCCTGTCTAAAAAAAATACTTTAATCATGAGCCAAAGAAATGACTTGTTAGAGGTCTGGGTTCATTTCCCAGAACCTACATGGTGGAATTAGAGACCCAACTTCTGCTTACTGTCCTCTGGAAGCCGTAGGTAGGACATGGTATACACCTGCCCCACACTAAAATAAATAACTAAATGTAATTTTTAAAAAATTAAGAAAAAGAAAAAAATTAACTAACTCCAGGTCCCATGATGTACAAACAGTAACCTCAGAGGCTGCTTTCCTTAAAGGGCCACACATTCTTCCACCATGCTGAAGCCCTGCCTGTACTCTGCCCACATCACTGTCCTCCATGCCTGTGAGGCCTATGAAGATGTGCATCTTACCTTTTCCAGTCACGTAATAGGCCCCTAGCTTATAGCAGCTGTCACTGTGCCTATTGTCCTCACAGTTGAACTTCAGCACCTTGGCGGCTTCATCAAAATTCTTCTGGATTCCCTCCAGATAGTCCACCAGCCGATAGCAACCTAGAGAGGAAGAGTTGCTGTTCAGCTGTTCAAGGGGTCCAGGTACAATCAGATGGAGTCTAGCTCTTACTCTGGTGTGGCAAGCAGGCTTAGCATAGAAATGCAGTGTCCAGCCCCTCCTACAAAGGGACCATGTGTCCACATGGCCAGCAATGTGTGGACCATGAAGACCCCAGCTATGGCTCTATCATTGCCAGTCAGTCCTTCTGACCCCTGTCGGCCTGGCCCAGTCCTTCTGATCCCTGTTGGCCTGGTCCAAACACTAACTGACGTCCATGACTGACACTCTGTTAGCTTTGGAACTCTCTGCAAGTTTTAAAATGAGAACACTAAAACCTAAAAGGCATGTGGGCTCCTCTTGCAGCAGCAAACCAGAAATGAAGTGGTCCTTACTTCTTGGCCAAGCTAGAAACCTGAAGCCCAGGAAACAGAAATGGAAGCTACCGCAGTGGTGGGGAAGAGGTTTTGCTCCCTGAGTGTCCCAGTCCAGGCCTCTGGGCATTCTCAGCAACACCCAAGACCATTTCTCATTTACTTTTAGTCAACAAATGTCAATTATCTTATGTATGAAAGCATGTACCACATACACACCAGCTGGGAATATTGTCATTTGCCCTCCTAAAATGTATACTCTAAGCCAGTCATACAAACTCATGCCTATAATCCTAACACTCACAAGGTCCTCCACAGCCTAGTCAAAGAGCTCAGGCTATAGCTCAGGCTATGTACAGAGGAAACACAACAAGGAAGCTGCATGTTTTCAGACAGTAGGTGTTAGAACTGAAATAAGCCAGGATGATGACAAAGCTTGTGCATCATAGGAGAATGGTAAACACTTTAGGCCACCAGGAACTAGATGCTGAGCCGAGTCCCAACTCATGAAGAAAGCACTGTCTCCTTAAGGACAGTGAGGGCTGGAGGTGTAGTTCCACAGCGAAGCAGAGGACAAAGCCCTGGGTGGTTCCATCCCCAGCATGGTCAAGAAAGACATGACAATGGAAAGGGGCCAGAAAGTCCCGATGAAGGAGCCTGCAAATACAAACAGGTGGAAGAATAAATGAACCTTTCACAGATACGGTAGGATGTGGCCGAATTAAAGAAGTATGGGGCAGGAAGGCAAGAACCTTTAAAACATAGGTGCTGGGGCCTGGACCCGAGCTTCTCTCCACACTGGGCACACAACACACTACAAACCACAGAAGAGTTCTTAAGAAGGAAAGTGGGCTGTGTGTGGCACAGTACTTGTCTAGAGTGTGGGAGGCTCTCTGTTCAATCCCTATCCCCACAATAAAAACAATACAAGTCAGCTACCAACTCAGAAGTCTCTTAAAAAGAAAGGAAGTGATAAGATTCACTTTGCCTCTGTAAAAACATTACACATGTTTGCACCTGCCTGGATGACCACAGGGAAGCTGACTGGTAAGAGGACATCCTGACACTGAAAATAACAATACACATTATTTTTATTTGTTTTGTTCTAGTTATTTCTTTGAGAAAGGGTCTTATATATCCTCCACGGGACCAGTCCCTGAACCTCCTACCTCCCTCTCCAAGGATGCTGGGATAACAGGCCAGGCATGTACTACCATACCCAGCTTAAGCCAGGAACTGAACTCAAGGCCTCATGTATGCCAGGTGAACGCTATCAACTGACTCATATCCCGAGCCCTCGCCAGTTCTCACATGGCTATCCTTCACTCACGCTCTGTCTATTCTCCACATAACACACAGCAACTATCAGAAATTCTTTGAACATGTCTACAGAATAAATAATCAGGTCTAAATTCCTTACTTAAAAGGCCGACACACTGCAGCTCAGGCTCCCTGTACAAACTTAATTCTGGAACTAGAGGGAGCGAACGGTGGTGGAAAACTCAGGTTTGGGCCTCAAGATTGTGAAACAAAAATTAATTTGACTTAATTCTGACAGATCCTGACTTTAACCTTCCAAAAGAGAACTTTGTTTTCCCACCCTCTCCCCCACTGACCACAAAACTTGCCCCTGCAGACGATCATGCCCAGCCACCCTGCCCCTCAGGACTTTCTCTTCAGTTAGGACAAGGACTAGCTCCCAAAGAATAATCCTTTTTTCCTCATTCACACCGTCACTCTGTACTGGGCCAGTATGAAGAAATAGCAAGTCATGTCCTAGAAAAAGACTGCAAGCTACTGGATGGGAGGGCCATGGCCATGTTCTTCCTTTTCCCTTAAATAAATAGGACACCAGGAAAACAACTCAAAGGCACGCTGCTTCTCTAGGTATCAATCACCCACACACTCAACCACCTCATGGCACACCAGAGGCCATTCTCCGCCTCCACCGTTCTCACTAGCTGTTTGACTGGCTTTAAAGCTTTATTCAGAAGCCATTCCGTGGTGCAGTACCCTCCACTCCGTTCTTTTATCCTTTCTTTCTTTTTTAAGATTTAATTTTGTGGCAGACAGTGGTGGCCCAGCCTCTGGTGGGCAGAAGCAGATGGATCTCTGAGTTCAAGGCCAGTCTGGTCTACAGAAGGGGTTGAGGGCAGTTCTCTAAGTCCACAGCCAGAGTAAACTATACTGCTGTCATGGCTACGTGAGACTTGGTCTCAAAAAAATTTTATTTTATTTTAAATTATGTATATGCGTGTATACCTACAAGTGATGTCGAGTCAGGGGCACCGCATAGAACTGTAGTTACGGACGCTTGTAAACAGCCCCATGAGGAAAAAGCAGTATTTACTTTTTTGTTGTTGTTGTCTTGTTTTTCCGAGAAAAGGTTTTTCTATTTAACAGTCCTGGCTGTCCTGGAACTGCTCTGTAGACCAGGCTGGCCTCGAACTCAGAGATCCGCCTGCCTCTGCCTCCAGAATGAAGAGATTAAAAGTGTGCGCCACCACCGCTCAGCGCAGGGAGCGATCTTCACCTCTGAACATTACAGTCTCCCTCCCTCTCCACTTCCTCTTTGGACCGGGTTTTGCTGGTACCCAGGCTGATCCTTAACTCCTGAATTCTAAGTAATCCTCCTGCCTCAGCCTCCCAAATGCTAAAATTACAGGTAACATCAAACCTGACTCACATTTACTACTACCACATGTTCCACTTATTTTCTATGCGTGTTAACAGATTCCCTCAGAACGTGTAAGCAGAAGGTCCATTCAAAATCGCATCTCCAGTCCTCACACCCTAAACTGAACCACTGTGGGCCTCGCTTAGGGCTCCGCCCCTCCGCAGAAGCCCCGCCCCCTGTAGTCCCCAAGTCCCCGCCCACAGCCCGCTAGTGTCCCTGACCGCGTCCTCGGGCGTCCTCGGCCCGCCACGTGACCGCGTCCTAACCAAACGCTCGCGCCCCTCCTCTGCGTCCCCCGCTGCATGGGCGGCGCTCACCGTCCGGGTCCTTCTCGCGGTAGCATTGGTAATGGCACTCCACCTTCATGTTCTCCAGAAAAGACTTCACCTGCTCCTCGTCCTGGAAGTCAACCAAGCCCGCCATGGCTCTGACTCCCACAAACCGAGCGGTGGCCCCGCCCCTCGACCACGTGAGTCGACTAGGTGGGCGGGGCTTGCGGTGGCGTGTGTGACGTCAGTCCTCCGCCGCTTCCCAGCAGCCTTTGCAGCACTGGTGTCCTCCGACTGCTTTTCCTTCCTTCTGCAAGACTCTCTCTCCCCGGATTTTCTGATGATGTAATCCTGCCCCTTAACAGTTTTCTCTCTGCAGTTGGGATCAACCAGCTCTCCTTCAGTCCCAGCTCTAAAGCCGAGACAGCTGAGAACTCTGGTTCCTGCCTCTCAGAGCTTGCAGCGTTGGGCTGGAGCTCATCGCCAAGTGCTCCCAGCACTGCAAAATAAAGAACTTGAAATTTATCGGGAGAACATTTGCTTATTCAGGCAGCAAGCATTTTAAGTAACTTGTGTGCACCACATATGGCTGGAAGAACTGACAAAAATAAATCTCTGCTGTTGCCACAGGATGCATTTATCTCTATATTCTTTCTAGATCCATCAAGATCACCATCACCATTAATGGCCTGGGACATAAGGGTGGCCACGAGTGATGATAGTGACAATATAGTGGCTATACCTAGTGCCGAGTGCTGAATAGTGAATCCCAGTCTAAGAGCTTTACACTAGTTAAATCATTTACAGTGGCAATGTCTGTATGACTCTTCCCCATCTGAAGACCGGGAAACAGGTTCAGAGAGGTCAAGTAACTTGTCCAAAGCTGTACAGCAGAGTTGGTGCACAACACTTGTTAAGAGAAAGAATGAAGATGTACAGGTACAGGACTTGACTAGCGTGTGCAGGAGTCCTGGGGTCAATCCCCAGTACTGTGCAAAAAGAGAAACATGTCAAGATGGGGGGGAGCTTCACCTGTTTTTTGTTTTGTTTTGACGTTTTATTTAGAATCATTATTTTCTCAAACCTGAAGCAAACTATCCAATGACAGTTCCTATTTTTTAATCTTTTATTTGTTTTTGAGACAGGGTTCCTTTTTGTAGCTCTGACTAAGCCGTAACTCGCTCTCAAGCTGGCCTCGAACTTGTAGATTCTCTCTGCCTCTGCCTCCTAAGTGCTGGGATTCTGCCTGGGAAATTAAACCAATTACTCGAGCATGCTAGGTAAGTGCGCTACCATAAACCACACACCCCAGAGTGCCACTTCATCACTAAATGCCAGCCAGCCCTAGTCTAGAGCCTTTGCGGAGCACAATCTATGTTTTCCCATTCTCCTACTGTACAACATGACTTCACCACTAACCCATTTAAATGGCAGGTGGGGAGCAACTTCAGCTAGTACACGTCTTTGGAAATCCCCGATTTAATTATTTATTTATTTTTGGTTTGTCGAGACAGGGTTTCTCTGTGTAGCAACTCTGTCCTGGAACTCACAGAGATCACCTGACTCTGCCTCCCGAGGGCTGGAATAAAGGTATGTACCACTACTGGCTAGCTGTGATATGACACTTTTACATATGGTTTCTTTTGTTGTTTTTCCTTGGCATAGAATCTCCCTGTATAGCTCAGGACTACCTTTAACTTGAGATAATCCTCCTGCCTCAGCCTACTGAGTACTATTAGAGATATAACCTACCACATCCAGCTAACCATATTCTTTTTCTTTCCTTTTTAATAATTTTGGTCACTAGAGGGAGCCCTCAGAAAACATGCCCCAGGATGGGAAGGCCTGACCTTTCATTTTGAGACTGCCTTCTTAGCCTGATCTTCAAGGCCCTGGAAATCTCTGTATTCTGTCCTTTCAATAAAGTGTGACAGATACAATTGCTACACCAACCCAAAACAGATCTGGAGGTTTCTTCCTCAATGTTCCATATTACTTAATATATTCTGTATAACATGTTATGAAAGGACTAGCTTTGGATAGCAGATAGATCTTAGTTAAGAATCACTATCCCACCATGATGATGGGGCTCAGTGGTATAGCTCTTACCTACCATGCTCAAGATCCTAGGTTCAATCCCCAGTTCGAGGAAATGAAAAATAAGAAGATCCAGTGAGATGGTGTGGCACAAACCCCCTCCTCCCACAAGTGAATAAAGGTAAACCATTTTTTAAAAGGCGCTATCCTTGTTCAAAAGCTCCTAGCTTTTTGTAGAGGCTTGAGGAGCAGGAGTTCAATGAGACCATCTTAGCAGCAGAGGGCAGTAGAGGGCTGGAAATGATCCACCAGGACATACTTTTGGTTTGTTTTTCTTTTTGAGACTGTGTAACTCTGGCTGTCCTAGAACAAACTTAACTCCACAGACCAACTGGCCTGGAATGCACAGAGATCAGCCTGTCTCTGCCTCTCCATGCTGCTTTCAAAAGCATGCTACAAATAGTAAAAATGAAATATGAGATCTTTAAAAGAACAGTAGGCTGCTGCCTTTAAAAAAAAAAAAAAAAAAAAAAAGTCTTTTCATGATCCCTGTAGGACTGTTTCCCTCAGTTCTCTAGTTCTGAGATCAAACCCAGAGCCTTACTTGCTAAGCATGTGCTCTCCCACTGAGATATACCAAGATCCTCTGTATTACAAATGTTTATGTCTACTTTGTGAATGTTTCAGTTACTAAATGAATATGGTAATCTGTTTATCAGAAATTAGTCTCGTTTTTTTACTTAATAACCCTTTTCTATAAGTGTGATATACAACTAGCAGACGTACTTCCAACTGTTGCAGCGAAACATGTTGTAGAAGTGAAGTGATTTTTCAATAAAACACTACAGGAGCTTTTCTAATCCTCCAGTTCACAGCTGACATCCCAGATGCTGGAGGGAAGAGTTCAGATGTTGCAAAGCTCACTCTCTAATCTGGACTTGAGTTCAGATGTTGCAAAGCTCACTCTCTAATCTGGACTTGAGTTCAGATGTTGCAAAACTCACTCTATAACTCCAGACTTCAACCGATACCCATAGGTCATTAATCACTGGTTGAGTGCTTTACACAATTTCATTTACTCTTCACAGTATTCTCCTGAATCATTCAAAAATATTCCTGGTGTTTTCACAGTGACTAGAGTTTGAAGGATGCAAAACAAAAAACCTTTCAATCAAAGCATGCAATTCTCAGAACAAAAAAAGCATCAACTAATATACATGATAAGTGCTTACTCTTAATGATGAAAGCCAATTAAAAACAGTGTGGGCTGGCAAGATGAGTCACTGGGTAGTGGCACTTGCTGCATGAGCCTGAGCCTGGTGATCTGAGTTTTATCCTCAGAATCTATAGAAGAGTGGAGAACTAACTCCACACTGGGTGTTGGTGACACATGCCTTTAATCCCAGCACTTGGAGGCAGAGGCAGGTAGATCTCTGTGAGTTCAAGGCCAGCCTGGTCTAGAGAGAGAGTTCAATACAGCAAGGACTTCACTGAGAAACCCTGACTCAAAAAACCAAATAATAATAATACTGTGCAAATAGCTCATCTGTTGGAGAACTTGCTTAGTACCCTGGGTTCGGGTCCTGTCACTTCATAAGACAGACATGGTACAATCCTAGTGTGGAGTATTATTGCGACAGACCTGACCAGCACTCTAGGACAGCCAGGACTGTACAGACAAGCCCTGTCTCAAAAAAAAAAAAAAAAAAAAAAAAAAACCCTAATGTTGAGAGCAGTACAGAAGATGAAGGCCTGGCTTGTGACATTTCAGAGGGTAGTTTAAAGATTCTATCTGGGACATTTGTTATTTTGAATTAAGATTCTGGGGTTCTGGTCAGCTGGAGCTAAAGAATCAGCTGTGATTAATAAGATACCAGAATTAATAAAGCAAAACTTTGCTTTGCTGGGATATTTGCTGCTGGTTATCTGGAGCTAAAGAATTAGTAGTGATTAAAAAGAGACCAGCATCACAGATAGGAAATCTTCTGGGAAGTGTTTGTAGGAAAAAGTGGCCAGCCAGCCAAAGCCCACCCTGGCTCTGAAACCAGAGCTAGTGAAAGAAACCCACCCCGGATCTAAGATCAGAGCCATCAAAAGAAATACTTTAATCCCTGAACCCAGAAACAAAAATAAATGTGACCTGACTCTGAAACTAGCACCAAAGAAACACACTTTGGCCATAGAATCAGAGCCAGTGAAAGAAATGTGCCTTGTCCCTGAAACCAAAACCAGGGTTAAAAAAATAAAATAAAATAAAATAAAATCTGACCAATCCCCTGTCCTGGAAGTCTCCCTAGAAAACTCCACCCACAAGAACCCAAGAAGTCCTATATAAACCCTGCTCCTGAAGCCCTTGCTCTGCTGTCTTCTCCCTCCCAAGCTGAGGCAGCCATTCTCCTGCACCCTTCCTTCCCAATAAATCTTTTGAATGAGGCTTGGGTGAAGAGCTTCTTTTGCCTGGACGGAGACTACTGAAGGAGAGAAGCTCTAACACTGTTGCTGCCCAGGGGACCTTGCCTGGCTGGCCCGAGCAGAGCTGTTAATACTATGGAAGACTTTAGGGCAAGTGAAGCCTTGGGGGTGGGGGGGAGCAAAGAAGGCCCTCCCTTGCCAGAGCAGAGCTGTTAACACTAGGGAAGACTTTCCCTGAAGCAGGGCTGAAAGCTGCTACCTAGGCTTACTGTGGCCTGTGGTGTTCATTGTCTCTCAACTGCGGGAATACTATTCACTGAGCTGTAACACTCAGTATTCATTGGCTCCCAAATGCCTGAATACTTTTCCATTCGAGCTGTAGTTCTCAATATGCCAGGGCTCCTGACTGTCAGAATCTCTTTCCATCTGAGCTGCACAAATATCTACTACAGTGTTCCCTTAAAGACAGCACACAGAAGCCGTGTTCCAGAGGGGGCCAAGGTTGTATCTCTTGCTAGCCATCAGATTTGGTAATGTGTAAAAATATGAGCCATTGGACAGTTGGAATTTGGTTTTGCTTTGATTCCATTATGACTGCTGTTGCATGAATAAAGAAACTCAGAGCCAGATCTCAGGGAAAGGCTGAGATACCAAAGAGAAGAAACATCACAATCAAATCTCACCCAGCTGTCTTCCAGCTTCCTCAGCCTCGCTCCTCATGGCTTCTACTGCCTGCTCTGTCTTTCTGTGCCTGCCTTAAATACCCTCTTCACCCATTTGTTTCACATCCAGGTTAAGATTAAAGGCATGGCATCACCACTGCCTGCCTGGGAGCTTGGAACTTCCTCTGTAAACTAAACTGGCCTCAAACTCAGATTTGCTGGAATTAAGGGTAGAGGTCACCACTTGGATATTTCCTGTGCTGAAATTAAAGGTGTGAGTTACCACTCTATGAACCTCCTAGGCTGACTGTGGGTAGATCCTTCTGATATCTCAGACCGGTTTTTGTTAAATTTGAAACATATCCCCACAGACTGTATCCTGATTTTTCCCTCTTGAAGTAAGAAAGTAGTTTACTGGAAATCACAGTGGAGAAACTTTGAATTTTATAAGACTTTGGATTTTAAGAAACTAGCTCTTTTAAAGGAATTGAAAGTTCAATGTGTTTGAATTTATAAAAACCATAGGTCTTTTAAAGTTATTTGTGTTTTTAATGTGAGATCTTGGAGATAAATAAGAAAAGAGGGTTGAGGCTGATTAGTGATATATTTGTGTATCAAGTTGACAGGGGGTCGATTGTACTGGCTGGTTTTGTGCGTCAGTTTGGCACAAGGTAGAATCATCAGAGAGGAAGGAGCCTTAGTTGAGAAAATGCCTCCAGAAGACCCAAATGTGGGACTATGTTTTGGCACATTGTGAATATCTGTCCCTCCTATTGGTTTAATAAAAATGCTGATTGGCCGAAAGCAGATAGGAAGTGTGAGTGGGGATACTAGACTAAGAAAACTCTAGGAACAGGAAGAACAGAGCAGAGAAGCCAACAGGCAGAGACTCCAGAAGAGAAGCCAGAGAGATACCACGATGAGATATCAGCAGACACAGAGGAAAGAAGTTGAAATGCTGCTCTGAGAAAAGGTACTGAGCCCCATGGTTGGACAGGATGGGTTAGTTTAAGAGCAAGAGCTAGCTAGCAATATGCCAGAGCCATAGGTTGATCAGCATAAAATTAATACAAGCTTCTGTGAGTTTCTATGGGACAGTGGGTCAGAACCTCAGCTGTAAGGCATTTTCTCAATTAGTGATCAAAGGGGGAGGGCCCAGCCCATGGTGGGTGGTGCCATTCCTTGGCTGCTGGTCCTGGGTTCTATAGAACAGCAGACTGAACAAGTAAGAAAAAGTAAGCCACTAAGCAGGGTCTCCCCTCCACGGCCTCTGCGGCCTCTGCATCGGTTCCTTCCTGCCCTGTTTTGAGTTTCTATCCTGACTTCTTTCAGTGATGAACTGATATGTAAGTATAAACCAAATAAACCCTTTCCTCCTCAGCTGATTTTGTCATCAGCATGATGATGTTTCATCATGGCTACCGTGTCTGGTTTCTTTGGGGCCGAGTCTTGTCCAGGCGAGGGGCGTCGAGGTTAAACAATCTGCACTCAGGAGTCATTTAGGTTCCATCATTCGGGATCACAATGAGAGAGACCCGAGCTTTATTTAGTACATCTTATATCTTAGACCTGTCTGTCCCTCCCATGCTTCTCTCCTTTTGTTCTCTCTCACACCCTGCCCCTTCATCCAGGCACACCCAAGGTCTTGGAAGATCCCAAAAGATTAGCACTCAGCAGGTGGCAGCGATAAGGAGATTTGTAGTTCCTTTTCCCCCCTATAAATATAAGGTTTTAGTCCTTAGGGGAAGAGGATGGGCCATAAGGCCCAGGATGGCACTTATTCGGGAGACAACAATGGCAATAGAAACCCTACCTAAGATACACATGTTTATATTTAGGTGGCTGGGAATGGAAGATAGCTGTGTGTTCAAACCCAACCTGGGCTACATAACAAGATTGCCTAAGTAAGAAACTGAACCTAAAAAATAAACTTAAATAAACCCTGGGGTCTGAAAGTTAACTCAGTGGTAGAGTACTTGCTTAGCAGATGCAAGTTCTGATAGGATTTCCAGCTCTGTAAAGATACAAATATTCATATACTGAACTGTTAATACTAGTTTGTTGTATTGTGGAAACTAAAATCCCTCCACCTTGAGGCCTGGAGCTATTTTGGGATCTGAGAAGTTTCTAGTCCCCCATCCTCAGAAGTTTCTAAACCTCCAAGGCTGAGTACCCATAGCCAAGTGCCCAAGGTCCTGGGTAATTAGAGGACATTCAGGCCCAGCCCTGAAGCATCTTCTCTCCACCCTAAGACAACCAATCAGCCAGCAGCTTCCCACCTGACAGCAATAGTAAAGAGACTTCCTCTGAGCCCCTCACCTCTCAGCCTGTTAACAACATTTCTATAGTCTTTGTTTTAAAAGGCCCTGCTTTTGAGTAAGGGGAGGGGCTCACTTCTCCACTGTCACTGCTGTGTGACATTCAGGAGCTGAGCTCAGCTGTACAGCTATAATAAACCTTGCTTTGCATCTGCATTTGGAGAGTTGGTGTGATTCTGGGGATCTTTCTGGGGGTCACGAAGACTGGGGAGTACAGTATTTATGGGTGAGAATGGACCACAAAAAATACAACAAAACCCACTTTAAGAGTTTATTGAGGGAGTGAAGAAAGAGGGGAGCGAGCAGGTCTGCAGGAGAGAGAGAGAGAGATGGGGAAAAGAGAGAGAGGGTGGAGGTGCACACCTCATGGGAAAAGAGGGGGAGGAGTGTAGCCCACCTCTAAAAGTAGCTCAGTTTATGCATATAGGGGCTTGCATAGCCACGACAGACAGGTGCATAGATAACACAGGATGTAAGGTCCTCATGGGGTGACTAAGCATTTTGCCTAAATGTGCATGCATGGTTGTGGGGCCTTGGAAGTAGCTAGAAGATGCTGGAAATGCTAACATCGTTGCTAAGAGTGTGGGATATCGTACAAGGGAATTCCAATGTTTGTGTTTGTATTCCATATTTATCCATTTTTTGGTGTTGAGCCAGGGTATCTCTGTGTAGTCTTGGCTGTCCTGAATTTGCTCTGTAGACCAGGCTGTTCTTGAATTCACAGAGATCTGCCTGCCTCTGCCTCCTAAGCCCTGAGATTAAAGCACTATGACTGTGCTGCCTCCATATTTATTTTTATTCAAATCTTGTACTGGGGCTGGGGACATAGCCCAGTTAATTAAGTACTTACTAGCACCCTGGAAGACGTTCACTCCCAGTACCTAATAAGCTTGGTATAGATGCATGCCTGTAATCCTAGTACTGGTTATGGAAGCAGGAGAATCAGAGGCTCATGGTCATCTGTCATAAGCATTACATTTGGTTTGGAGAGATGGTTTAGTGGTTAAGGACAATTGTGGCTCAATCATGAGGAACTAAGTTCATATCCTAATACCTACATTGGTCACTCACACTTGTAACTCTAGCTCCGTGAGACTCAGTACTCTCTTCTGTCCTTAATGGGCACTGCCACTGGTGTGCCTACATTCACAAAGACATGTTCAAGTGTACAAGAAATAAAAGAATAGGTAAATCCTTTTTAAAATGCCATCTCTAGACATATTCTGTTTTTTTTTTTTCTTTTTTTTCTTTAACGTGTATGGATGTTTTGTCTGTGCCCCACATGCATGCCTGGTATCCAGAAGAGTTTCAGATTCCACGGACCTGGAGTTGTGAGTAGGTCACTATGTGGCTGCTGGGAATCAGACCAGTGTCATCTGGAAGAGCAGCCAGAGCTCTTGAATACTGTAGGATAGTCTTTCTGTACACTGTGAATATATGTTATTCTTATTGGTTGATAAATAAAGCTTTTTGGCCAATAACCAGACAGGATAAGGTTGGGCAATACATTCAAACTAAAGACGGAGGTGAAGGGCAGGGTCAGGGGGGATGTTGTGAGCCACCCAGAGAAGCAAGATGTGAAAGAACTGGTAAGCCACAGGCCATGTGGCAATACTTAGATGATTAGAAATGAGTTAATTTAAGTGTAAGAGCTACTTAGTAATAAGCCTGAGCCATTGGCCAAACATTTATAATTAATATAAGCCTCTGAGTAGTTATTTGGGAATAGGCAGGAAGGAGAGATTCGTCCATTAAGAGATTTGTCCACTGAACCACCTTTCCAGGTTCCCATTTTTAGTCCTCAGAGCTGTTTCAAGAGAAGCATCAATATCTATTTTCTGTCAATGTTCTAGTTGGCGTTTCTATTGCGATGACTAAATACAATGACCAAAAACTAATTGGGGAGGAAAGGGTTTATTTGGCTTGCACTTACATATTGCAGCTCATCACAGAAAGAAGTCAGGGCAGGAACTCAAAAGAATGAGAACCTGGAGGCGGGAGCTGATGCAGAGGGGTGCTGCTTACTGGCTTGCTCCCCACGGCTTGTTCCACCTGCTTTCTTACCTAAACAGCCTAGGGATGTCCCCTCGCATCATGGGCTGGGTCCTCTCATATCAATCACTAATTAAGAAGATGCTTTACAGGCTTGCTTACAGCCCCATCTTATTGGTGCATTTCTCAATTGGGGCCTCCTCTTCTCAGATGACTCTATCAAGTAGTTCTCAACCTGCCCCCTCACGGCAGTCACCTAAGACCATTGGAAAATGGTTCATAATAGTAGCAACATTGCAGTTATAAAGTAGCAGCAAAAAATATGGCTGGGGGGGAAAATTACAACATGAGAAACTATTAAACAGTCGCAGCATCGGGAAGGCTGAGCACCACCGGTCTGTCAAATTGACCTAACATTAGCCAGCACAGTTTGAGTGGATTGTTTTTTGTTGGTTGGTTGGTTTTTGAGACAGTTTCGTGTATTTCAGACTGGCCTCCTCCAGCCTTTACCGCTACAGTGCATCACAATGCTGGGGTATGTGAGGTC
This sequence comes from Phyllotis vaccarum, assembly GCA_033318265.1. Classification (NCBI taxonomy): domain Eukaryota; kingdom Metazoa; phylum Chordata; class Mammalia; order Rodentia; family Cricetidae; genus Phyllotis; species Phyllotis vaccarum. The sequence goes on from JARWLC010000002.1 coordinate 64,263,755, forward strand.
ATGGATCTAACCCATGTCATGCATGTTAGGCAGGTACCGTACCTGCCATTTTATCTGTTTATTGATTCTTCCAGGTTATTGCATAGGAGTTAACACTAGTCCAAGTATGTAATACAAACTGTGAGATCTTTAAATTTGTGATAACGTACAGAAATTCTACATATTGCAAGGAAATCTTCACTGAAACTTCAGAGAGCCAGAAGCACTTGGAAACTAAAGAATCTTAGCTGATCATCCTTAGCCTGTCCACTCTCTATCAGGAACTGCCACATGTCCTTATTCTGACCATCCTATAGCTGGATTACTTCTAATGTTCTGGAGGCTCAATTACAGTACCATTGCAAACACCTTCACTGGTTTCTTTTTATGGCGACTATTAGTGAGCTTTTGGACAGTAATTAATAATATAAAACTGCTTCATTAGTATTTATTGTACTTTAAAACAGCCTTTAATATACTTCTAAATAGTTCACTGATTCTCATAATTTTTTTTATTTGAAATTCTAAAAGATATTATTGCATGAATCCTAATTGGTCTTATAATAAAAACCTAGATCTAAAAGGATCTTTGCCTCTTGTGTGCTAGGATTAAAGGTGTAGGTCACCACTCTCTGATCTCTATGGCTAACTCTGTGGGTGGCTCTGTTCTCTGATTTTCAGGTAAACTTTATTTACATAATCAATAACCACAAGATATAATTTGTTTCAAAATCAAATTTAGGTAAGTATCTTTCAGCAATATGCCAAAGGATTTTCAATTTCCTTATATGGATAGAACCTTAGTGTTGGCAGGAAGCAGGTTGCCACCCTTACTTGCAAAGGGGTCCAAAGAATGTAGACTCTGAGTAGTGGATATTCAAATGATTCCTTTTCTAGAGTGGAATGGCCAGTGGAAGATGGCTGGCTGTGTGTTGGGGATGAGTGTGGGGGAGAGAGAAGGCTCTATGGGGAGGCAGCTGAGTACTTAAAAGCAGGCCAGTGACTCTTTTTAAATCGCATTTGTGTATGTGTGTGTGTGTTCTTGTGTGTGCACCTGTTGTGTGAAGCCAGAGAACTCTGGGTAGTGTTTTCAAGTATTAGCTGAAGCTTTGTTATCATTGTTTTGTTTTTACATTTAAAAAATTATTTTATGTTTATGAATGTTTGGCTCATATGTAGTATTTGTACCAGGTACATGCCTGGCACCTCCAGAGGCCAGACAAGATTGTTGGATCTACTGGATCTGTGGTTCTAGGCAGGAGTATGCAGCCATATGGGTTCACATCTCTCCAGGAGCCCCCACCCCACCCTCGCTCTCTTCTTTTGTGGTAGGGTCTTATGCATATATTCTAGGTGGCCTCAAATTGTTTGTTTTTGAGACAAGGTCTCAATACATCATATTGGCTGGCCTAGAACTCACATAGATCCTCCTGCCACCACCTTGTCCTCCACCTGCCAGGAAATGCTGTTGTCACACCTTCCACCTGCTTGAATGTGTTATTAATATGGAGCCAAGGCAGGGCTTGACCTCCTGATCCTCTTGCTTCAACCTCCCCATCGTTAGAGTCATAGACTTCACCACCACACTGAGTCTAATCTATGTTCAAAAAAGCATTCAGACAAGTTAAAGTCACACAGTACGCTACCAGAATCCTGCCTGTTGCAGAGATTCGGGACCAATTACATTTTACTATGAGATCATTTTGGGGGCTTGGGATTGGTGTTTGTGTTTTAACCAGCTATTCTCAGCAACGTTGCTCTAATGGTAACAGAGAGGCCCACCACGAATCCTCCACTTTCATACTAATATTTTCCCAGCTCCAAATTCTTGCAAATCTCCTAGAACATTCTGTACCGGGCTGCACAGAGGTGGAGGCAACCTGCCTTTCCTGCTGTGGCCAGCCAATCTCTCAAGCCCGGGAATCCTGCGGGGAAGCCTGCCGCCCTCTCTGACTGCCTCCCTCCTTCTTCCCCAGGCTGTGACAGGCGCCAACCCTGCCCAGACTGCATATCAAGTCACATCATCCTCGAGTGAACTGCCTGGCCCAGAACACACTTAAAGCATCTGATCTAGGAACCTCTAGCTCTGATCTTGAAACTGTGCCCTGCTTTACAAGGAAGAGGATTGGAGTTCACTGAAAAAGGGGCTTGGCCCCCAAGGCACAGTGAAAGTTAATGACAGCCTTGAACATTTTTTCCCCTCAGGGTAACAAGTTGGGTGGGAACATTTCCAACTTCATTTTTGGCCTACTCCATATTAGGGCCTTAGAGTCTCTTTCTTTCCTCTCTCTCTCTCTCCCCCTCCCTCCTTCCCTGATCGGGTTTTTTTTGTTTTGTTTTGCTGGGAGGTGGTGGCACACACCTTTAATTCCAGTACTTGGGAGGCAGAGACTGGGGGATCTCTGTGAGTCGGAGGCCAGCCTAGTGTTCAAAACAGCCAGGGCTATTACCCAGAGAAACCTTGTCTTGAAAAACCAAAAAAGAAAATATTTTTATGATTTGTTTGTCTGTTTGCACATGAGGACAGAGGACTGTCAGGCCACCTGGAGATAGTATTAAAGGCTTCTGACATGTATCCTGGGGATTGAATTTGCATCCTCTTAACCACTGAGCCATCTCACCAGCCTCTAGACTGGGGTTTTTTAAACTTTTTTTTTTTTTTTAATCTCTGGAGTTCCTTTCACCAGAGACTTTTTACATGACCCCAGCTCTATAGCTATATGCAACAGTATACACACAAATGTTTACTGCTAAATAATCATTAAAAGGTTTTGGTTTTGTTTCTTGTTGTGTATAGGGAAGTGAGACAGGATCTCATTCTGCAGCCCAGGCTGGCCTAGAACTCACACTATAACCCACAATCAATTTATTTAAAAACCTTTGGCTGGGTGTGGTGGTTCAGACCTGTAATTCCAGCTCAGGAGGTGGAGGCCAGATCAAGGTCATCTTTGACTTAATGCTAACTCTAAACTAGACTGGCTATATCAGCCCTTCTCTCAGAAAACCAAAACAATGGGCTGGAAAGATTGCTCAGTACTTAAGAGCAAGGATTGTTCTTCCAGAGAACCCTGGTTTTTATACATCAACACCCAGATGGCAGCTTGCTACAGTCTATAACTCCTGTTCCTGGGACACAGATTCCCTCTTCTGGCTTCTTGGGGCACTGCATGCACATGGTTTCCATACAGGCAGGCAAAACACATATAAAATTTTCTGTCTTTTTATCCTACCCATAAAGAATGACTAAACGACTTTGTTAAGGAGGCACACTGCACTTCCATCTCACAGATATGTAAGTGAGGATTGGTAGGAGATACGCTTGTGCTTCCCCACACAGGGAAAGGCAGAATTGAGACCCTTCTGGAATTTGAACTGTCTGACCCGAAAACCCAGTGGTCTAATCCTTTGAGCACCACCCTGGATTCCAGAGCTATAAAGTGAGACTGTGAAGATAGAAAAATCCTGCTTGACTCCTTCCCTGTAATAATGGAAAAATCCTGTTTGATTCTTCTCCCTCGACCCCCTTCCTGAGGTCCCTGAAACTAGCTAGCCAAGGTTGACAGAGTTTCAGTTCCATTGTTAAATGGCAGCTTGCTCAGAACTCAGATTCTGGGAAAAGCCTTGTTCACAGGATTAAAGGCTGCTTGCTCAACTGCACACTTGGGACACACCTCATGCTTGTAAGGCTGATTTGAGATAGTTAATGAAATGATACAAATCAAACACTAAGCAAATGACAACTGGTCTTAATTGGGGAAAGAACCTGAAAATAGAAAATGCTTGTGTTACATTAAGCTTGCAGCTCTTGGGGAGAAGTGTCTGATTCACATCTACATCAACAGAACTTAATGCAGGGCTTAGGGCAGGGTAGGGCTTGGCAAATATTGAAGAACTCAGATCAAAAGGCAGAGATCAACATTGCCTTCCCTACAGTCTTTAAAGCCAACAGCTCAAACATAAACCATGTGCTCCAGATAAGTCTTCTGTCCTTCATTTGTATACTTTATGCTCACCAGTGTTGAAAGGTAACTTTCCCAACATATCAATTGTTATGATAGGTCTGAAATGTGATTGGTGTGTCAGTAAATCTGTGTTAAATTAATGAATAAGTACCTTAACTATAGGGAATTGAAAAATTTAAGAAAATTCAAGCCTGGTGGTGCATACCTATAATCCTGGTACTCAGGGGTCCATGCTGAAGGATTATTGTGCTTTTTAGGGAGGCAGAGGCTACATCTTGTTTTTATTTTGTTGAGGGAGATAGGGGATGAAGAGATGCTGAAATGTAAAGAAAATAGCACTGGACAGTTAATTCCAATTCTTTTGTTTTGTTTTGTGTGTTTATTTGAGACAGGGTAAGGTCTTACTGTATAGATGTGGTCTGGAATGTGCTATGTTGACCATGCTGTCCTTGAACTCATAGAGAGCTGCTGCTGCTGCTACCTCCTGAGTGCTGGAATATGTAACAATGCAAGGGTAGTCTTACTTTCAACACTACCCCAAGGTTAGGAAGACAAACTTATAGTAACTCTAATTCCTAAGGATTTTGTTCGTTAGTGTTTAACTATGTGTAGGTGTGTGTATCTGCATGTGAGTATGTGCGTGTAATTGCAGAGGGGAGGCCAGATGTACCAGATCACTTAGAGCTGAAGTTACAGTTGGTTATGGCCACCCGATGTGGAAGCTGGAACTAAACTCAAGTCCCCTGAAAGATCAGATCCCTAGCTCAGAACCCAATTCCTGTCAGACCCTCCAAGGACTCACCACTGGAAACTTCCTCAGCTACACCCCATCTTCATCCAGACCTCAGGTTTTCTTCACGACTGTCCTTTCTATATGCCCCAAGCTCAGCTCAGGCTGTGATGCACACCCTTGACCTCACTCCCAATCTAGTTCTCCTTTTGAAATATGATTGGTTGCTCTAGGGTTGTGGGAACACATCTGAGTTTTCCTTTTCTTACATATCTGCAGTTATTTCCTATTTTTTATTTCGATACCTATTTTATTAGACTGTGAGTTAAGGTTAAGAACCCCATCTGGCGGACTGGAGAGATGGCTCAGAGGTTAAGAACACTGGCTGTTCTTCTAGATGGACCTTAGCTCAAGTCCCAGCAACCACATGGTGGCTCACAGCTATCTGTAACAAGATCTGGCGCCCTCTTCTGGCATGGAAGCACAATGCAGACAGAAGACTGTATATATAAATCTTTTAAAAAAGAACCCAGTCTGATTTATTTGACCACTAGGGTCAACTCACCATGTCAGTAGGATCTTCTTCTAAAATGTTTTCTGGGTGTAATACATGTCTTTGTATTTTTATATTTAAAATCTCTGGGTTGGGACCTTACATTTCTTTTCATCTCACTCAGGATGCTTCAAATGTCTGAGCACAACAGCATGTATGCTGATGGACTCAGCTGCAGATTGCAGCCATGGTCACAGTGTGTATGTGGACTCGGAGAAGTTCAAATGACCCAGCTGGCTGCAAATCTAAGGGCAGGGAAAAAATCAGGCTTTGTGGTTAATTATCTCAAGTCTCAGCTGAGATTTAGTGCCTTCTAAAAAAGCTTACAAGGTGTTTGCTTTAGCAGCTCATACACTATAATTGGAGCGACATTTGTTGTACACTGTGTGAAAATGTATTGCTGTGCTTAGTGTAATAAAAACAACCTGAATGGCCAATAGCTAGACAAGAGGTATAAACAAGACTTTTAGGGACCAACAGTGGGAGTGGAAGGAGATAAATGATGTTCAGAGAGACACCAATGAGACCTGGAGAAAGTCAGACATACAAAATGAAAGAAAGATAAGAAGCCAGAAGGCAAAATGTAGATTAATATAGATGGGTTAATTATGTTATAAGAGCTAGTGTGACAAGCCTAAGCTAAGGTCAAGCTTTCATAATTAGTAAGAAGTCTCTGTGTTGTTATTTGGGAGCTGAATGGTAGCCCTCCCCCCAAATCCAACTACAAATGGCACCCAAAGTGGGGGTGTATACACAGAGCCCACTGCTCATAGCTTACAGAGGTGCAACTCTTTTAAGAGGCCCTGGCTATACAGCAGAGCACTTGACCAGCTGGCCTGTTAGCTGTTCAGACTCAGTAAATTCCCAGAGTTGGGGTGGTAAACACAGCTACCTCTACCTCGAGTGTTGCCATGAGGCTAAGCTCTCATGGAACTGAGGCAGTGGGTGGAGCCAGCCACCAGAGCTCTGGGGCAGCTGACACCCCTCTTTAAGGTTTGTCTCGTTAGAGAAAGCTGCAGATGCATAGAAAGAAAGTCAGGTAGAAAGAAAATCTCTGGACAGATATAATATGCTTAAACATGTGCTTAGATGCTAAATTAAAAAATGGGTATATATAGTCATAAGAAAAAATAATTTAAAAATAATAAATCTTTTAAAAATAGAGTAAGGTTTTATATGTATATAATATATACATATATATATATAGGATAGAAAATATAACACAGGGAGTTTAGACTTTATATGCTGCTTTGTTAATTTTGAATTTTTTGAATGCTAACAGACAGAGAATGACAGTTGCTGAGAGATGCTGGATTGTGGGAGTGACTGCTGAATTAAATCAGTCTATATACTATAGGAATCTCTTGGCTTCAAAATGGAAGTTGGACAATGTGTTGTGTTGGGGAGGGATTATGCTTTTAATATTCACATTTAATTGAGATCAGATTCAGTCTAGGGGAGGCCTCCTAAGGACCTTGGTTACAGACGTTAGGGAAAAAGTCAAGAAAGACTACAAGATAGGGAGCAGTTCTGGGACTGGATGAGAAGTTAGTCCTCATGATTTATCATTACACGCCACCCTCTCATATGGCATGGATAGAGTTTTGGTTATATAGTCCAAACAGTCATAAAGTTGACAGATGCCTTTTCCCTACTCAAACATAGAACAAAAAACGTTTAACTGACTTGTGCACACCACACATTCCGTACTTGTGTTAATACACACATACATGCTGCTTTTAAAAGTTTGTGTGGTTTCAGAAAGAAAGGACCAAACACCAGTAAAGACAAGCCCAGCCTCTCAAAATGTCTCCATTTCAGTTTCATCAAAATTCTACATTCAGAACAATTTCAAAGCTGCTAACTGAGATGATCCAACCTCACAGACTATCCAGCCAAAACTTCAGATAAGCCCTTCACTTCCCCATCACACAGAGATTAAACAAAAATAATACAGCTAGCTCTCCTAGGACTTGACTATTATCCCAATTTTCCCAGGGTCCCTTAAAGATGCCATTGCCCCCAGACAATAGGAAGTAATTTTAAGAATGCAATGCATACATTCCCAAGAGGTGGGGTAGCCAGTTTTAGTCAGTGGATTATGAATGTTTGTCATCATTTATGGGGGTTGGTTGTATATTGTTTCCAGTCATGGTAAAGAAAGAAACCAAGCAATGGAGGTTGGATTCTCTTTCTGAAAGAAAAAAAGAGGAGAATATATGGAAAGAACGGGATAAGGAGTATATTATTGAATCTACTTTAAACTAAAAAGCAGCTATTAATCTCAAATCTTTTAAACTGCAATGCAGACTAAGAAACCAGCTTCCACTCTGCTCCAGGGTAGTGGAAAGAATGCTTCACAGTAGCAAAGGGAAAAATTCTTGTAGTAGGAGGTTTCTGGCCCTGATTTTCAGGCCCAACATCAAGGTTTAGGCACGCAGACCCCCAGACATGCAGAGACACACAGATGTTTACAATAGTTTTTGGCTGATTGGCCTAAGGCCCAGGCATATCACTTGCTAGCTCTCTACCCTTCATCTAACTCATGTCTCTTATCCTGTTCAGCCATGGGGCTCGGTACCTTTTCTTAGAGCAGCATAGTTGTCCTCTGCTTCCTTCGGCTTCTCTCTGGCATTCTGCTCTGTGCTTCCTGTTCTCAAGAGTTTTCTTAGTCTGGTAGCCCCGCCCACACTTCCTGCCTGCCTTTGGCCAATCAGCGCTTTTTATTAAACCAGTGGGGTGGGACAATTATTTACAATGAAACAACACAATCTTCCACAAATTCTAGGTAAAAAGGAAAAGCAAACTCATGTGTTCTTAAGATAACTTTCTTTATTACTGCATCTTCTCTTTTTATCTTTTTTTCACACAAAACTTTAACCACTATGAGCTTGTATTGAAGGTCATTTTACATTTTTAAGTAAACAATAGAGATAGGGCTATACTATAAACACATAAAAACTATCACAAGGTTTTTTGCTCTCAGACATGAAATAGCCATGCTGAGTAGCCAGGGCAAGTCTTCAGTGTCAGCCAGGTTCCTTGAAGTCTATGAAGCAGGCAGAAAGGCACATAGCAGGGCAGGAGACGATGACCTAGGAATCACCTCAATACTTAAGATATATACTTTACTCTGCATGAACAGTTAGCTAGACCTTGAATTTTATAACACAAATATGAGGTTAGTAATACATGCAGAAAGTCAATTACTAAGACTGTGAGTTATGTTTATAAATGTTATCTATTAGGCCTTGTCTACAAGGGAAAAACTGGCACTGAAGTTGTTATGTATCTGACCTTGCTCAACTTCTGGGAACTTGTCCTTGAGCATTTCACCTCTGGGGCAACTAGCCTTATTTTGAATTTGCTGAGATCTTAGCTAAATGTCTGGCTCTTACTTCAAAGTGTATTTTATTCATCAAAACTACATGGAATAAGAAAAAGTCATCCTTCTGACAAGCCACTGACAATAGTGCCCAGAAAGTGTAACACACCATCAAGAGGTTATGAAAAGAACCCCATAGTTCTTCTTTTATGGAGGTAAGGTGGTGACACAAGAGAAAATTACAGACAGAAAACAACCAGCCACAGCCAGTCATCCCACTGGCTTTGCCTAATGGGGCCATATCATAAATGCCATATGGGACTCCTCCATGGACTTTGCCTAAAGGGGTTTCTCAACACAGTCATTTATGTGGTAGGTTGACCTGTAAAATACTGGCTGTCATCTTCTATATATTCCTTAGTGACCTGCAACAACATTGGTATAGTTTTTTATTAACATATATTGATACAAATTTAAGATTATTTTTGTCAAACTGTATGACTCTTGTTTAAGGCATTATACCTACATAGCTCATTTAAAATGTAATGTATAATTAGAAAAACAGGTTACTAGTTAGTAGTAGTTAATCATCTATAATAATCAAACTTGTTAGATATGCTTTCAAGGCTAAACAGAGAAATATTTTAGAAGATAGTCTTCAAATACTCCAGAGACCTACAGATTATGGCATTTAAGATGTTTTAATAACCTAAGGGTTTTCGTAACAGTGAGGCATATCTGCTCCTGACAGCACCAGTTGTCTTAAAAAAAAAAAAAAAGGATGATGGGCATTGAAGAACCTTCATATGGAGTTTGCTTTTGTTGTGGCATAGTTATCCACTTGGCAAAAAAAAAAAAACTACTCTTGCCTCGACTGCTGACAGCGTGATGTCCAAACTGGATGACACAATTTGAAAGAAGTGTTGCAAAAGGACACAAAAGAAAGTGACTGCTAAACTTTACCAAGACAAAGTGAGACAGTCCTTCAAAACTCCTGCTTCTCAAAAGTCTGTCAGATATTCCAGGCCTGTAGGCTGAACAGAGAGTCCTCAACATTGCAGAGGAATCTTGGGTGACTGTCCAAGCAGCCAGCTATTTCTGTTATTTCTTTAGTTTTGGAAGTTGCTTGCTCTGTACTTCCTGTTTACTCATTTAACATTATATCCATCCTTCTTGGGTCTTTAATGAAGTTGAATACACAATAGTTATATTTACAGTTTTTCTTGTTACCAAAATCAGAAAAGAAACTTACAAAAGAAGTATAAATTGTATAAGGTTGAGAAACATAAAAGCTTAAGTTGTTTATCTAAGAAAATATCTTAAGATCTAAAAAGATAGTTTTGGGTCATTAATACAAGTTATGCTAGAAAGCAAATTAGGTACAAAAGTTTTGACTCACCAAGATAGGATAGATAATGGAATATTTTATTTAAATTTGCTAAATGCAGATAGACTGGGCATTGTAAATGTAATTCTTACCTGATAATTGTTCTTATTGTGTATAGTTTTACAATGTTAGAGTTAAAACCTTTCCTTTTTATTTAGACAAAAGGGAGAGATGTTGTGGGATATTTGTGAAAATGTGTTGTTGCGATTGGTATAATAAAAAGATGAATAGCCAATAGCTAGGCAGTAGGTATAGCCAGGACTTACAGGCACCAAGAGAGGAAGTAAGAGGAGATAATTTAGGTGCAGTGAGATCTGCAGGGAGTCAGACATACAGAATGAAAGAAAGGCAAAACATAGATGAATAGAAATGGGTTGATTTAAGTTATTAGAGCTAGTGGGACAAGCCTAAGCTACAGCTGAGATTTCATAATTAATAAGAAGTCTCTGGAGTGAGGTAACTCAGACCCAGAAAGACAAGCAAGGTATATACTCACACATAAGTGGATATTAGATGTAAAGCAAAGGATAACCAGACTATAATTCGCAATCCTAGAAAAGCTAAGTAACAAGGCAGACCCTAAGAAAGACATCCATGAATCCCCCTGGGAAGGGGAAATAGAATAGATAAGATCTTCCAAGTAATTGAGAGCATGGGGGAGAGAGGAGGAAGGTGAACAGGAAGAGAACATGAGGGAATGGGATGGTTGAGTTGGGGGATAGAGAGGGAGAACAAAGAAACATGTACCTTGATAGAGGGAGAAATTGTGGGGTTAGGGAGAAACCTGGTGCTAGAGAAACTCCCAGGAATCCACAAGGATGACCCCAGCTAAGACTCCACACAATAGTGGAAAGGGGGCCTGAAGTGGCCTTTCACTGTAATCAAATCGATGATCACTCTAATTGACATCATATAACTTTCTTCAAGAAACTGATGGAAGCAAAGTGCAGAGATCCACAGATAGGCACTGGGCTGAGATCCTGGAGTCCAGTTGAAGAGAGGAAGGAGGGATTATATGAGCAAAGGGGTCAAGATCATGATAGGGAAACCACAGAGACAGCTGACCTGAGCTACTGGGATCTCACTGGCTCTGGACTGATAGCTGGGGAACCTGCATGGTCCCAAACTAGGCCCTCTGAATATAGATGACAGTTGTGTGGCTTGAACAGATGATGAGGCCTCTAGCAGTGGGACCAGGATTTATCCCTAGTGCATGAACTGACTTTTTGGAGCCCATTCCCTATAGAGGGTTGTGGTGGGATTTAGGTGTCAGCTGATAAGGTCGGAAGACATTTATCTAGAGTCTCAGGCTCTTGAAGGGGGAATGGCCAGCCCCATTTAAGAGGGGCTGTTAAAATCTTAGGGGGCCCCATTTGTTTTTGACTGTTTGAGAGACTAGTTCGGCATCCATCATCCATCACATAAATAAGTCAATCTCTCAAGTGTCTGTATAAGCTGCTACCTATATCATAAGTGTTAGTTTATGTTCCAATAAATATTAATCTTAAATTAATATATTTAAAAAAAATTTGCACCATCATCTGGTGCCCAATGTAAGATAATTTATATATTAGTACAAATTTAAATATAAAATTGTTTTATGTCCAAAACAACTAATACATTAATATTTAAATTAAATCTATAACTGTTATATAAAATTAAATCTATAACTGCTATATTTTACATATGCTTCTACCTCTGTTTAAAATATTTACAAATTATTGTCATGTCCACTATATAATTGCTACCTCCATTTAACTATACTAGACATAATGTATGATTGCACTAGTTATGATATATGCACAAGATGTTTTATATACCTCTGTTTGGATGATATATATGTATATACATGTCTAAAATACTTTACCATTCTACATGGTATATATATATATACCTCTGGCTAATGTTTGATAGTCATACTAAAAGTCATTGTTCAAAGATTGTATTTTACAATACAATCTTTTACAATACAAGTTTCAATCCTTAAGATGATAAAAACTATAGTCAATGTTACTTAAGTTGCCATGTCAGGGTCATCTCAGATACAGATTAAAATACCATAGATAGACAAAAGTCTTCAACCATTTCATAGACCCAAAAAATATGACATTTAACATTTGTTATTCAAAATTCGGCCATGAGAGACGCAACAACTCCTGGTGTCACCACGCCTTTCCCAAGATAGTGTTGAGCATCAAGAACCTCCTGTAGAGTTTGTCCTTTTGACAGAGAATGGCCCCTTGGGTAAAAAAACTGCCCTTACCTCGACTGCTGACAGTACACACACAATGTCCAATTCAAATAAACAAGATGACAGATAAAGACTGACAAAACCTGCCTAGACAGGATAAGACAGTCCCTCCAAAAATGTCCTGCTTATGAAAAGATCTGTCAGATACCATAGGCCTATAGCCAAAATGATAAATGCTCCAACGGCACACAAAACCATAAGTGATTGTCCAGGTAGCTGTGCCACTGTCCTCTACCAAATTTTAAAAACTACTACTCCCATGTGCTTCTGACTTTCAGGTGATATATTTTCCTTCTCAAATCTTAAAGAGGTTAAAAAATAAGTATTTAAAGTTACTACTCTATTATCCCTTAACAAAAAACATTCAAGTGTTAGATTTTCACTATCTCAGATAAACAGTTTTACAATAACTTATACACCCTACCATCTACCCATATTCTAAAAATGTATGATGTACTTTATATGTGTTAAGTTTTAGTTGTAGTTTGTGCCTTATCCTCTCCTAGATACTACCTCATAGTAATTCCTATTATATATAGTCTTAGTTTAAAACCATCTTAGTTAGACAAAAGGGAGAGATGTGGTGGGATTCAGGTGTCAGCTGATAAGGTCAGAAGACATTTATCCAGAGTCCCAGGCTCCTGAAGGGGAGTGGCCAGCCCCATTCAAGAGGGGCTGCTAAAATCTTAGGGGGCCCCGTTTGTTTTTGACTGTTTGAGAGACTAGTTTGGTGTCCATCATCCATCATATAAATAATCCAATCTCTCAAGTGCTTATATAAATTGTTACCTATATCATAAGTGTTAGTTTATATTCCAATAAATAATAATCTTAAATTAACATATTTTAAAAAAAATTTACACCATTAGAGGGTTACCTTGCTCAGCCTTCATCCGAGTGTGTGTGTGTGTGTGTGTGTTGGTCTTCCCTCAACTTGATAAGTCAGACTTTGTTGACTCCTCATGAGAGGCCTTACTCTCCCTGAGGAGTGGATGAGGGAGTGGGGAGGGGGAAGCTGAGGGGTTAGTGGGAGGAGAGGAGGGAGGTGGGAACTGTAGTTGATATGAAAAATTAAAAAAAAAAAGACTTTAAAAAATTCTTAAAATAAGAAATCTCTGTGTTGTTATATGGGAGCTGAACGGTGACCCAAAGAAAAATCCAACTACAACACAAAGGTTAGCATGGCCCCTGTTCATGGATAAAACTCAAATTTATTCCATAATTTTAATTAAGAATGGTGATTTATGAATTCTAATACTCAGGAGGCTGAAGCAGGTTTGCCTTGAGCTTTGGGCCAGCATGGGCTACACAGATGCTGTCTGAAACAGCTGTTAATACCTCTTGTCAAGAATGAGCCTACTACCACCAGTGTGAAGCATTTCTCTTTTCTGAGACAGGGTTTCTCTTTGTAGCCTTGGCTGTCCTGGAACTCTCTTTGTAGATCAGGCTGGCCTCAAACTCTCAGAGATCTGCCTAGCTCTGCCTCCAGAAACTGGGATTAAAGGCATGGGATTACTGCCAGACAGCTTTTATTAATCAATTAATTGCAGCAAGCTTTAATTAAGTAATGGTCTGGTGCATAGGCTCTGACCAGGGCCATACTCGGATTCCCAGGAAATGGCCCCATGTCATGGTTTACAGGGGCTTAAAGTATTTCCCATCAGGCCCAATCAGGAGCAAGAGAGCATCCTGACATATTTCCTGCCCACTGTGATCAAGCACTGTTAGATGGGTCAAGCCAGCTTGTTTAGGGGAATGAAAATTTCGGTTTGTTATCTCCCATAAACAATAGCCTCCAGCATTTCAGGAACTATCTGTCCTTGGGCACAGAGGCAATTACTGTTTTATGGATCTAGGACATTGTAATTAAAACATTTTTGTAACCTTGGTTCTCACTCAGCCTAAAGAGATGGCTCAGTCTTTCAGACTGGGTGCTGTTTGAGCAGAAGGGCTTGGTTTTAGGGTTAGGTTGTCATCAACAGTGGTGTTAGGATTTTGATTGGGGCTGGGATTGGGTTTAGGATTAGGGATAGGATTGTTTGCTAGCGTTATTAATGTTAGGGCCATAGCTAGGTGTTAGGGTTACTACCTCAATCATGCCTGAATCCCACCACATGTTATTGTTAGGGTTAGAGTTAGGTTTGATGTTGAGGACAGTCAGCACTAGGGTTAGGGTTAGATTGAGTTGTTAGGTTTAGGATTATGGTTAGGGTTAGTGTTAGCATTAGGGTTGGAGTTTCAGTTGGGAATAAGGAAGTCCTCTAGTCTCAATCTAGAGAGTGTTAAGACTACAGGTGTGAGACACCTATATGTTCTTGCTGGATTATTTAGAACTAGATTAGTGGCTACATATCATAAGGCTGGTGACCACAATCAACCTTCCTCTAGAAAACAGAGTTCATAATATGAACAAATAGTTTTCTATACTAGTTTAACAACTAAAATAAACTTTCTGACATTTTGGGGAAGTTGTACTCATTTTGATGAACTATTTGAAGCATATTTTTTAACTTAAATCTAATGATAACTGGTCACTAATTCTCCACTATTGTTCTCTCTTATTTTTTAAGAACAATAACAAGATGTTAATGGTTAATCTAGTTCTATGCTCTCAAACCTGCTGTGTTTTTGCTACTTCAGAACCTGGAGCCACTGATATTAACATAATAACAATCAAGTCTCACCTATGGTATTCAGGTAGCATAAATCATTTCTCCAGAAAATTGATCATGTTCAGGATTTAGGAGACTCTTCTTTTTTCAGTTTTTGGAATTGAATCTAGGATCTAGTCCACTCTAGGCATGAGCTCATCAGGTTTTCCAACTCATCCTCTTGTTGGGAATGACAATGAACTTCCAATTCTCCTGCTTCTACGTCCTATGCTGGACTCACAGGCACACACTGCTGTGCCGTGTGGGGCTTAATAGAGTTGTTGGGTTTTTATCTCTTGTTCTTTTTTCTCCAATAAATGGGGCTCAAACCTAGGACTTCAAGCAACACTCTCAGGCATGCTATTCAGTTGCTCTTCCATTGAACCACACTCCTGGCTTAGATTTTTTTTTAAATTTTAATGTATATGCTTTTAGAATAGAAAATAGATTCTCATAATTAAAAATGCCAATCCTAGGGTGCTGTGGGATCATGCTTTTGTACACTATAAAGATTTGTCACTTTAATTTGTTTAATAAAACTCTGATTGGTCAACAGCCAGGAGGAAGTATAGGCAGGGTGTGATGAGTCAGTCTGAGAATTTCTAGAGACAGGGCTTAACCCTGTTATCTGAGGAGTTGGCTGGGTAAGAATTGGCTGTGGTTTGTTCTCTGTCTCTTGATAATTCAGCTTTCCCCCAATATCTGGCTCTGGGTTTTATTATAGTGTAGTATGAGGTTTCTGGCCTGGACTTTCAGGCCTTGCCTCAAGGTTTAGGACCCATGACCCACAGACCCGCAGACCCGCAGACCCGCAGTCTTACAGTCCCACACAGATGCTTTCAATAGTTTTAGGCTGTTTGGCCTAGGGCCCAGGCATATCACTTGCTAGCTCTCTACCCTTCAGCTAACCCATGACTCTTAACCTGTTCAGCCATGCAGCTCGGTACCTTTTCTCACAGCAGCATGGTTGTCCTCTGCTTCCTCCGGCTTCTCTCTGGCATTCTTCTCTGTGCTTCCTGTTCTCAGCGTTTTCTTAGTCTGGTAGCCCCACCCACACTTCCTGTCTGCCTTTTGGCCAATCAGCGTTTTTTATTAAACCAGTAGGTGGGATAATTATTTACAATGAAACAACACAATCCCCCACATTATAGACTAAATAGAATTCATGCAATATCTCCTGCTACCTGGTCTTCCAGGGGAAGTTTATGGCATGCAAACACTTATGAGGGTATATTATCACTACCACTTCTTCCTTCGAGGAGCACGTGATACACACTATTTAGGGTTTGTTTTACTCTTAATAGAGCTTACGGTTCAGTTAAATGCCTCCATCAGCTCAAGTGGCTCTGGTCTTCTGTGGTTTCCACTTCGGCTTCTGGACACAGGGCTTCTGGTATGGACATCTCTGATGGTGTTACTGAAGAGTTCAATGCCATGAAAGTATACACACTGTCAGAAGAAGCAAAGAAGAAGAAGGTAGTGTTTCTCTGCCTGAGTGAAGCCAAACGCATCATCCAGGATGATGGATAGAGACCCCGGCAGGTGATTGTGAGCCAAGTATGGATGACCCCTATTCATCTGCAGGAATTGCGGATATGCATTCTATGATGCAACCTAACGGACCAAGGAGAGTAAGAAGTATGGTCTGGTGTTCACCTTCTGGGTCCCTTGTGAATTGCCCCTTTCAGAGCAAAAGGATCTCCACAGTACCAGGAATATCATCAAGAGGATGCTGACATGGGTCAAGCATATTGTAAACAAGTTGCTTGGAGGGCATCAGGGATCAATACATCTTGGCAGGAAGGCTAGGAGGCACCCCTGTCATCTTCCTGAAAGGCAAGGCTTTGTGACCCCCTCCCAGCCCTCTGCTTGGAGCATTCAGGAAAATTTCCCCACAGGTTGGAGAGATCCCAGTGGTCAAACAACGCATGACCCCTTGTTGGGGGAACAAATATTCTCCATGTTGCTCTAAGGGACACATTTACAAAGTGAAAGTAACCTGGCAGCAATTGCCAGGCTTTCTCAGGGTGAACTCTTCGGCACACGTGCACAAAAAGCATGTTCTTGGTTGACATTCTTCAGTTAACCACAACAGTTAGCCAGAACTGCAGAAGCAAGTTTAAACACTTATAAACTTTCCTAGAACTATTATTTGATGGGTTAGGTCTTTGTTTTAGTTATGGCAGGTGATGCTGTCTATGTGCTAAGTTTCTCAGCCTGAATGATATGATACTTCCATCACCGACTCAAGTGTGCTAAGGTCTCAGGGCCCACTAAGATCTGGGTCCTGTTACATTGCCTACTGGTCTTAGTGAAAGAGTCAAATCATGTACTCATCCTGCTCTAAAGAGGTGCAATTGGTCCTAAGGACTGTTAATATCACTGAACTGCTGCTTAATTGGTAGCACAGTTTAAGATGCAGGAGCCTGCTGTTAATTTAATCAGAATGAGAATTAAAGACCCGGTCAGTGCTAATAGCAGAGCAGACATCCAGAGGAATAAGAGAGCAGACACTGGTACCAATTATTTCCCCAACCATGACAAGATTTTTTTCTAATTATTCCTGATCAATTAGCATAGAAACAAGTTCTTCCCAAAGCCATATGTAGTTTTATTTTTCTTTTCATTTTTTGTTTTTAATCTCATGAGAAGGTCTAAGCCTCTCTAATTTTGTGCGACCATTTTTGCAAGGAAATCTGTTGTTTTAATTTAGAAATGGAAACTTTTAATACCTCTAAGTCTCGATCAGCCTGTCTACTTAGTTTGGAAGGTATCACGAGAGGCATGCTTAGTCAAACCATTGGCACATGCCCAAGTAGTCTCAGAGGCCTGAGAATATTGCTGTTACTCCATATGAATTAACACAGAATGGCAGGTTATCAAAATAAGGAAAAGTGCCAAAGTGGTGGTGGTGCATGCCTTTAATCCCAGCATTCAAGAGGCAAAGGCAGGTGGATCTGTACAAGTTTGAGACTGGCTTAGTCTACAGAGCAAGGACAGCCAAGGTTGTTTACACAGAAAAACCCTGTCTGGAAAAACACAACAAAACAAACAAACAAAAAAAAAGGTTTATGATATTAGACAAGTTTCAGCCCCTTGTAGGTCCTCTAACATTAATTTGGGCTGCCCCCAGTCACAGTCAATGAGCTGACAGTCTGGTCAATTCCTAGTCTATGTCCTATGGGGGCTGGGTGTCTAGACACAACCAACAGTCCTGACTGGTTTCTGGTGGAGAATGATTCACTCTATCTCCAGGGACCCTTCCTGTGTCAGAAAGTTGGCTTCCCCAGGTTTTTCCTGTTTTCCAAAGGCCAGAATCTTTTAAAAAGAAAATTTTTCAGGAAGTCTCAGTTTTACAACTTCAATTTTTGCAATGAAAACTTGTTCCTGACAACTGGGGGACCCAACTGAAGAACATAAATAGAAGTATGAACTCTGTATTCCTATCTTTTTTGTTTTGTTTTGTTTTGTTTGAGACAGGGTTTCCTCTGAGTTAATAGCTTCTGCTTTCCTGGAACTCACTTTGTAGTCCAGGCTGACCTTGAACTCAAACACCTGCCTGCCTCTGCCTCCTAAATTCTGGGATTAAAGGTGTGTGCCATCTCATCCGGTTTATATTCCTATCTTAAAAGAGAAATTCCTCTATTTTCCTTTTCTCCCTACAACCAGACACATAAGCTGGGCATCAGTAAGTAAAGGTAAATATGGAATATGGGTTGTTCATCTGTAGTCATGCTAGCTACTCACTATCCCAGTGTGTCTTCCTCAGTTTCCAGTCCAGGCTCAGAGGGCAGTGGGGGTTAGACCATGTATAACCATAGTGCAAAACACAAGCCTCAGGAAGAGGTAGTGGGGCAAGGAGTAGAAGGATCCAGGGTCTATGAAACCTTAATTTCAATGGACCCATAGTCCAGAGACAGTCCATTTGGCAACAGCATCCTTGGCTTCTGCTTTCTTGACCTGGGTGTGGTAGACCCATGATGTAGCTGTTATCACCACAGTAAGAGTGGAGAGAATCACCCCATAGAATCTTTTCCAGTTCCAGTGCCCCTTTGACTATTCACTTGGCCCAGACAGTATCACTGGACTTGAACAAGGGGGAAATTGGTGGTGGACCGAGAGGTCATATGGGTCTCTGAGATGGTTTAATGAATAGCCTGCATAAAGAACAGGAGGGCCTGTAATCATTGGAGAAAGAAATGTTTGGAGGGCTTTGCCAACTGTCTGTCTCTGAGCCTTGGAAGCAGTAGGGAAGGTCTTCCAAACATAATCTTCTGAGGGTGGATAAATTTCTCCCTACATGGAGTGCAGTATCCAACCCCAAGCAGAGAGGAGGTCTACCCACCCTTTGCTGTACTCTAATGAGAATTTCCTTAGAGTGTCCTTTAACATCCTGCTTATTCTTTCTGTCTGCCCAGAACCCTGAGGTCTATATGCACAATGAAGTTTTTAATCTATGTCTAAAGATTTAGCTATTAATTGAGAGGTTTTGGCTATGAAAGCCAGGCCATTGCTGGACCCCATTTCTAGGGGGAGCCAAATCAGGGAATTTCTGGAGGAGCTTTCAGCTGCTATTTGAACAGTTTCAGTCAGGGGAGGGGAAGGGGGTGGGGAGGGGGAGGGATGCTTCTACCAATCAGGAAAAGGTATCTGTAAAAACTAGTAACCACTTTTATCTTCCCCCAGCAGACTGGATCTTGCTGAGATCAGTTTTCCCAGAGTTTACTAGAGTGATGGTCTCTTATTTAGACCACTTCCCAGGAAAGGGTTCTCTGTTTTATATTTATTTGTGCACAAACATGGCATCTGGCTAAGACTGGGCTGTCCAGTCCAGATATAACATACATGGTCTAAGCAACTCAGAAGGTTTTGTGGACCTCAGATGAGTGGCTGGTATAGATCCAGAATGTTCTTTCCCTCTGGTGTCCTCCAGTAGCCTGTGGATTTGAGCTGTTCATTATTTCTTTACCATGGAGTCTCGGGCAGTACCCACATTATGTCAACAAATATCAACAGTCCCCCACTGATTTTAGGGCTGTTTATCCAGATCAGCAGCCCAGCAGTGGAGGACTGCAATTTGCAGAGGGAGGCAAATAGCCTCTAGGAGGGCCAAGATTTTTTAATGTCCTTTTATCCAGTTGTGAGAAGCCCCCCTCTCTTTTTTCTATAGATTAGACTGTGGACATGCTCGGCAGTAAAGAATAATTAACTGACAGTCCATATATATGGTGGCAGACTTTCCTTTTCCCCATTTGAGAGCCTGGGTCAGATCAATCGGTTCTGCTCTCTGGGCTGAGGTACCTGGCTTGGGTTCAAATAATTTTGGTTAAAGTAACTACAGCAGCTTCCATCTTTCATCTGACTGTCCTGGATGAACACCAGCACCATCAGGCAAGAGTTGATGAATTGATGGCAGTGGATTTCTCTAACAGGAAAAGATGGATCACACAGCCAGCAGCAATCCAGAGCGCTGCAGAGGAGGGTCTCAATCCTGCCATGAGGTGCTGTGAGTATAAGATCTTCACCCAGAGTTAGCTTGCTTTGCTTTCTTTCATCAAACTCGCAGTAGCCACCACCATCCTTAGATAAGTAGGTCGTGCTGTAGCATTTGAACAGCCATGTCACAGCCATGGCACCAAAATTTGGGTTAAAAACTCTTTTGACTTGTGTTTCATGGGAAAATGGATGAAAAGGTTTTGAGACATCTGGAAATCCTAGGGCTGGGACTTTAAAATCTCAAATGTCTTCTGTTTAGTTTCAGTCCTGACTCAGGGCTTAGTGTCCCCTTTGCACAGCTGTAGAGGTCTTGCTATTTCCACAAACTGGTGTCCAGAGGCAGCAATATCCAGCTGCACCTGGGAACTCTTGGATTTGTCTCTTAGTCTCTGGAGTTGGGATCTGAAGGATGGCAGGGATCCTATTCTGAGACAGGCTCCTTTTGCTTCCCCTCAGCTGGTAGCCAATATAGGTAGCCTTCTACAAAGTTGGGCTTTCTTAGCCAATGTTTTGTGGCCCAAGGTGCCTCAGTGGCGCTTTTATAATCTACTTTCCCAGGAAACCTCTGACAGAAGGGCAGGGACTCTTCATTTATTGTCTTTAAATCCTTGGACAACCTGATCCAGGTAAGTTGCCTGCTGTAACTCCCTCTGGGTTTGTCCATTTAAAAACAAAGATGGGTTGACTCACCTCTGCTAATGGGAGACTGAAGAAGGCATCTTTCAGGTCCAAGACAATGGATACCTACTTCTCTGGAAGGATCGGACTCGTGAGAACCAGAGTCCCACGTTTCTTCACAGGCAGGAGAGGCATATTCCAGGGTGACTGGCAGGACACCAGGATGCCTGTCTCTTTAAGCCAGATGATATGCACTGCAATTTCCTCTTTTGTTTCTGCAGTCATTAGGTATTGTTTAATCTGGACCGAGGCAGCTAAACTGGTTATGGAACAATTATAGGAGCCTGGTGTTGGGCCAGTTTTGGAGGTTGGTTTCTTCTGACAAAGAAGAAAACACCAAGTTTTGTTGGGTATTGCTAAGTCTAACTGTGTCTCATCATCAGAGTTTTTTTTTTTTTCCTAGATTCTTCTTAGACCTGGACCCTGCTCTTGGCCACTACAGGTCTTTTCCTGACCATTAAAGTTTTGTAATGGTAAATCTATGCCTTCACACTACCATGTGGTTTGGTTAGGCATGCTCATCTTGCTTCTCAGGGAGATTTCCACCCTCCTTCATCCCAATGCTCTCTCTCTCTGCCTGAAAACCCCAAATATTCTCTCTGTTTAGCTATTGGCCATTTAGCAACTCATTAAATCAATCCGAAGGCACCTTAGGCAGAAACATATCTTTACAGTGTAAACACATATTCCCCAAGAGTACTAACCTTGCTTTTTAGCTTCTGTAACCATGCCTCTGACTAGCTATTCTTGTTAACCGAAGGAAGTCAACTCACCCTGAGAAAGGCTTGGTGCTACACTGGAATCCCAAGCACCCAGTGTAGTTGCTGGCCAGCCAATAAAGCTTAAACCCATGTTTGACCAGTCTTCTCTGGTGAATACCCCACATCAGCACTAAACATATCAATTTTTTCTTTATGGAACTTTAAAAAAAGATTTATTTTATTTTTAACTATATGTAGGTGGAGGCCAGGAACACCAGATCCCCCGGAGCAGCTGGGGATATTATAAGCAGTGGTGAGCAACCTCCTGTGGGTGCTGGGAACTCGTGTCTTCTGCAGGAGCAGTCTGAGCTCTTAACTGCCCCCCCCCCCCAGCTATCTCCTCAGCCCCTCTTCAGTGGAATTAGGTTTTGTTTTGTATTTTAAAATTCTTTCCTCTCCTGGTCAGGATCTCTGTGAATTTGAGGCCAGCCTGGTCTACAAAATGAGTTCCAGGACAGGCTCCGAAGCTATACAGAGAAAGCTGTCTCAAACCAAACAAAACAGACAAACCAAAAAACCCACCTTTTTTTCCACACTGAGAATATAAAAAGCTTCTCTTACACAAACAAACCTTGTCTCAAAAAACAAAAACAAAACACTAACTTCAATATTTTGTTTCATTTGTTTCTTTACATTTCAGTTTATCTTACTGAGTAGTATGTTGTGTAGATTTGTGTTAAAAATTACTAGGTAGCTGACTAATTCCAACACCAAATATGATCCCATCCTTTTCTTACTGATTTGATATTATATCTTGATCATGTTTTCCCATGCATATTGGATATGTTTTTGAACTTTCTAATTGGTCCCATTGATTACACATTAGCTTTAGCTCCGTTTTTGTTGTTGCTGTTATTATTTTCAGACAAGATCTTACTGTGCAGACCCAGCAGATGTGGATCTCATGTGTAGACCAGGTTGGCCTCAAACTCACAGAGATCCACCTGCCTCTGCCTCCTGAATGTTTGGATTAAAGACCTGCACCAACACTCAGAAATTAAAAAAAACTAATTAAAATTAATTGGTGATACACAATTTTAATTCCAATACTTTGGATGCAGAAGTAGATAGATCTCTGTAAATTTAAAGCCAGCTTGGTCTTTATAGTGAGTTCAAGGCCAGCCAGGGGCTACCTAGTAAGACCTTGTCTTAGTCAAACAAAAACCAAACCAAAAAAAAAAAATCATCATCTGGGTGGACCTACAGCTCAGTGGTAGAACACTTGCCTGGCATGCCTTACTTGCTAGAGGCCATAGGCTCAATCCCTACACACAAATACACACCGCTGACCTAGAGTAATCAGATTCACAGAGATTTAAATACAAGACTAGCTAGTTTTTGAATGTGACTCAGTGGTAGAGAGTATGCACAGCATGTGTGGGGCCATCAAGTTAATATTTAATGCTGCAACAAGAACCTCAACCAAAAGGTAGCCCAGAGCTTGCCAAGGGTGGCGAGAGACAATGGGGAATCACTGGGCACAGATACTCAGTTTTGCAAGAGCAGAAGAGTTCTGAGCAGCTGAGGGTGTTGCCTAAGAGAACACTTGCACAGCAGCATGTGCAAAGGCTTGGGGTTAATTCCAGTACCACAGAATAAAAGCAAACAATCAAGTGGCATGTCTGGAGTTGCATGTTGGTAATGGTTACACCAGTGCTTAGTGCTACTTGAACTGTACACTTGAAAGTGAGTAGGACAGAGAGTGACTAAGTGGCAGAGGGCCCTTCAGAAGCATGTGCACATGTAACACACACACACACACACACAGCTCATGCTTGGTATCCCTGTTTTTATTTATTTTTAATTTATTTTGTTTTGGCTGCATGCATGTATCTATGGGTGTCAGATCCCCTGGAATCGGGATTACAGATAGCTGTGAGCTGCCACGGGGGTGCTGGGAACTGAACCAAGTTCTTCTGGAAGAGTTGCCAGTGCTCATAATTGCTGACCCATCTCTCTAACTCCTAAAGGTTTTGTTTCCTAATAAATATTGGTGCTTTGCCTCCTTGTATGTCTGTGCACTGCATGTATACCTGGTGTCTGTGGAGGCCAGAAGATGGCATTAGATCCCCTGAAGCTAGAATTACAGTCAGTTGTGAGCTGTTGTACGTATTGGGAATTGACCTAGGTCTTCTGGAAGAGCAACCAGTACTCTTAACCATTAAGAACAGTGATTATTTACCTGTTTTTTAATTTTTCTTTTTCTGATAATTTCTTTTTATTCTATTTTACAGAAATAAATCTTACTCTGAAGAAAAACTGGCTGGATCTGGGGTCTGTTTTTGTAAATTTTTAGTTGAATACAGGATTTTTTTTTGTTTTGTTTTGTTCACTTTTTGAGACAGGGTGTCTCTGCATAGCCCTGGCTGTCCTGGAACTCACTCTGTAGACCAGGCTGGCCTTGAATTTACAGAGATCTGCCTGCCTCTGCCTCCTGAGCGCTGGGATTAAAGACATGCACCACCACTGCCTACATAAATGCATCATTATCATTATTCTTTCTTTTATGTGCATGGGTGTTTTGCCTTCATAAATGTCTATGTACTGTGTATGTGCCGGGTGCCCTCAAAGGCCAGAAGAGGGTGTCAGATATCCTGGAACTGTAGTTACCCATGGTTGTGAGCATCCATGTGGGTGCCAGGTCCTCTGAAGAGCAGCCAGTGCTCTTAAGCACTGAGCCATCTTCCAGCCCCTGGAGCTTTTTTGATAATATAAAGGAAAGAGAGAAGAGATGAAGACAGAAAGTGAATACTGGGAACACTTTTCACAATGGGCATTAAACTCAAAATTAATTTTTGAAGTGAGATGCTGAAAGTAGTTCAAGGAAATAAAGGAAGTGGGTCTTGAATGGGTATAAAGTTTGCTTATTGGAGAGTGAGCTAGAGAGGCAGGAGGTCAAGGCAGGGAATGGTAGATAGTCAAAACTTAGATTGTGGGGGCCAGAGATGTGGCTCAGTGGCAGGCAGAGCATTTTCCCAGTCTAGTATATTAGAGGCCCTAAGTTCATCCCCAGCATCACAATAAGTAAATACATAAATTAAAAAAAATTAATGTACATTTCAAGAGGTCACAATCACTGGTAGTAAGAAATGTGGCAATGAGGGGCAGAAACAAGAGAGATCTCCAGAGAAGGAGCCAGAAAGGCCAGAGCACCGCAAAAATTTAACTTCTTTGGTTGGCAAGAGAGTTCAGCAACTAAGGGCACTGGCTGCTCCTCTAGAGTCCACTTGACGCAATTCCTGGTTCCCACATGGCAGCTCCGGACTAAGTAACTCTAGTTCCAGGAAATCTGGTTCCCTTTTCTGACCTCATGGGCACCAAACCCACAGATGGTGCACAGACATGCAGGCAATATACCCATACTCATAAAATAAAATTTAAAAATTATAAATTACATAGGACAGGTCAGATGATGTAGCGACTAACGGTGCTGGCCTCTGATAATGATCGTATCTGAGTTCAGATCTCCAGACCAACACAGTGGAAGAGAACCGAGTTACTCAGCTGGAAGTCTTCTGACCTCCACAAGTACACACACCCCTTACACGCCCAAATACACACAAAATAAATATTTTGAAAAAATATTTGAGCTGAGCAGTGGTGGCCCACGCCCTTAATTCTAGCACTCAGGTGGCAGAGGCAGGTGAATCTCTCCAGAGTTCCAGTTAGCCCTGCCTGTATGGAGAATTCTAGGCCAGCCAGGGGCTACATTAGCCTGTCTCCATAAAACAAGTATTTAAAAAGTAACCATTCGCCGGGTGTGGTAGTGGTGGTGTATGACTCTTCAGGCTATGAAGAGAGACACACTTGTCTCAAAAACAAACAACCAGAAAAACAAAACAAAGGCAAGTAACAGAATGCTGAAATCAGCAAGAACAATGACAACAATAATTAAATGACTGGCGATCTGAAACTAAATTTAAAACAACGAGGGCAAGCTCTACAGTCATTAAGGTTTGACCGGCGTGAGAGGGCGTGGCGCCTTTAAGGACTACGCTATAAGAAGAGAGAGTCTACGCAAGGACGGGGCGGAGTTTCGAGGGGGCGGGACCTTGGGCGCCCGGGGCGGGGCAGGCACGGGGAGAGGGGCGGGACTTCTAGGGGGCAGGGCGCGGCGGGCACGGGGAGAGGGGCGGGATCTCGTGGGGGAGGGGCTCGGCGGGCACGGCGAGCTAGGCGGAGTCTGTGTTTCGGTCAGGCTGCCGCTGCGGTTGTATAGCTGTACTTCAGAAGAGCAAGGCCGAGGCCTGGGCCCAGCCCGGCGCCGCTGCCCGACCCGAGCCTCCTGGAGCCCCCGCGCCGGCTGATCTTAGGGGCGGGCTCGGGCTCGGCCCGCCGCTGCATGCCGGAGGACCAGGCCCACGCAGCCATGGTGAGCGAGCGCGGCCTCCCTCCCTTCCAACCCCGAGTGGCCCGAGGACGCCGGGCAGCCTCGCCTCCTCACCTTTCTTCCCGCACCCTCCGCCTCCTCCGGCCTGGCGTTCTCCTTCCAGCAGGAACGAATCCTTTAAGGGGACATCCCTTAATCTCCCTCCTCCCCAGTGACACCCTTTTGTGCCCCCCGGCCGTGTCCCCCCCCCCCCATGACAGCCTCCTTCGCGTTCTCACTCGCCGCCCCCCTCCGTTCTTAACCATTCTCCCTTTCTCCTCTGTGATCGTTAGCCCTCCCCCTTTCCTCTCTGGTTTTTGTTCCCGCAATTTTGCTTGCCTTTCCTGCTCGCCCCTTTCTCCCTTTACACCCCTTTACCTTCGCCGCCCCTCTTCCCTTTGGTTCTCGACCATTCGCATTTCCTCTGCCCCTTGTCGGGTGTCCTCCGCCGGCTCTCACGTCTGTCCCTGTTCCTCCTTCAGACTCCGGGGGGCTAAGCAGGAACCATTCGAAGGCGATTGCTTCCCTGGAGCTGTTGGGCGGGCACATACAGATTCATAGTCTGCCTTTCTCTTTTCTGTTTTGGAGGGCGGAAGGAGGGAGATTGGAGGTATGGAAGAATCGTCTGGAAGCTTTACTATCTAGTGTCATTGCAAAAACTTGAGTGATAGTGCGTTACAGAGTACATATTGTTGCCTTACGTGATCATCTGGTCTTTTGACAGAAATAACCTAAAAAGGTTTTGAAATTTTTTATTTCGAATGTTTCCATGTAGTGTTCAGGAAATTAAAAGCCTTTTTTTTTTTTAATTTGTAAACATGACAGTTGTTGCTCAGAGCAAATGATTTGTTTTTGTTGGAAGGCAGAAACCAAGGCCATTTGAGGTATGAAAATCAGTTTGCCAGTCAGATTGTGACAGTCTTCTGAGTTCCTTCCTTCTAAAGGATGCATTTGTTTTGTCCTTTCTGCCCTTTCTCGGAGGAACCTTTTCTTTGCATATTTTCCTTCTGCTTCAAAATGGCTGTGACTACAGTCCTTTTGAGGGGGCGGGAAAGAGGGTTGAGACAGTTTCTTTTTGTAGCTTTGGACCTGCCCTGGAACTCCCTGTAGACCAGGCTTGATTTGAACTCACAGAGATCCACCTTCCTCTTGCTTCTGCCACCCAAATGCCTGGGATTAAGGCTGTGGGTCACCACTGTCTGGCCAACTACAGTCCATTTTTAAGTGAGTTGAGTTACCTGTGTTTTGAAGAATACATCATTCCATCATATACAGTAAGCTAAATTTTGATTTACATTGTAGTCACAGGAATAATACATTCTAGTCAGAAGATTCAGGCTAATCATAGTTTCCTAGCTTCTATTTTCCTCCACCTATTTTTTTGAAAAGTAATTTATTATATGGTCATTTAACATACAAACATTTCTTAGCTCACTTGATTCTGCCATTCATATATTATCATTCTCCAGTGACTGCCTCCTTCACTTTATTACTGTCATTGTGCCTGTCTGTTCCTTCCCATGGGATGGAGATTCTGAAAACAACTGTGTCTTACTTAATTCCCTTTATTTCCAGTGCCCAGATCAGGTACACACTTGCAATTCAGTTTATGGTATCATTTCCTCACTTATCAAATACAGGCTCACACTGAAATTTGAGGCACCTAGCAGACTATTTGGGGTGAGCCGAAGCGTCTTACTTTTGATGCAGAAAGTAATATAGTGAGATACAGTGGTAGTGGCTAAAGAGCCATCTTGCTGGAGAAGATACCAGACTACTGGATGTATGGGAAAGTGGGCCTTCCCACTGGGATTCATTTGAGCTAAGCCTAAAAGAGAAATAGAATTTATATGTGATATTTGGGAAAGAAGAAAGCTTCATTATAAATATGAGAAGAATGAGTGAAATTTAAGATGTGTTCTGAAAGGCAGGTGGCTTTTAGTCCCAGCACTAAGAAAGCAGAGACAGATGGATCTCTGAGTTGGAGGCTAGCCTGGTCTACAGAGTGAGTTCCAGAGAGTCAGGGCTACACAGAGAAACCCGTCTCTGGTGGGGGAAAAGGAAAGAAAAGATTTGTAGTGAAGGATTACTGCCTGGTGTAGAATCCTGGGCAACTTGGCCACACTGCTGCTGTGACAGGCTTGATAGGAACCAGCTAAAAGGCAGGCCTGAACTTCAGTTTACTGGCAGGTACCAACTGGTCCTCAGGAAAAACCATAAACTGACACCATTCTGGAATGGGCCAATAGCATTCTAGGAGAAAATATTTAATGTTCCGGAGGAAATACCTAACATTTCAACCTTTATAGATATATGTCACCAGCAAATACCTATTTTCCTTTTCTTAAAGACACCCCTAGACAGATGTCAGCCCATCAGGGTCCTGAACCCCCCAAATCCCCAACCTCTGCCATTTAAAAACCCTACCACAGTCCAACTGGGCTGGGCTGCTCCAACCATTGCATTGAACATCAGAGAGTCTAAGCTTAAGCTTGAATAAAGGCTCTTTGCTTTTACATACAGATTTAGACTCCTTGGTGGTCTTTTGGGGGACCCTGCGATCTGGGCATAACACCTGGAAAGATGAATGAAGTAGGATGTGTAGTAGGAAATGAGGTGAAAAAGATACTGTCTTAGTCCATTTAGGTTGCTATGATAAAATATCAGCTGGCAAGTTTATAAACAACGGAACATAGGATATCCAGGGATAGGCACCAACACGTTTATTGTCTGAAAGGTGGTGTGTGTGTGTATAAACATGTATATAATGTATGTACATGTGTGTGTAAGTGCTCATGTACATGTATGTATGCGTGTGTATGTAGCCCAGAGTTGTTTTTTTAATTAAAATTTCTTTTAGATTTTTAATATGTATGAGTGTTTTCCTGTGTGTATGATATATAGTATCTGTGTGCCTGGTGCTTGTGGATGTCAGATCCCCTGGACCTGGAATTATGCATGGTTGCAAGTATGAATTGAATCCAGGTTTTTTGAAAGAACAACAAATGCTCAGAACTGCCAGCTATCTTCCTAATCCCCTTATTTATTTAATTTTTGAGACAGGATTCCTTACTGAATTCTGAAATTTATCTATTTGGCTAGGCTGGTTGGCCAATGAGCTTCAGGGATCTGGCTGTTTCTGCCTTGGAGCACTAGGATTACAGGCACACATTGCCATGCCCAGCTTTTATGTGGGTGTTGAGGATCTGAATTCAGGTCTTCATGCTTTCAAGGAAAGCATTTATACAGATATTATATCCCTAGCCCCTTCTTTTACTACTTCCTTCCAACAAAGCCTCAGTGTAGCCCAGGCTGGTTTAAAACTCACTGTATAGCACAGGATGAGCTTGAACTACTGATCTACCTGCCTCTGCCGCCCTGGTGCTGAGTTTAGGTGAGTGCCACAACACCTATTTTATTATTGAGCTATGTATTGAAACCAGACCCTTGTGCATGCTCGGTAAGGACTCCGTCATCTGAGGTGTATCCTGAGTCATATCTGCCCACCCCCCTTTAATGTTTTTTTTTTTTTTTTTTTTTTTTTTTTGAGACAGATTTTCTCTTTGTAGCCTTGGCTGTCCTGGAAGTAGCTGTGTAGACCAAGCTGGCCTTGAACTCAGAGATCTGCCTGCTTCTGCCTCCAAAGTTCTGGGATTAAAGGCATATGCCATCACTGTGCAGCATTCTTTATTGAGAAAGTCAAGTCTTGCTACATGGCTTGTCATATGGTCCTGGCTGGCCTCCAACTGGATGGTGTCTTCCTGCCACAGTCTCCTAGAGTGCCAGTGTTCAGTGGTGTGGGTGTGGGGGTTTGTCCTGTTTATAGATGCTTGTTTTCCCTGTATCTGTACATGAGGAATAAGCAGGGCAAGGCTGCTCCCCTGGGCTTCTTTTATATAAGGGTACTAGTCTCATTTGGAGGATTCTGTCTAGCTGATCTAATCACTTTCCAAAAGTCCTACCTTCTTAGGCATCATTTAGAAGGTTAGAATAGGCATTCACCATATGAATTGGGGGGAAACACATTGAGACCACAGCAGATAATTGGACATTATTGTGTTTTAAACTAACTTGTGTTATTTTTGCTAAAACATGTGCACATTAAGAGTGTATGGGAGGGGTGCAGAGGCCTGTTGTCAGCTGGAAATTACTAGTAGGGCTACTTTTGTTTTTGTTTTTCTTACACAGTACCTTGAATATATATTTAGTGAATAATCGATTATTATAAAGCTTTGTAACATATTTTTTCAAATGTTTGTTAAGGTGCATTTTGGATATTTGAGATATTTAAGTCAGAGGTTCTCGGAGTTTACTGTGAATCAGGAAGGGTTTGCTAAGTTCCCCACCTACAGAGTTTGATTCATTAAGTCTGGAGTTGAGCCTGAGAGTTGTATTTCTTACAAGAACTCTTGTAACGTTGATACTTGAGACCTAAGATCCAGCTTGACCTTCATTCATCTAACAGTGTTTGTGCCATTTAACTGTGTTTGCATTGGGACTATCACAGATTGTGAAACAGGTGTGGTTCCCTACTTTTTATCTTTGTGAATGTAGAGTAGATTTAGGTATGAAGAAGGGTTTTAGCATTCTTAAAATGTGCTAAGAAGGACATGGTGGCATCATGGAATATGATAGTGGTGGCTTTGGAGAGGATTCTTCTTTTAGGTGGAGACTTGAGAAATTAAATAATAAGAGCTCTGTCTGTTGTGGAGGGGCTAGTATAGTTAGAAGGAACCAAATGTGCAGCAAGAAATTCAGAGAAACCCTGATTATCCTGCCTACTCCTCAACAGACAAAATATAAAATAACAAAATTCCAAGGCTACACCCATCTCTGTTAAGCAGCTCTTTCATAAGATACATCTCAATTGCTATATTTTTATATTTCTAGCTGTTGATTATTAGAATCTGTCTCATCTTCAGAGTATCAGACATTGATGCAGAGATGGTTTTTGACCAGCTGCTAAGAACTGGGCAATATTATATAGAAGACACCTTGGTTACAGTAGTTTTAAAACCACAAAAAACTGGGCACAGTGGTACATGCCTTTAGCCCCAGCATTTGGGAGGCAGAGAGAGGTAGGAGGATCTCTTTGAGGTCAAGGCCAGTCTAGTCTACATAAGGAGTACTAGGACAGTCAAGACGAAGTAGAAAGGATCAGTCTCAAAAACAAAATCCGCATGAGGAAATAGTGAGTGGTTAAGAGCACTTGATGTTCTTCCCAGGGACCTAACCCAAGTTCAATGTCTGGCACCAACACTGGATAGCTCAAAACTACCTATAACCCAAGCCCCAGGGAATGTGATACCTCTGGTCTCCACAGACACCAGCACTTCTATGCACACACCCACACTGACACACATAATTAGAAATAGAAGTAAATTAAA
This sequence comes from Phyllotis vaccarum, assembly GCA_033318265.1. Taxonomy (NCBI): domain Eukaryota; kingdom Metazoa; phylum Chordata; class Mammalia; order Rodentia; family Cricetidae; genus Phyllotis; species Phyllotis vaccarum. The sequence continues at coordinate 64,295,284 of JARWLC010000002.1, forward strand.
AAAATACTTGGTAGAAGTGGAATAGGGACTGTTGGGAGAAGGAGAGATAGGACAGAGAAGTAGAGAGAGTGGAGGGAGGCTCAAATAAAACTAAATGTACGACAGTGCCTTCAGAGGTGCCTGGACGAAATTGCTCAGTGTTCAGAGTGCTCCTGATGCTCCTCCGGAGGACTTCAGTTTGGTCCCCGGTACCCATATTTTATGGCTCACAACCTCCTGTAACTCCAGCTCCAGAGTGTGTGATGCCCTCTTCTGGCCTCTGGCTGCCTCAGGCACCTGCACTCACATCCACATATTCACACATGGAAACACATAATTAAAAATTATTAAACAACATATGATGGCTGATGTCTAAAGTTAACTTATGTGTGATCTTGTGTTGTAGTTTGTGGAACCCAGTAGGAGGTGGTACCTACCTGGGGGAATATGTTGCCACAGGGAAGGCTTTTTGAGTTAAAGCTAGGCCTGATCCAGGCCTTAGTCCTTTGCTGTCTAACTGCTGGTGGGATGTAGCCAACCGCTTCACTTTCACTGGCATACCATACATTCCCACCACAGCAGAACATATCCCTTGAACTGCGAGCCAAAATAAATCCTTCCCTTTAGGTGTTCTGGCCAGGTAGTCTAGCATTGTGCTGAGAAAAGTCATGAGTACAGAAATGCTGGAGGTAAAGAGGGTAGATAGAGGTGTGAGGATCAGGACACAACTGTTGTGCTCTTAAGCTCATGGTAGCTCTGATTACTTGTGTTGGATCTACCCAAGTCTGGGCTCATTATTGCATTGACTCTAGTTAGCATATAATAAAAAACTCATAGCCAGATATTGGGGGGAGGGGAGAAAGCTGGAATATCAGAGGGAGGAAACAGACCACAGTCAATTCTCACCTAGCCAACTTCTCAGGCAGGACAGGGTACATGCTGTCTTCAAGGGTCCTCAGCCTGACTAGTTGCTTCTACAGAATGCTTGAATCTCTGCCTCCTCCTGCCTTAAATATCTTCCCCACCCAGTGGTTTTACTTCCTGCATCATAATCCTAGAGTTAGGATTAAAGGTGTGAGCTACTACTGCTTGGCTGTTAGGCTTTGAACTCAAAAAAATCCAGAAAAATCTGTCTCCTGAGTGATTGGTCATTCTTCGTGATGGGGTTAAAGGCTGGTGAGTCGCCACTCTCTTGACTGTGGGTGATTCTGTCCTCTGATATTTCAGGCTGATTTTATTAAATATGCAATATGTCACCACACTCGTCAGTCACTACTCGGGTCATGGAGAGGGAGAGGCTCCCAGGTCCTACTCCTCTCTGCCATGACAGTGGGAGGGTAGTCAGGAGAAAGGGAAAGCGAGTAATGGGCTTGAGGTTGGTGCATGACAGCCGGAGGGGCACCACAGGAGACCTTCCCTCAAAGAGCCAAACTAAAGGTAGCATGAGAGCTAGGCAGGTTGTGGTCTAGAAGCTGTCACTTTAGCACTGAAGGTGCAGTAGATTGGACAAAGCCTTCAGACTGAGGAGACCTTGAGTCATGAAAACCCCTCCGTATCTTGAAAAGCTTGTTTCAGACTTTTGAGACAGGCTCTTGCTGTATCGTCCAGGCTGGACTTGGATTGGTAGATTGGGGTGCTCCTGCCTCACCCTCCCAAATGCTAGGAATACAGATACAGGCCACTGTATCCAGGTAGAAAGACTTTATGTGAAGGATGAAGGATGGCCCTGCTTAAATGAATTATGAAACATGGTCTGGAATAGGGACAGCTTTTATTCACTAGTAGGTGTATAAACTGTTACACTCTCATGTTGTAATAGTAGCAATTTCCTTGAAAGTATTTATTTTAAAGTAATTACTATTGTTGTGTTGAAAGTGCGTGTGGAAGTCAGATGACAACTAAACACAATCCTTCCCTTCACACTGGGACCTGGACACTTACGTCTTCATCAGGGGCCTTCACTTGCCCAGCTGTCACCAGCCCAGCAGTGTAGTTTTAACTGAAGGAAGAAGGAGCATAAGAAAAACCGCAAGGCTCTGCTGCTTTTCAGCTAGGAACATTTCCACAATGGAGTTGGGAGGAGGCATGCCAATGATGATGTTAGAATTTTGCTCACTGATTCTCAGTTTCATATCAACTGCTGTTAGGGGTTTATGAGATTATTAAAAACAGCACACACAGTGAAATCCTAGTATTTGGAAGGTACAAGAGAATTTTGAGTTTTAGGTCAGCCTGTACTCCGCAATGAGCCCCATCCCAAAAAAACAAAACAAAACAAAAAACCAAAGGGTTTGGGGCTGGAGAGATGGCTCAGTGGTTAAGAGCACTCCCTGACTATTCTTCCAGAGGACCTGGGTTCAATTCTCAGCACCCGTATGGCAGCTTATAACTGTCTGTAACTCCAGTTCTAGGGGCCCAACACCCATGGCAAAACACTGATGTGCATAAAAACAAAACTCCAAAACCAAACAGACAAAAAAACCCAAAGGGTTTGAAGCTCAGTGTGTGCAAGGCATGGCCGTAGATTCCCCAGGACCACAAAACAGCAAAAGATACATTTATTCAAGTCCTTTATTCATTAAACAAAGTTCTTGCAAAAAGTCATGTATTACACTTAAAGCATTTATTAAATTTTTGGTTGCTTTTAAAGAATTTTTTAGCAGGGCTGTGGTGGCACATGCCCTTAATCCTAATCCTAGCATTCCAAAGGCAGAGGCAAGGGAAATCTCTGTGAATTTTGAGGTCAGCCTGATCTATAGAGAGAGTTCCAGGACAGCCTGGGCTACACAGAGAAACCTTATCTCTAAAACACACACACAGCTCATTCTATCTCTGCCTTCAAAATGCTGAGGTTACAGGTATGTACTACTAAGCCTGACTTCTTATTTCTTAAAGAAAGGGTAGTAGGATTTTAGCAAATTAAAGGTGATTACTGTAAAAGAATTTACATTTTTTATAAATATAAACTGAATTCTTATATAAATAAACTGAAGAATATATAAATTAACTTTTCATACCAAGGATTCTTATTTCACTGGTATTCCTGTTTGCTAATAACTTGAGGGTCTTGGTTGTTTCTCTGGATTTTTGCAATGCTGAGGATCAAGCCCAGGGCCTTGTGAATGCTAGACAAATGTTTTACCACTGAGCTCTGTGCTCAGCTCAAATATTGTATCATTTTATTTTATTTTATTTTCGGTCCTTGTAATTGAATCCAGGGCCTTTTACTCAATGAACATGCTCTAACATGGTGCTACATAGACAGCCTTTGGTTTTTTGTTTGCTTGTTTTTAGTTTTTGAGACTTACACTCACTATGTAGATGGCTTTGAACCTCCTATGTTGCCCAGGGTGGCCTTGAATTTTTAATCCTCTGTTTGACATTGCAAGGATTACAGGCATGTGTCATCATGGCTAGTTTAGTATTTTAGAGCTGTTTTTCACACTTATCCTATTTATTTCTAACTACTGTCTTATGAGATAGTCAAGATAGAGGTGTAAAATCACTTTTTCAGATAAAGAAACTGAGAAGTTAATTGCAAAACCATATCAGCTCTTTACATTATTAAACCAGTGAACTATGTTGTACTTCAAAACTCAAGCTTGTGGCTAAGAGGGAAATAATGCTGAGGCATCTCTGTGTTACCCATCAGTATAATTCATAAATGCTTAGTGATCACTGACCTAAATTTTTGTTTCTTAGAATAGCTTTATTACATGACCTAAGAAGGAAGTGGGGAGGGGATTGATTACCGTTTCGGACCATGGTCTTTTTTAGATAGAACTCTACCTCTTTGTACTGGACAGATTGGCTAGATTTTGAAGTGATGCATGCAGAAAACTCGCTTTATCTGCGTTTACAGTTTTAATCTAGGAGTTTCTGACGAGTGATTTCTTTTAATAAAGCAGAGGAGGATATGGCATTTGAGTAGCATGGAGACAAGACACTGGGCCAGTCTCCACATGCCAAATGTCACATGCCTTTAATCCTAGGACTCAGGCAGAGGCAGAGGCAGGGAATTCTTTTTGAATTCAACTCCAGCTGGGGTTATGAGACCCTATCTTGAAAACAAACAAGCAAAAGATGTTAAGTTTGAGCCCCAGCACGAAAATACAAACAAAAACCCATATTCCCAGTAGTTCATAATACCTGCACTCTCTTTTTAAAGTGTGTGTTGTTGGTGTTTTGCTTACATGCATGTCTGTGTAAGGAGTCTTATTCTCAGAACTGGAGTTATAGGCAGGTGTGAGCTGCCCTGTTGGATGTTGGGAATCAACCCAGGTCCCTTGGAAGAGCAGCCAGTGCTCTTAATTTTGGAGCCATCTCTTCAGCCCCTAATATCTGTATTCTTGAGGATGATATCACCTGTGCCCTTAAGACTACTTTATTAATTTTATCATTTGCAAGATGTCAGAAAAAGGTAGGGTGGAGGATTGGATTATATCTGGTCTCACATGCTTATTTGTACAAGTCTGACTTGATGGAATTGTTGGTAGAAAATAATAATGAGCTACAGTGTTGCTGTAGCTCAGTAACACTGTATTTGTATAATCCCTAGCACAAAAGAAACAAAAATCCATAAAGCAGTAGGTGGTGCTTTCTCATGGAGTATGGTGAGAGGGAGTCAGAATGGGATGTGTGCTTTGGCAATGTTTGTCTGCCTTTCAGTTCACTCTCTAGTTTCAGTTGTAACCTTGTGACTTGGTATCTCTGGGTACGCCCTCTCTTTCTATAGTGAAGTAACCTAAAAGTAAATGTGTGCTCACAACTCACTGTTTAATACACGTTTGTTGCTATGATGTAGTAGGTGTTATTTTAGGCCCTTGACTGTATCAGTGAACAAAACATTTTTTCCTGGTGGATCTTACATTCTATAATAAGCACTGACTCAGCAGTTAGTATATGCTGGGTGTTACTTCAAGACTTCTGACAACAGTCCCATGAGGTAGGTACTGTTATCTGTATTTTTAAGATCTGGACTGAAGTACAGGAAGACTAAGTTCTTTACCTAATAAGTTTACATAATTTTGTAAATAGTATTTTAATCTACACAGCTGGAGTTCCAAAGTCCATGATATTACTCATTCCTTCAAAAAGATGTAATAAAAAATGCATTTCACAGCCAGGTGTAGTGATATACATCCATAATCCTAGAGCTCAGGAAACTGAAGCATGAAGATTGAAATGACATCAGCTTGTGCTGCATAGAGTTCCAAGTTTTGTTTTTTTTTTTTTTTTTTTAAATGAAATGGAAGCTAGAGAAATGTCTCGGAGGGGATAAGAGTGTTTGCTGCTCTTTGGAGAACCTGTGTTCCATTTTCAGTACTCACATCTGGCAGCTGACAATCACCTGTCATTTCAGCTCCCAATACCTTCGGGCCTCCTCAGGCACCCATGAATATATGACATATTCACACAGGCACATGCATGTCAATAAAAAGAAAATAAATCTTTAAAATAAAAAAAAAAAATGATGAGGCTGGAGAGATAGCTTAGCAGTTAAGAGCACTGGCTGCTCCTCCAGAGGACCCAGGTCCAGTTCCCAGCACCCACATGGTGGTTCACACCTGTCTGTAATTCCAGTTCTAGGACTTCTGACATCTTCATTTAGACATACATGCAGGCAAACACCAACAAACATTTTTTGAAAAATGAGGCGAGCTCATATGTGTGTGTGGCATGTGTGTTCGCACACGTGCATGAGAAAGAGAGATTTTTCAGAAGAGCTCTTACTGCTCTTGGCTGAGGTCAACAGTTTGGTTTCTAGCACCCATATCAGACAGCTCACAACCCCCTGTACTCTAGCTCCAGGGAATCGAATACTCTTTTCATGTCTCTGTGGGATTGGGATACATACCCTGAATGAATGAATAAATAAATAAATAAACATAAACTTGAAAAATGAAATCTTAGAGCTAGAGAGATGGTATGGTGATACTTTGTACTAACAAAGTTTGCCTGAAGATCAGAGGGCAGAGCTAGTTAGCCACTAGTTAACCATAGAGGCCAGGCAGTGATGCCGTACACTTTAATCTCAGCACTTGGGAGGAAGAAGCAAGAAGATCAGGAGTTCAAGGCCACCTTGGGTTACAGGAGATAAATCTAGTCTAAAAGAGAAAAACAGCCAGGCAGTAGTGGCTCTCACCTTTAATCCCAGTACCTGGGAAGCTCCTACCCTTTGATCCCAGTACTTGGGAGGCACAAGTCTTTTATCCCAGCACTAGGGAGGTGGGACAGGAAGTGATATGGCTGAGCGGAGAGAGGGATATAGGGAGGAAACAGGAGCTCACCTCCTTTCAGGCTGAGGTGTCTTAGAGGTAAGAGGTGACCCTGGCTGGCTCCTTTCTCTCTCTGATCTTTCAACATTTGCCCTGTAGAATTTGTGCTACAAGAAGGCTTAGCAGTTAAGCGAGGACCTAGGTTAAGTTCTGAGTACCCACATCATGGCACACAACCTGTAACAGGGAATCCAGTGCCCTCTTCTGACATCTGTACATGAGGCATACATGCCGTGCATATACATACATCTAGACAAAACTCACATAAAACAAATATACAAAAGATGAAATCTTCAAAAAATAAAAAAAGCTAGACATGTTAGTGCAGGCCTTTAATCCCAGGGCTTGTAAAGCAGAGGCAAGTAGATCTCTGTGAATTTGAGACCAACCTGTTCTAAAGCCAGGGCTGTTACACAGAGAAACCCTGTCTTGAAAAACTAAAATGGTAATAATAATAATAATAATAATAATAATAATAATAAGTAATTTAAATGATTTTTAACATTTATTTATTTGGAAGGAATGAAGACTATCAGTGGGAATGTGGAGGTCACAGAGCACTTGGTTTCTTCTGCCACATGGTTTCCAGGGATCAAACTCAGGTTATCAGGCTTAGTGGCAATCATCTTTACCTGCTGAGCTAGCTGTTCATTGGCCGATAGGCCAGTTTTAATCAATATAGTGAGACTTCATTTCAAAAATATAATAATAAGTCAATAATTTCTATCATAAAGTTGTTACTATAATTTTTAAATTACCTGCTTTCTTATCCAGTCTTTAGAAAATAAACAAGATCTCTAGCTTAGTGGTAGTTTACTTAGCATAAAAAAGCCCTGGTTTGATTCCCAGCATAACAGCAGTATAGTAACAAAATTAAGCCAGTCAGGGCACCTCTACATCAGGTTTATTAGTTCTCAGGAGGCTGAGGAAGAAGGGTGCCATGAGTTAAGGACAACTTGAACTTTAGAGTGAGACCTTATTTCAAACACTTATAGAAAATGTCCAAGTAGCTTAGTGTGCGAAGGCACAAAGCCTGACCTGAGTTAAGTCTTTGGGATCCCTGTCTAGAAAGAGAATCAACTCTCAGAAGTGTTAAAGGGGTTGTTGGAAGAATCATGTTACTGGGGGTGGTGGGTTTTGAGGTTTGTCCTGTCCCGTCCTGTCAGCCCCCCCCCCCCCTATGGATAAGCATGTTGAACTCTTAGCTCCTTCTCCAGCACCAGCTATGTCTGTCTGTATGTTGCCATGCTTCCCACCATGATGATAATGGACTAATCCCTGACATTGTAACCAGGACCCAACTAAATGCTTTCCATTTATAAGAGTTGCCTTGGTCGTGGTGTCTCTTCACAGCAGTGGGACAGTGACTAAGACAGGTGTTCTGACCTCTGCACGTGCACTTTGGCATGTGCTCCCATATGTACATATACATGCCTGCATGTGTACATGCATACACACATACAATGATTACATAAAGATGTAGTAAAATTACTTTGGAAGGAGTGTTTTAAGTGAGGGATGACCCAGCCTGAGGTGGGTGGCACAGTCCACTGACTTTGGGTCCTGGGCTGTGTTAGAGAAGAGAAGGTAGCTGAACACCAAGTATGAGTGACTTACCTCTGCTCTTGATTGTAATTGTGATGTGAGCAGTTGTTTTAGGCTCCTGACACCTTGACTGACCTTTTGTGATGTACTGAAATCTGGAATTGTGAGCTAAAGTAAACCTTTTCCATCTATGTTTCTTTATTAAGGTTCTGTTCATTCAGGTAGCTCTGGTTTGTGTGTGAAGTAGACATAGACTAGTCAGCACACAGGGATTTAGATACAAAAGCAACAGCTTAAGAATTGTGTCTTTGCAGCTGCTCACAGTGGTGTTCACCTTTAATCTTAGCACTTTAGAGGTAGAAGCATGTGGATCTGTGACTTCCAGCTTAGCCTGGTCTACATATTGAGTTCCAGTCCAGTCAAAGGTAGGTACACAGTGAAACCTGTCTCAAAAGAAAAGAAAAAGAAAAAAAAGAACGCTGTCCTTAGTGTGGGGAGAGCCCATAAAGACCTGATTAAGGGTACCATAGTGATGACTTAAGAAGATTCTCTGAAACCTTCCCTACCTGCCTCTGACTGGTTAGAACCCTGTCCTGAGGAAAGGTACCAAACCATGTGGCTAAGCATAGATAAGAATTTTGGGTTAATTTAAGTGAAAGAGCCAGTTAGGAATAGCCTGAGCTACTAAGCATTTATAAGTAATTTAAGCCTCTGAGTCTATTATTTGGGAAGCGGCTGCAAGGTAGTTGGGGATTGCTGGCGGGACAGACTTCTGCCTATAGTTGTGTGTTTTCACACTACGGGTGTGTCCTCCCTGTAATACTTAGGGAACTATGTGGGGACTTGTTTCCCTATGTCTGTTCTCTTGCTTCTGAGATTCCTGTTACAAACTGTGTCCCACTAACGTGGTATCTGTTGCTGTCACAGTATCATTGTCTGTCTCACAGGCAATAAATGGTTATTGAATGAGTAAATAAGTGTTTTATTCTCTGCTTTTCTAGAAATGAATTTGTTCATTTTTGTGTGTGTTTTCTTATGTTCCTTCCTGTGTTCAAAGGAGGAAGCATCCCCATATTCCTTACTTGACATCTGCTTGAGTTTCCTGACCACGAATCTTGAGAAGTTCTGCTCAGCAAGACAAGATGGAACACTGTGTCTGCAGGAACCTGGAGTATTTCCACAAGAGGTGGCTGATCGACTGCTTCAGACCATGGCATGTCATGGTAAATGATGAAAGAGACAAATTGTGGGCTGTTAATTGGCATTGAATTTCAAAGCACTGCTATGGCCCATTTAATTATTTTCTTAGAAAAAGACGATTCTAGCAAAAAGAATTATTTTTTTACCTGTTTTTGCCTCAGATTTAATGATTTTTTTCCTTTCCAGTCTACTCAAACCATTATTTTGATTTAAGAAGCATTTCTTTAAAACACACAGCACACATATTTAGATTTATTTCTTTTGTGTGGATGAGTGTTTTGCCTGTGTGTGTATGTACTGTGTGCATTCCTGATGGCCATAGGGATCAGAAGAGGGTGTTAGATCCCTTGGAACTGGTGCTAGGATTTGAACACTAGCTCTCTATAGAAGTAGCACATGCTTTTAACCACTGAGCCATCTCTCTAGGACCTGAAAAGTGATTTTTTAAAAAATGTTTATTTTATACAGTGTTCTGTCTGCACGTATGTCTGCAGGCCAGAAGAGGGTACCAGATCTCATTTTAGATGGTTGTGAGCCACCATGTGGGTACTGAGAATTGAACCCCCGACTTTTGGAAGAACAGCCAGTGCTCTTAACCACTGAGCCATCTTTCTAGCCTTCCAAACGTGATTCTTATGTCACAAAGAACTTCTCTAACTTCAGTATTTCTACTCAGAAGTCAACAGGTATAGAAATACCTTACATCTTCTCTCGACAGTGGAAGAATCATACTATTATGAAGAAATTGGTTTCTACTCTTGATTCTTTTCTGTTGTTTTGGTTTTTGAGTAGGTTTTCTCTGTGTATCCCTGGCTGTCCTGAAACTCAGTCTGTAGACTGAACTCAGATCAGCCTGCCTCTGCTTCATGCACATGTGTGAGTTGAGAGAGAAACAGAGAGAAAAATACTGTTGTGGTGCTGTAGGTGGCTTACTGGGTAAAGTGCTTCAGCATAAGGACTTGCTTAGGTTCTCCAGTGTCGTGTGAGAAACTAAGTGTGGCTATATCCAGTGCTTGCTAAGAGATGAAGGCAAGAGGATCACAAATGAATGAATGAATGAACGAACGAACGAATGAATGAACCCTTAGCTCCAGGTTTGTAAGAGGCCCTGTCTCAAAGGAAGAAAACTAAGGACACTTGAAAACTGCCGCTGCGTGTACTTCCCACCCCACCCATGTTAAATGTAAAAAGTAAGGGAAAAAAGAAAGAAAAATATTGTTAGCTGCAAATGCAGATTATGCATCCCAGAGAAGACTAAGGAAAATGGGTCTGTAACTGAGTTAGTTGGTATAATTTAGAAAAGAAAACCTCTATGTTTGTTTGCTTTCACTGAATTGCTTAAGTCACGTTCTGACGCAGGAAGTAGAATAACCATCAATAAGTAGTATATATATTAAAGTGAGTCACTCACCGTGCTGTGCAACAATTTAAGAGATTATGCAATATCAAAATTTCTCAGTGATCATGCTTGGCATGTTCAGTCTAAAATTTGTTTTAAAAAGTCAGGTGTGATGGATTGGTGGGATTGTTTGGTCGTACCTGCCGCCAAGGCTGATGACCTTAGTCCAGACCCACAGATTCATATGGTGGCAGGAAAAACTGCATGCGTATACACTTCCCCAAAATAAATAAATCAAAAGCTACGTATATTGGCAGATGCCTATAATGCCAACACTTGGAAAGCTGGGAAAGAGAACCAGGAGTCTCATGGTCATCCTTAGCCTACAGAGTGCGTTTCAGTCCAGTCTGGACCTACATAAAAACCTATCTCAGAAAAATCTTCAGTCTTGTGTTATGTTAGTTTCTTTTCTGTTGCTGGGTTTTTAAAGTGTGTTTGCTTTTGGTTTTTGGAAATAGGGTTTCTCTGTGTAGGTCTGTCTGTCCTAGAACTTACTCTGTAGAACAGGCTGCCCTTGAACTCAGAGATCTGCCTGCCTCTGCCTCCCAAGTGCTGGGATTAAAGGCATGTGCCACCATCATTCAGCTTTGCTGTTGCTGTACATCCCACTTGTATGCCTGGTGCCTGCAGAGTCCAGAGGAGGATGTTGGCTTTCCTGAAACTGGAGTTAGAGATAGTTGTGAGCTACCATGTGAGTGCGGGGTATTGAACCCAGGTCCTCTGCAAGAGCAAGTGCTCTTAATTCACCGAGCTGTTTCTCTAGCCCTAGTATAGTTTTTTTTTTTTTTTTTTTCCAGTTTGTGGGACCTTGTCCACCTAACTTGGAAAAGATGTGCACACAATAAGCAAATCAGTAAGATTCATTATAGCAAAACAAAAGTTAAGGTTTTAGATACACTACCAAGAGAAACAGGGGACCACCTGAGTGAGAGAGAACTGAGGGACCTTGGTTACTGTTTGGGGCTTCACTTTATGGAGTTTAGTGGAAAGAAGAGCTGGTTATAGGAGATGTTAGTGAGTTCTGTTTGATTGACAGGTTTGGGCTACACATCTCTTACCATGATGCAACTGATTTTAGTCGTATGTATGCCTACGCATAAGCTAATCAGTTGGGGATTCTTCCTAAAAGAACTATAAGAGTGAGTGTCCTGCAGTGGTGGTGCACACCCTTGATCCCAGCACTCAGGAGGCAGAGGCAAGGGAATCTCTATGAGTTCAAGGCCAGCCTGGGCTACAGAGTTCCCAGACAGCTGGAGTGATTACTGTCCCCAAAAGAAGTCCCGTCCCAAAAAACAAAACCCACCACCAACAGCAAAGGTCTCTCAGAGGACACAGTTTGCCCTCATGATTATGTGCCTACAACTGTCCAGGCTGGATACATCTCACAACCTGTTTGAATAGAAACAGGTGTCTCTAGGGATTGCTAAGAAGAGTAACTTGTTTTCATTGTTAAAGCAGGTTTATATGCAGCTCAGTGCAGGTATATGTAGGATTCCCAGGTTGCCAACAGGTTGCAAGGTGCATTGTTATGAAAGGACTGTATTATTGGAACTCTCAGTGTCCATAGTTGGTTGCTGAGCTATGTGCTATGCTTGCTTGACTCAGTTTTTATCCAGCATTTCATAAAGACTTTTAAATGTCTAACAATATGCTGGTAAGTGCTCCACCACTTAGCAATAGTTCTCAGACAAAAAAAAAAAAGCCTTAGTTCTGATTTGATAATGACTGTCTGGCAGCTAGAATGGCATCGTTAGTATGAACTAGCTGATGTAACCACAAAAATTCTTTTAACCCCATACTATTTATTTATATTGCCCCAAATGCTTACACACAGACTGTCTTAGAGTACATTTTGTAGGTATGGCTGTTATTTCTTTCTTAGTAGATATTAGTAGATATTTGCACAGTGTCTCCTGTGCTGGGATCCCAAGTGTGTACTACCAAGTTGGAGGCCAGTCAAAGATATAGGGTAAGACTGAGTCTCAAAAAACGAACAAAACACCAGAGGCTGGTGATGGACTCACTGCCAGGCCTAAGACCAGAGTTCTCTTCTAGGGAAAGAACCAACCACAAGTTGTTCTATGACTTCCACACTCATGCCATGTGCTATAAGCAGACATGCACACACATGAATCAACACATACAATTTTTAAAAATTTAAAACCTAAGCCAAGCAGGGTGTGGTGGTGCGTGCCTTTAATCCCAGCACAAGGGAAACAAGGGCAGGCAGATCTCTTGAGTTTGAGGCCAACCTGGTCTACAAAGCTTGTTGAGACAGCCAGGGCTGTTAAACAGAGAAACCTGTCTACAAAACAAAACAAAAAACTAAACCAGAGTAAAAAGGGTTTCAAGTCTGACTTGTGGGTTGTTTTGAGACAAGGTCTCTCTGTGTAATGCTGACAGTGTAGATCAGGCTGGCCTCAAGTTTACAGAGATCTGCCTGCCTCTGCCTCATGAGTGCTGGCATCAGAGGTGAATGCCATCGCACCCAGCTCTGGCTAATGGTTTAGTAATAATTCTAGACATTATATCTACTAAATATATGTGTGTGTTTATATATGTAGTAATGTATTGTGAATTCAAAAGATAGTCTAGAAATACATGATACCAAATATATTAGTGTAGAATTTAAACCTCACTCATACATAAACTCTGCAGGGTCAGTTGAAGATTCTCTTCCTTGGCCACTTTAGTGTCCAGATTGATAGAGACTCAGCCCTCAGAATACAGCATCCCTAGAGCTTGAAGCCTCTCATTTGTCACAGGAGAAGAAAGCACAGTTGGTTCTCAGGTACTGAAGCCTACAGCCCCTGACTATGTCTGGCCGTGGTCCTATCTAATTCTAAGCACAGCTGCTTGGCGTATCTTATAAGGTGAAGACATCCATGTAGGAGTGAATCTCTGACCTGCTGTTACCAGCTTCATAACCTTAGAAAGTCCCTTTTGAGCCCAGACTAAGTAATTATATCTTCATCTCAAAAAATTGTATCAAGTGAAATACAGCTGCCTGGAAGTATGCTAGAAATGTAAAATATGTTGGAAATTTTGCTATTCTTTTCCTTTTGTGTGTGTGTGTGTGTGTGTGTGTGTGTGTGTGTGTGTGTTTAGTTTTTTTGAAGTTAAAATACTGTTTTATTTTTCCCCAGGTCTGCTGAATGATGGAACTGTGGGAATTTTTAGGGGTAACCAGATGCGTCTAAAGCGAGCTTGCATTCGAAAAGCAAAGATTTCCGCTGTTGCTTTCCGGAAAGCCTTCTGCCACCATAAGTTAGTAGAACTTGATGCCACAGGTGTGAATGCTGACATCACTATCACAGACATCATAAGTGGTCTTGGCAGTAACAAGTGGATCCAGCAAAATCTTCAATGCTTAGTACTAAACTCATTAACTCTGTCTCTTGAGGACCCGTATGAACGGTGTTTCAGCCGGCTTTCTGGTCTTCGAGCTCTGAGCATCACTAATGTGCTCTTTTACAATGAAGATCTGGCTGAAGTTGCTTCCTTGCCTAGACTGGAGAGCCTGGATATTTCTAATACCTCAATCACAGATATCACTGCCCTGCTGGCCTGCAAAGACCGACTCAAGTCTCTCACCATGCACCATCTGAAGTGTCTAAAAATGACTACTACCCAGATCCTGGATGTTGTTGGAGAACTAAAACATCTGAATCATCTTGACATCTCAGATGATAAACAGTTTACATCAGACATAGCCCTTCGATTATTAGAGCAAAAGGACATCTTGCCCAATCTTGTCTCCCTGGATGTTTCAGGGAGAAAGCATGTGACAGATAAAGCTGTTGAAGCCTTTATACAGCAGCGGCCAAGCATGCAGTTTGTAGGTTTGTTGGCCACTGATGCTGGTTACTCTGAATTCCTTACGGGCAAAGGACACTTGAAGGTTAGATCTTAAAATGTATTTTTCTGACTGATCAGTTTTTCATTAGGATAACTGATGTTTGAAAGAAACAAGGCATGGGAAATTAGTGTATAGTGAAAAGGCTTGTATATTAGGGTAATAGTCCCAGATAAAATGCAGTGGGGTCAAGCATAGTAAATACTTTTAATCCAAGCCCTCAAAGAGGAAGAGAAAGGTGAATTTCTGTATGTTCAGGCAGCAAGGGTTACATAGTAAGACCCTGTCTGAAAAAGTCCAGTGGGGCCTGGGGATGGAGTTCATTTGGTAAAGGGCTTGTCTCTAAGCTGAGTACTCGGAGGCAGAGATAGGCAGATTTCTGAATTTGAGGTCAGCCCGGTCTACATAAAGAGTTATAGGCCAGCCAGGGCTACTTAGTGAGGTCCTGTCTCAACTAATATTAATAGTAACAATAATAATAATGTTAATGTCCTAAAATATTTCGGCTGGAGAAATAGATGGCTCAGCAGTTAAGAGCACTGGCTATACGTCTAACTTTAACCCCCAGCACATCCACATGGCAGCTCACAACCATCTATAACTAGTCCCAGAGGATCTGATGTCTTCTAGCATTCACAGGCATTAGTCAGTAATGCAGACAAAATCATACACATAAATAAGTAAATAATTTTAAAAAATTTAAAAATTAAGTGAGGCGTGGTGCTTCATGTCTGTAATTGTAGCATAGGAGACTGATACAGGAAGGTTTGAGACCAGCCTATGCTACTTAGCAAGCACCAGGTGAGTTGGGTCTACATATCAAGGACCTGACTCAAAGGATCATTAGAACTTTTTTTATTCATAAAAAAAAGTTAATGTACAAAAGTTAATGTTTCTTTAACTACTAACTTACCATGTCCGGTTTCTTGGGGCCGAGTCTTGTCCAGGCGAGGGGCGTCGAGGTTAAATAATCTGCACTCAGGAGTTGTTTAGGTTCCATCATTCAGGATCACAATGAGAGACCCTAGCTTTATTCAGTACATCTTATGTCTTAGACCTATTTCTCCCCTTGCCATGCTTCTCTCCTGCCATGCATCTCGCCTAGCCTTTTTTCCCCTCTAGCTTCCCACCATGTTGGATTCCTTCTTCCCATTCCACTCACACTGACTCTACTAACTACTACATGCTTGTCTCCCGCTTCTGCCCTTGTGTCTCTGCCTCTCCTTGTCTCAGCTCTCTACTACCTTCTTAACTCTCTCATACCCTGCCCCCTCATCCAGGCACACCCAAGGTCTTGGAGGATCCCAAAAGACTAGCACTCAGCAGGTGGCAGCGATAAGGAGATTTGTAGCGCAGGAAAGCATGTTTTTCCTTTTTCCCCCTATTAACATAAGGTTTTAGTCCTTGGGGAGGAGGATGGGCCATAAAAGGCCAGAATGGCACTATTCGGGAGACAACACTAACTTGACAGCCGAAAACTAAGATAGGTTGAAGGAGGTTAAAATGTCCCACGGGGCAGATTCTCCCTTGGAAAACTCAGAAAACAAAACAGGCAAGTATAACCAGTCTTCAAAAGGGACTGGTCACACCCCATCCAGGGTCCTCAAAGCCACACCTCCTGGTCTCCTTCATTAACACCTGAACCTGACACAGAGAGCTGACATTGCCTAAGAAGCAATTCTTTATTATGATTTATTTTTATTTGCTATGCATTGGTATTTTACCTGCATGTTTGTCTGTGTGAGGGTGTTGGATCCCCTGGAACAGGAGTTAACAATTGTGAGCTGCGATGTGGGGGCTGGGAATTGAACCTGGGTCCTCTGGAAGAGCAGCCAGTGCTCTTAGCCACTGAGCCATCTCTTAAGCCCTGCAATTATTCTTCTATTTTAGTTTTGTTTTATTGTATTTTATTTTGTATGTTTTTTGATGTCTTAATTTTTTTATGACATACATGTATTTATTAGGGAGGGGTATGCATGAGTGTGGAGGTCATCAGGCATCATTTATCTTCTACATCATGTGGGTGTATCCCCTCTAGCCTCTACACATGTGCCATGGCACACATACCCTCAAAAAATAAAGGTAAATATGGGGGAGGAAGATCTTGTTTAAGCTTTATTTTAGGCAGGATATAGTGACACACCTACTTATTAATTCGAGCACTTGAGAGGCAGAGGCAGTTGTATCTCTGAGCTCAAAGCCAGTTGTGTCTACAGAGTAAGTTCCAGGACAGCCAAGGCTACAGAGAAACTCTGTCTTGAAAAACAGTAAATATAAACACTTATTTTATTGTTTATTGGTGTGTGTGTGTGAGAGAGAGAGGAAGGGAGGGAAAGAGGGAGCTAAAGGAGCAGGAGATAGGGGTGCTTGTGAGCTGCCCAGTGTGGGTGATGGGAACCCGAAGTCTAGTCCTCTGCAAGAGCAATATGTGTTCGTTCTCTCTTTCTCTCTCTCTCTCTCTCTCTCTCTCTCTCTCTCTCTCTCTCTCTCTCTCTCTCTCTCTCTCTCTCTCTCTCTCTCTCTCTCTCTCTCTCTTTGGTAGGGGGTTAAGACAAGCTGCCCTGGCTGTCCTGGAATTCCCTCTATAGACCAGATTGATTTCAAACTCCCAGAGATCCCCTGCCTGTGCCGCCATGCCCTCACAATATGCTCTCTTAACCACTGAGGCAGGGCTCCATCCCTCAAGTGTCTTTCAGCTTCTTTTGTAGTTTATGGGTGTCTTTTCTTCCCTTTCATTTTTATGTTTGAGATTTTTAAATTTTATGTGGTGCTAGGAATCAAACCCAGGTACTCTATAAAAATAAATACTCATAACCAGTAAGCCATCTCTCCAGCCCCCCCCCCCCCCCTTTTCTTTTGAGACAGGACCTCACTAAGTAGCTCTGACAGGCCTTAGAGATCTACCTACCTTTAAGTGTTTGGACTTAAAGGCATGTAATTTTGTGCCCATCTTCCTGTACCCATTTTACTGTTTTTGAGAAAGGGTATCACTGTAGCTCCTGATTCACCTGGAACTCACCCTGTAGACAAGGCTGGCCTTGAACTCAGAGATCCTCCTGCCTCTGCCTACTAATTACTAGGATTAAAGGCATGTGCTACACCCAGCAGCCCTCTCTCTTTTTAAAATTAGAAAATGTAATCATTTATGTATATGTGCCATAGTATACATGTCACAAGACAATTTACAGGTGTTGGTTCTTCTATGTGGATCCCAGGAACTAAATTTAGGTTTTCATGCTTGGTGGCAGGTGCCTTTACTCAATACTCTGTCCCATAGGCCCTTCCTTCCTCCCTTCCTTCCATCTCTTCTTTAATTGTGTCTGCTGGCATGGTGGCACACACCTTTAATCCCAGCACTTGGAAGACAGAGGCAGGTGGATCTCTGTGTGTTCACAGCCTGTCTACACAGAGAGTGCTTGGCCAGCCAAAAATACACAGTGAGACTGTCAAAAACAAGCAAAAAACAGTGCTTTTGACTTTTAGAGTTCTCCTCAGAGTAAGAATAGCATTTTAGATTTTGGGTTTTTTGTGTTTTGTTTGTTTGTTTGGCTACACATGCACCAAAAAGAGAACGTGTGTAGACAGACAAACAAAAACACACGAAAAAGCCAAAAATCTAAAATTCATGTGTAGTTGTTCTGTCTTTTTTGGGGAGTGGGGGTAGGAGTTGGGGTAGGGTCTTTCTGTATTTCACTCTGGCTTGGAACTTACTGTGTAGTCTGGGCTTCCCTTGAATTTAGGGTTCCTCTGCCTCAACCTCCCAAATGCTGTGCTTCAGTTTGAAACACCATTCCTATATTTTCTGCAAATTACTAGCTGGGTTTGGAGTTTGATCCATTTGGTAACACCTTTGTACTCTTTAATTGGGCTGTGCATAATGTCTAGTCTTCTTCCTGTAACGTCAGCAGTTACTGGTATTCAGTATCAGATTATTAATTCACTGGGGATTGTACACAGTACCTAGATCTGACCATTCACTTGAGATCATTATGGTGTCTTAGTCATTTCGTATGTGTCTGTACATACATGATATGTGTCCATGTGTGCTTGCACACTGGTGAGTCTGTAGATGTCAGAGCACACCTTTGTCAAATTGGTTCTCTTTCAACCTTTATTTGGGTTTCAGGAATCAAACTGGGCACCAGGCTTGCCTGGCAAGCACTTTTACCCATGAGCCATCTCACTAGCCCTGTATCTTAATCATTTCATTTTTACTTGCTGGTTTGATTACTTTATAGAGTCAGTCACTTCTCATTGTCTGTATTTGTTTGCACAGTGATCCCTGAGCCACAGTTTAAACTGAGTATATTAGCTGTGTAAATTAAGCTAAATTCAATTTTTAGTAAAACCTCTTATGGAGCTTGATTGAGCTGGAGAAATTAACAGATTTATTTGATGAATGCATACTAAGTGTTTCTTCTGAAGCAGTCACCATTGACATACATTGAGTGGTACATGGATCAGTAAAGTTTCCATGATAACCAGGAAAAATACATTTGGGGGTAACCTGACTTAGACTGGTATGTCAGGAAGGTTTTGGGGCTTGACTTAGGAAGGATAAGTACAAACTAGTTAAGCAAAGAGAAAAAATTTTAGAGTGGACATTGTATGTGATGACCCTTTGCTGAGATAGAACTTGGCTTTTTGAAAGATCATGGAGAAAGGCCAGCAATACCGATAGCATTGTGATTTAAAGGAAGAGTTTACCCTGAGAGGAAGCTCTAAAGCCTCAGTAAGACAGCAAGGCTTGGTAAAGTGTAAAATGTCTTTAGACTTATTTTAGGTGCTGTATAGCAAATATTATCTACAGACTGGGGCTGGCTTCTTAGTCCCATATGCATGAGTCTGTAGGGTGGTAGCTGTGGTGGGTTAGAAAGTTATTTCAAGTCTTAGTTATGCTGAATGCCATCTTTACAGCTGATGTTAACATGGAGAAAGGTAGAGGGTGAGGAGAATTCTAAATCCGTGTCGTTTGGCTGTTCAAAGGTATCGGGAGAAGCCAATGAGACGCAAATTGCAGAAGCTTTAAGGCGATACAGCGAAAGGGCGTTTTTTGTCAGAGAAGCTTTATTTCATCTTTTTAGCCTGACTCATGTGATGGAAAAAACAAAGCCAGAAATCTTAAAGGTAAGAACAAGAAACTGGTGTTAAAAAGTTTGAAATTACTTTTCTAGTAGATTTTGTGTATTTATTTTTTTATTTTTAATAGGATTGATGATTCTAGTTCCGGTTATTAGTTATAAATAAGAAGTTAATTGCATGCCAATACTGGAGTTTATAGTAGTCTCATTAAGTAATTTAAGTGCTTTCCAGTGCTATTTAGTTACTTCAGACCAGTGATCCTATAATGTTTTATTGCAAGAAAATGAAAGTGTAGAAATGGATCCAGTATACTGCATTGTGTGTCATCCTTGTGTTGCTTCTCACTCAGTCTTAGACATACAGTATTAGGATTCTGTCAGATAGGGCTAGGAAAAAAGCTCATTGGGAAAGAGTATTTAGTGGGCAAGCATGAAGAACCAAGTTAGATTCCTGCATCTCATTTTTTAACAAGCCAGTGTGGCTTTGTATGCTTGTAACCTCTGTGCTAGAGGCAGGTGGAGACAGAATTACTAGTGTTTGCTGGCCACCAGAGACCCCATCTCAAGGTAACAAGGTGGAATGTTACACAATAGGACCTCCAATGTCTTCCTCTGGTCTCCATGTGTCTACATACACAAGTACATACAACACCACTCACACACATCTCCTGAAATAAATATTTCCATAAAGTAGGTCCTAGGGATGTTGGTAGAGCCTTACCTAAGATGCATTGTTCTATAGTTTTAATCTCTAACACTGCATAAACTGGCCATGGACTTGGGAGATGGAGACAAGGAGAATCAGAAAGTCAAGGGCATCTTTGACTGCACACTGAGTTGGAAGGAAAGCCTCTGCTATGTGAGACCTTGTCTAAGGAAAACATATTTATTAAGCTTGTCACAGTGACACATAACCTTTAATCTTAACACTCAGGAGGCAGAGTCTGATGGATATTTTTGAATTTGAGGCCATACTGCTCTATAGTAGTATATAATAGTGAGTTTCCGGTCAGCCAGAGCTACAAAGTGAGACCTTGTCTCAAAAAAAGGGTGCATTTATGTAGATATGTTAAGAGACCCATCTCATACATGTGCGGCCCTGGGCTCAATCTTTAGTATGACACACACAGGAATGTTGTGGAGGGGAGCAGTGAGATGGCCCAGCAGGTAAAGGAGCTTGCTGAGGACGTGAGTTTAACCCCCAGAATCCTCATGGAGGAAGGAGAGAACTGACTGCCAATAGTTTTACACACATACACACACAAATAAATGAAAAACAAAAAGCTGTAAGGTATTTTTCCATCCCATTTATAAATATCCTCTACTTCTGTAACAGACCCATGCTGTTAACCAATTAAGATGTTTTTGAAAGCTGAGAAAGATTCCTTTTTTTATTTTTTTGTTGTACTGGAATTAAATCCAAGGCCTTCCATATATTAGATAAGTGCTTCACAACTAAGCTACATTCCCACCCAAGAAAGGAAATTCTTTAGGGAGGCGGGTGCCTTGGTTTCCGTGTAGCTCTGGCTGTGCTAGAACTCACTTTGTAGACCAGGTTGTCCACTGCCTCCCAAATGCTAGGGTTAGAGAGTCTGTCCTAAAAATAAATAATCACAAATACTTAACTGGACCTGGTAATACAGGCTTGTTATCCTAACTACTCAGGAGGCAGATATAGGAGGGTTATAAGTTCATGATTGACTTTCATCGTAGAGTGAGATCAGGGTCAGTGTAATTTATTTAGCAAGGCTTTGTTTCAAAATAAAATATACAAAGTGATGAATGGGGAGTCATAGCTCAGTGGTAGAGCATTTGTCTAAGATGCATAGCCCTAATGTTTATTCTCCATGTACACATACACAGAGAATTATATTCAGTTGGACATGGTGGTATTAGGCCATAATTCTAGTATTCATGATGTTGAGGCAGAAGGGTTACAAAATCAAGCCTAAGTGAGCTACATAGCAAATTTGAGAATAACCTAGGCTTCATAAGGAAAGCTTTGGGGCTGGAGAGATGGCTCAGCAGTTAAGAGTACTTGCTGCTCTTGCAGAGGTCCCAGGTATGATTCCTTGTACCCACATGGTAGTTTACAACTATCCATAGCTCTAGTTTCAGGTAATCCAACGGGCGTGCATGTAGTGCACATACATGCACTTGGGCTAAACTTCCATACACACAAAATCTAAAAACTAAAAAGAAAAGTAAAAAGCCCTTGTCTTAATAAAAATTTAAAGTCGTGTGTGGGTGTGTACCATCACTTTTGAGGCAGAGGCAGGTAGATCTCTTGAGTTTGATGCCAGCCTGGTCTACAGAGCAAATTCTATGTTGGCCAGAGCTATGTGGTAGAGACCTTATCTCAAGAAAGAGAAGGAAGATGGTTAGAAGAGCATATTCTCTACACCCAGTGTATAGCTTAGTGGTAGAGTAGTAGTGTGTTTGATCTCTAGCACAAGCATACATAAATAATAACCACTAGATTTATGAACACAAGAAATTTAGATTTGATAAGGCTACATGGGCCTCAGGAATCTGTTTCTTAGCCTAAGATAATTCTTAGGCATATTCAGTTTTAAAATCTAATGAGTTGTAAGACTATCATTTAGTGGGCACAATCTGAAGGGGTGGATTCTATCTTCCATTTTTTAGACTGTGAAACTGAGGGTCTATGAGGTTAAGAAATAATAAGTCAGTGGCAGAGCCAGAACTACATATCTTAAATTTTTGAATGAGTTGCTTGGGTAGGAACTGTAGCATTTATTATTGTCACTAATGCCTATTACTCTCTCCATACAAGCCAGTAGATGCGGGTACTTGCTTTGTCCTTCCCCCCTTCCAGTATTGGTTCCCATCCCCCCCAGGGTTTCTTTGTCCAGCCCTGGCTGTCTTGGAATTCACTCTGTAGAGTAGGCTAGCCTTGAATTCAGAAGTCCACCTTCCTCAGCCTCCTGAGTGCTGAGATGCTGTAGGATAATACTCTTGTACATTGTAAAGATTTATCACTTGTATTGTTTAGTAAAACACTGACTAGCCAATAGCAGGAAGTATAGGCAGGGCAACCAGACTAGGAGAATTCTGGGAAGAGGAAAGGCAGAGACTCAGTTCCCAGTCAGTTGCAGAGGAAGCAGGATGAGAATGCTGAACTGAGAAAAGCCACATGGCAAAACATAGATAAGAATTATGGTTAAGTATAGAGCTAGTTGAACTACTGGCTGAGCATTTATAAGTAATATTAAACCTCTGAGTCAGTTATTTGAGAAGCAGCTGCCAGGTATTTGAGAGCTTCTGGCAGGACAGAAACTTCCAACTATACTGGGATTAAAGGTGTGTGCCACCATTGCCCAGGCCAAGTTTGGTTTCTATAAAATGGAGCACAAAGGACTTGATTTGAAATACTCATTCATTTATTTAGAGATAAAGCTCATTTACATAAGGAGTTTTTGTAAAAGAAAGCAAAGGGAAAGATGGCAGTTGATGCCAGTGAAAGGAAATAGGATTAAAGCAGTTTTGCTTTTTAGACAGAATCTTGCTGTGTCATATACCATGCTCTCAAATTTACAGAATCTACAGTCACAATATGGAATTACAGGCGAATGCAGTGCCCTCCCCTATTTATAAATGAACAGAAGGAATTGTTTCCTCCAGTAGACAGACAAGGAAATGATCTGGCATATCCATGGAGGGATAATCTTTAGAGAGGATTACAAAAGGCCACTATGGTTTGGCAAGGTGATGTGTATTTCTGTCTCCTAGTAGGGAGCATACACAGGTAGTCAGAATCTGAAGTTCCTTTTCTGGTCACTTGGGCTTTCTTAGTGTGATTGAAAGCTGGGTTTCCAGGGCTGGAGAGAGGGGCTCAGGGACTAATTTAGAGCACTTGCTGTGTTCAGAGAACCTTTGGGGTTTATAGACCAAGCAGGTCACAACTGCCTATAACTTTAGTTCTGAGGGATCCATCAGCGTCTTCTGGCCTCTGTGTGGGCAGATACACACATATGTACACACATAAGTAAGTAATAAAATACATTTTAAAGAAAGCTAAGTTTTCAGCTGAACTGAAGAATGGAGAGGACTTGAGAAAGATGAGAGAGGAGCGTGTTACACATTCTGACTGGCGACACTGTCAAAGGGAGATTGGGAATTGAGACTAATAATTCTTTGCATATGAACATTTGAAGTTATTCTAGAGCAACAAAGCAACCTTATTATATGAAGAGAGTTAGTGTTTATGAGGTGAATTAAGAGACCTAATGTTTTGTTTTGTTCTGTTTTGTTTCAGCTTGTGGTTACTGGGATGAGAAACCATCCTATGAATCTGCCTGTGCAGCTAGCTGCAAGTGCCTGTGTGTTTAACTTAACTAAGCAGGACCTTGCTTTAGGCATGCCTGTCCGGCTCCTTGCTGATGTGACCCATTTGCTGCTCAAGGCCATGGAACATTTTCCTAATCACCAGCAGGTGAGCACCTGTGACTTCCCGCTCAAGGAAGCCCTTTACTGCCACCTCCTTCCTTGCAATTTAGTAAACCAAGCCTTCTTGTCTGTTGTTCTGACCTTTCATAGCTCAAGCTGTTCTTAAACTCCTGACTCCCACCCCCAATCCATTTCCAAAGCCCTGAGATTCAGCGTGCATCACCATGCTCAGAATTAAACTTAGATGTTCCAGGCATGATGGTGTGTGTCTTTAATGCTAGCATTCGGAAGGCGGAGATTGGTGATCTCTCTATGTCTGAGGATAGCCTGGTCTACACAGCAAGTTTTAGGACAGCCAGGGCTATATAGATAGAGAAAACAAAAACAACACAGAAAGAAACAAATGTATTGGTGTAATTAACAGAGGAAAACTGAGAAAAATTTCAGAATAAAAGATCAGGAAAAATGGAGACTGATTGTAATAGATAACTGATAAAGGATTTTTTTTTCTAGTGCTAAAACTCCAACCCAGGGCCTTGGCAATGTTAGACACTCTTCCACTGCTGCATCCTCACTGGATTTCTTTTGGAGATAGGAAAACATGCTAAAAACTGGCCAGAGATAGGGTTCAACTGGTAGAATGTTTGCCTAGCAAACACAGAGCCCTGGGTGTAATCCCAGGACAGAGTCAAACTGGCTGTGGTGGTGCATTGCTGTGATTGAGAACTCAGGAGGGAGGAGCAGGAGGTCAAGGTCATGTTCCCCTCTAACTGGCTGTGGTGGTGCATTGCTGTGATTGAGAACTCAGGAGGGAGGAGCAGGAGGTCAAGGTCATGTCCCCTATATAGTAGGTTTGAGGCCCAGTTGGATTACAGGACACTTTTTTTAAAAAAAGGAACTGGAACTGTACTAAAACTAACTGTATTTATAGGAGTGTAATTCTGTGCATAGATTTTATGTGAATTATATCTTAATAAATCTGTCATATAGTTAAAAAAAAGAGTCTGTATAAATACTCTGTATAATGACAAATATTAGAAACACCAAATATGTATTAATCAGGAGTTAGTCGTACAACATAATACTTATAAACAATAGTGAGTGGCTGGTCTTGGTCCTTTTTAGTTTTTCAAGACAAGCTTTCTCTGTGCAATCCCGGCTGTCCTGGAATTCACTCTGTAGACCTGACTGGCCTCAAACTCAAAGATCTGCCTACTTCTGGCCCCTGAGTGCTGGGATTCAGGACATGCACCACCGATGCTCGGTATTGATCACCTTTATTCCTAGAGATCCCAGCATTGAGGAGACAGAGAGGCACGTGGATTTCTGAGTTCAAGGCCAGCCTGGTTTATATAACAAGTTCCAGGACAGTAAGGGCTACACAGAAAGACCCTGTCTCAAAACAAACACAGGAACAAAGTAGTGAATGATGACTGTTACTGTTAGTTTATTATAGTAGCTGTAGAGAGATGGAGATGTAAAGAGATACTTTGTCTGGCCCTGGGTGGGACCATGTTTATTTACAGCGAGGGAGCTGTCATCTAAATGTACAGCTGGCCAAAATGTCTACAGAGGAAGATGGGATGTAGCCCCTTATAGGACAAAAGTGATGACTATAGTCCGCAAGGGAACCTGGTAAGTATGGTCTTTTAGACTACAGCCTAGGTCAGTCTCTACGAAAGACTGCATATATGATTTCATATACTTGTTTGAAAAACTCAGTTAACCAGTATGTTAATTATTAGTAATTATTTCTGTTGAGAAAGGGTATAATTATATATCCTAGACTAACCTTGAACTTAGGATCTTTCTGCCTTTTCTCAGTGCTGGGATCACAGGCAGGCCTATGCATTTTTATCCAATGTTATTTAAAGATAGAAATATACAGGCCAAGTGATAGTGGTACATGCCTTTAATTTCAGTTTGAAGCCAGCCTGGACTACAGAGTGAATTCCAGGACAGTCAGGCCTGCACAGAGAAAACTTGTCTCCAGAAAACCAGCAAAGAAATTCATGTTGATTTTGAAGTTATTGGGATGAGAAGAGGTTAAGTGGGTAGAGGCACTTACACTCAGTTCTAATGACAAGAATTTGATCCCTAAATAATCCTATAGGGTGACAGGAGAGAACTGACTTCTGTGAGCTGTCCTCTGATTCACTTGGGACCATGTGCCCTGATATCATGTGTGTTCCTTCATAAACATCCCCACACTCCCCCATCCCCCCACATACACATATGCATATACACACAACCCCCCCCCCCCCAGCAGCTTAGCAGGTAAGGATGTTTGCCACCAAGGCTGACAGCTTGAGTTCAACCTCAATGACCCACATTGAGAAAGATCACTGACTCCCACAAGTTGTCCTCTAGTCCCCCACTCCACCCCTATACAGATGAATACATAAAATGCAGTAGTTTTGGAAGTTAAAGGCTTTTAAATATATAATATGTGCAGGCCAAATGTGGTGGCAAATTTCTGTAATCCAAGCACTTAGGAGGTAAGCTAGAAGGCCAGGGGGATCCATGGTCATCCTTGACTATGTAGTGCGTCCAAGCGAGGCGGAGCACACTCCTGTAACTCCAGCACTATGGGGCAGAGGCAGGTGGGTCCTGGGAGCTCTTTGGCCAATGAGTCTAGCTGAAACTTTAGCTCCAGGCTCAGTAAGTATATTAGTTACTTTTCCAGTCTGAAAAAATATTCTGCTGAGATGAGTGAAGGAAACATTCACTTTGGTTTATAGTTTGAGGCTATCATCCACTGCTGTGGGTATATCACAGCCACAGGAGCAGGAGGCGTGGCTGGAGACATTTCATCAGCAGTCAGATGGTGGTGGTTTCTAGTATTTAACACACCTTCTCCCTTTATACTGTCCAGGATCCTAGTTTAGGGAATACTGCTATCCATGGTGGTGAGTCTTCTCACCTCAATTAACCTAACAGATAACCCCTCAGAGATGTTCAGAGGCCCATCCCTCAAGTAATTCTAAATGCATCAAACTGATAGTTGAGATCAGCCATCACAGTAAGACTTTACCTCACAAAGTAAGGTGAAGAGTAGTGGAAGATTAGTGTAGACCTCTGGGCTCCACATGCTCATACTCACCAAACCACACAGACACACACTACACATAAACAAGAACAGTTAAATGCCACTTAATTTATATGGAAGGAAAGATGGCTCAGTGCTTAAGAGCATCTGCTGCTCTTCCAGAGGACCTAGATAGATCCTAGCACCCACATGGTAGCCAACAATCACCTGTAACTCCAGCATCAGGGGGAATCCAATGTCCTCTTCTGGTCTGCAAGCATCGCATATACATGTACACATGCACACTCAAGGGCACACATAGAGATATTATATAAATAAATAAATCTGAAATGTAATATTTAATAGTTAATAGGCATGCTGTTTTGTACCTGTGTATTTCCAGCCATTGGAGAGGTTGAGGAAGCAGGATCTCTTGAGCTCTGGAGTTACAGACCATCCTGTTCAACCTAGCAAGACTCCTGTCAAAATAAGCCCCTCACAGAAGGAAAAATTGCAGCTACTGGATGCTGTTATGAGCATTTTCTCCAGCAGTCTGAACTAAAGGTCATAGGACCTTAGGGGAGATGAGTAGTTGTGTTGGCTACACAGTGTATAGACAAAGGACAGGAAGACTTCAGAGAGCAGGTGATGGAGTCACAAATATCTGACCTGTTCAGCCTAAGCTCCGGAGAAAGCTCTTCCACCAGGGGTACCACAGCTACTTAGACACTAATAACTCAGGCTTATGTTAATAATCATTGCACGAACTCTCCTTAGTATGTAATGAAAACCCAGAGCCAGATATTGAGGGAAAGCTGGAAATACCTCTTTCCACATTCCTATAGCTTAAAGGTGTGGGTCACCACTCCCTGACCTTCATGGCTTGGCTCTGTGGTTGACTCTGATATTCCTGACTAATTTTATTAAATATATCACCACAAATTACAAACTGTTTTGCCTACATCCAGGCTCATTACCAACTAGCTCTTATAACTTAACCCATTTTCATTATTTTGTGCATTGCCCCATGGCTCTGGGGCTTTCTTTACCTGTGTTCCATTCCATCTTGCTTCCTTGGGTAGCAGCTTGAAGCATCTCCTTGACTCCACCCTTCTCCTATTGCTGCTTAGATTCCCCACCTACCTCTAAGCTGCCTTGCTGTAGCGAAAATAGTCTCTTTATTAACAAATGGTAACAAAGTATATTCACAGCGAACAGAAGGACATCCCACATCAGAGTCACGTCTTGAAAAATGGATAAGAAAAGCAGTAGGACCTATATGGGATGGACAAGCAATTCCAGGGCAGATTGCTTGTGATCAGAATGGAGGAAGGGCAGAGTAGGATTAGGCCAGTGATAGCCAAATTTGGTGAATGTTTGTATGGAAAATTCTTAAATATTTGCATATTTGAGACTAGAGCCTGGTTAGGACTGAAGAATATAACAATTGCTGTCTTCTCTGTTTGCTTATGGTGTTTGCAGAGGGAATAAGCCTTGGATCAGATCCAGTAATGCTTTCTCTGTTATCAGTTTAAACCATTAGTTCAGTTAAGTTTAGAGTTTATTTAGTTTAGAATATGTGCCCCTATGATGAGGTCTGCAGTTCAGACAGAAAAACTCATAATGTATGGTACAGCATAACAGATACTAAGAAATAAGTCAGTTTAAGAGCTGTAATATCAAAATCCAAAATTGGAGGCTGAAAAACAAAACTTTTGATGCCTATATGATACTCAGAGAACTTCCCATTATGGGGCATTTCAGATTTTGGATTTTAATATTCTGCTTAACTGCTAACGTCCATGCCAATGTTCCCACACAGAGCTTGCAAGGAATCCATAGAGTAGTGAAACTAACACTTTTTTTTTTTTTCTATCTGAAGGCTTTTGGGGAAGGAATCACATTCATACTTACTCTGTTGGTCACTTCTTTATTCTCTCATTTAGCTTCTAACCTCTCCGTTCTTACATCTGCATATATTCAAGAGACTCTTTCATTTTGAATATAGGAGTTACATTCTAAGGTCACATTTCAGTAAATGATAAGAAACAGAGGCATCCCGACAATACACATGTAATAAACCCCAGCTTTCTAATTGGTGTGACTGTAATCTCACACCTGCAAAAGAACCAGCCATTACATTACCTATCTAAAGAGATAGCCTTATAAGGAATTTTAAAGGAGTTTTTAAATAGTGAGGAGTCTCAGAAAAATAAGGAAATCATGCATATATTCCATATTTTTAAGTGTAGTAACATTTTCAACTAACATTTTATGATTAGTCCCAAATTCTGGACTCTCTGGGCCTGGGACTGTTAACTGAGAGCTGTGCTTTGGTTGGAACTCAGGTTTACCTTAAATTTCTTAATATGAGCTCACTATGGCATTCTCCAAAGCACAGTGACAATAAAAGTGTCTGTAAATCTTGAAATACATTTTTCTGTCCTTTGTGTAACTTTTAATTATCTAAAAACCATTTGCATCCCTCATTAGGAACTAAGAGTCAAGTTATTTTCTGTAGCCTTGGGTAGTCAGAATATATTTTTACAAATTGGGATTAGGAATGGGTGCAAGGACTAAATCTTATCCCAGCTAGCATAATTGGGCTGTCTTTGTTATTTACAGCCTAGTTAGGCAGCTCAGCTGTTTGTCCTTGTGAGAGCAAGGTAACTGGTCTAAGCTGAAGCTTGTTTGAAGTTTTGTTTCATCTAATTATAAACAAGAAACCTGTGATTGCAATTCTCAAGACTCAGATGTCTTCCTAAATTATAAATCTAAGCTGTGGTTAAAGCAGCTTAGTGGAATGCAATAAGCCCTGATTGTGTCAAAAATTATACCACATCTTCCTGACAGTCCACAGATAAAATATGCCCAGTAGATGGAGATGTATTCATGAGATAGACACACAATAATACAGATAATGGGGAATTCCCCACACCATAAACATAATATCAGTTACCAAAGGGTACAGCAGAAGCAAAAGATAATTTGGAGTCTGTATGTAGTCTTGTGGCCTTCCCTTAAAATGAGATTGAGCCATCAGAGATTTTCCTCTTGATGGATTGGCATCTGAACTTCAGTTGCCATCTGCTGTATTATGCATGGCCTCTGGAGTTCCAAATCTTAATGCTTGTCCTTCCGTACTTGGTCATGAGCTCCTTGCCCTTAGAGGGGCCTATCTATTCCCATAATAGGTCTACTGCTTTGCCTAACCATTTTTCAAGATAATGGCTTCAACATAATCTGCTCTTTGAAATCTTACCTTACACTAGAAACCTTGCCTCGCACTAAAAGTTCTGAAATCTGGTTTTTCTGCTCCCAGACATCTTAGCTAAGTAGCACTTCACCACTGGGAGCTCAGTAGAAGTAGTTAGGATGATTGAAAACCAGGAAAGCATCCTAAGAGATGGGAATACCAGAGCCTAAGAGTATGGTTCAGTTGGGAGAGTGCTTGCCC
This sequence comes from Phyllotis vaccarum, assembly GCA_033318265.1. NCBI lineage: Eukaryota > Metazoa > Chordata > Mammalia > Rodentia > Cricetidae > Phyllotis > Phyllotis vaccarum. Next base: position 64,325,517 of record JARWLC010000002.1, read on the forward strand.
TGGGTTTAGGTCAGACACCACTTACTTGCCTGTAATCCCAGAACTTCAGAGGTGAAAGCAGGAAGATTCAAAATCTAAAGTCATCCTCAGATACATAGTAAGTTAGAGACTGACCTGGGCAGTGAGACCATGCCTCAAACAAACAAAAACAGAGGCAGGGTGGGGGCTGTGGGACCATGCTTCAAACAAACAACAACGGGGTGTGGGGGGACTGCAGAGTTGACTTCGTGGCCAAGACTTGCTCTTACAGAGGACCAGGTTTGGCTCCTAGTATCAATATGGAGGCTCACAACCTCTTGCTACTGTCTGGCCTGTGCAGACATTAGGTACACATGTTGAGTATATACAGGGGTGCAAAATACTCACAAACTAAAAATGAACCGAAGATCATAATTTAATGTACTCATATAAAACCTGAACTGAATTCCCATATTTAAAAGTATAAAGTTTTTCTAAAACAACCAATTTATTCTGATAGCATTTATAAAGAATTAGCTTAAAGAACATAATTTTGATCAGGTATGGTGGTACATGCCTTTAATCCTAGCACTTGGGAGGCAGATGCAAGTTGATCTTTGATAATCCACGGCCGGTCTATTCTACATTGCAAGTTCCTGGACAGCCAGAGCTACATGGTTGAGAGATCTGTCTCAAACCAAGAACAAAAATTTTGTGTGTTTCAGGATTTGAAAACAGCAACTGGAACTTAGTTGGAGTGTTTGCCTTGGATTCGTGAATCTGGGGTTCAGTCTCTAGCACGAAGCATGCCCACACCCGCCTTACACCCATTTAAACATAGTTTTTAAAGTACTTAACAGACTGTCTTTGGCTAAAAGATAACAGAATGATGTTCTTTTTAGTTTTGTTTTGTTTATTCTCTCTTTTTTTTATCCTTTAGTTACAGAAGAACTGCCTCCTCTCACTTTGCAGTGACCGGATTCTTCAAGATGTTCCATTTAACAGGCAAGTAATAGCTTGACAACAGGAGTTCAGTCCCCAAGCCCACATGGTAGAAGGAGAGAGATGACTCCCTCAGGTTCTCCTCTAACCTCCATATGCATGCTGCTTGAGAACATGCATGTGTGTGCACACTCACATATAAATAACTTTTTAAAATGTTGTGAAAAAAGAATATGCTTAGATTTGTGATGTGAATACTAAAATGTTTTCATTGTAGAAGATGCTAATTTTGACTATATTTCTACATTGTCTCTGTATGTATGCTGTTGTGACGTGTGTGCACAGTGTGCACATGTATGTGTGAAAGCCAGAGGTTGACATTGGGTGTCTTCCTCAATTGCTCCTTTATTTTTTTGAGACAGGCTCTCTCACTGAACCTGGAGCTCATGAAGTGGGCTAGACTGGCTGGCCATCAAGTCCCAGGGATCCTCCTGTCTCTGCCTCCCCAGAGTTAAGATTACAGGTATGCGTTGCCATGCTGAGCTCTCTCACATGGTTGCTGGAGATTGATCTCAGGTCCTCAAGCTTGCACAGCAAGCACCTCACCAGCCGAAAGGAACTTTCTCCTCAGCCCCGTTCTCTACCATTGCTATCATTTGATGGCCACAACGGTGAGGCCTATAATCCCAGCAGGAGAATCAGAAGTTCAAAGCCTGCCTGGCAATGTATTGAGACTGTCTCAAATAAAAACAAAGAGCCAGGTATGGTAGCACATTCCAGTAATCCTAGCACATGGAAGGCGGAGACAGGAAGATCAGTTCAGGGTCATCCTTGGCTACATAGAGAGTTTAAGAACAGCCTGAGCTGCATGAGACCCTATCTCAAAAAGACATAAAGAAGAGCTGGCAAAATAGCTCAGCTGGTGAAGCACTTTCCACAAAAGCCTGACCACCTAAGTTAAAACTCTAGAACCTGCAGTGGAGGGAAAGAATTGATTCTCAAAAGTTGTCCTCTGGTGGCCACATGCAAATCATAGCACACATTCACACTCATGCACATCAGAGACAGACACTCTGCCGGTAAGGAAAATAAAAACAATAGGCACAATAGATAAATAGAATAGTGGGCTGGGGTATATCTCTGCTAGAGCTTTTGCCTAGACAAGGCCCTGGGCAGGAAAGAAACCAAAAAGGCCACATTTTGAAACACTAGTGGTAATTTGTTATTCTCCCGCCTGAAGAGAGTCCCTTCTCTCCCCACACACTGAGTTGTAGCATCAGCTCTCAGTGGCTCCCTGAAATCCTGCCTGGATCTCCAAGATTGAGGAAACCCTCTTGTGTTTTCAGGTTTGAAGCGGCCAAGCTTGTCATGCAGTGGCTTTGCAACCACGAAGATCAAAACATGCAAAGAATGGCGGTTGCTATCATTTCCATCCTGGCAGCCAAGGTACCTGAGCTCTGCTGAATGATTTCCTGGAGGCAGTTGTTTCTCACTAGAGTTACTACTGCTCCCCTCCATTTGTGTGCCAGAAAAGTTAGTACACCTCTTTGCTAGCCTGCTTATGTAATTGTGTTAAATAATTCAGAATTGGAGGCTAATGAGCTATTTCACTCTGTCTATGGAGGATGTTACATGAATCATAGTAACCTTACACCTGTTAATACTTGGACACTTACTTTACCTTATATTTGCTTCCAGCTTTCTACAGAACAGACTGCACAGCTTGGAGCTGAGCTCTTCATTGTCCGGGTGAGTTTATTTCCATCTTTTTAGGACTCTACATAATACTTTGTTTTTTTGGTTGGTTAATTGGTTTTGGTGGTTTCTTTTAATTAAATTTTTTTAAATCTTTATGTGTATCACTGCTTTGTTTCCATGTATGTCTGTGCACTGTGTGGAGGCCAGAAGAGAAATGGATCCCATGGGACTGGAGTTACAAATAGTTGTGAGCTGCCATGTGGGTGCAAATAATTAGACCCAGGCAGGTCCTCTTGAAGATTAAACATTGCTCCTAATCTCTGAGCCATCTGCAGTCCCTGATAATGGTTTTTCTTTCTTTCTTTCTTTTTTTCCTAACATGTTCTGTGGTAGATCTTTTGTAAGTGTGTGCATATGGGTGTAGGTATTTATATGTGTTCTGGGGAATCTAAGCCAGGGCTTCACATATGTTAAGTCAGATTTCTACTGCAGAACCACCCCGTCCCAGCCTCTCTCTATTTTTTAATTAATTCACATTTTTAAATGAATATATTTGTTTGTTTGTTTGTTTTGATTTGGGTCATTTGTAGAGCTAGGGATTGACTTTGTATATTCCAGGCACAAATCCCACCACTGTGCTGTATTCCTGACACCAAATATATTCGTTTCCATTTTTATACATTTATTTATTTCATGTACATATGTCAGTCTTTTGCCTGCATGTATGTATGCCAGGTGCCTGCGGAAGTCAGAAGACAGCAGATACCCTGAAACTGGAGTTGTGAACCACCATGTAGATGCTGGGAGTTCTCTGCAAGTGCTCTTTAATCACTCTCCAGGCCCAAATGTATGGGGAGGGGGGGCTGTTTTTGTGAAGTAACTTTAGTCCTTGACATTTGCAAACAGCTGTGAAATAATAGCCCCGGGCCCAGGGATTAATAGCACTTGCTACTCCTGCACAGGACCTGGATTTGGTTCACAGCACCCACACTGAGTGGCCTACAATCACTTGCCACTCCACTTCCAGGGGATTGATTCAATGCTCCATGTGGTACACATAAGTGCACTCGGGCACACCCATACACACATAAAATAAAAATAAATTTTATTGTAAATAAAAATAGAAATTTTGAGCCATTTTTTGGAGCCAGGCATGGTGGTACATGGCTTTAATCCCAGCATTTGAGATACAGAGGTAGGTAGAATTCTGTAAGTTCAAGGCCAGACTGGTCTACATAGTGAATTCTAGGCTGGCAAGGGCTACTTTGAGACACTGTCTCAAAAAGCAGAGGTGGAAGGAGGTCTTTTAGGAACTATGTGGATATCTCAGTAATTCTGGCTGAAAGTATATTAAAAAAATTAAGAAAATGGTCTACTTGATACATTTGTGTAAGCAGAGTTAATAGTAAGTAATGATGATAATAGCTAAGTTTGTTGTTCCTGAGGTTGAACCCTGAGTGAGTCTGATGCATGTTATTCCTGCTCAAGAGCTGGGACTACCAGCATGTCCCACTGTACTCGCTTGCAATCTGAATCTCTTAGACTAGTCACGATAGACGTTGCTTACAGAAGACCTGTCAAAGCTACTGTCATCTTAGTACCCAGTGTGTAGCTCAGGAGGGACGTGATGTTGTCACAGTCCTTCTGCTGTGGCTCCAAGTCCCAGTGTTACAGGTGAGCTGCCATGCCCAGCCTTTGCCTTCTTAAAACTTAAAACTTGTTAGAGTTAGGCCTTCTCACTCTTTTATCAAGTCGATTATGACCAAATTACTTAATATTTCTTAAATTCAGTTTATGTCCCTAGAAAATGATACTGTGGGTATAATAGGTATTTGCTATAAGTGAATAAATGCTAGCTTTGTCTCCCTTTACCTCATCTTCCTTTTCTTAACTCCATGTATTATTATGATGGTATGCTGTGATGAATTAAGACAGTTGGTTCAAGGCCAGTAGATGGCTCAGCAGTAAAGGCAGCTGCCACCAAATCTGAGGAGTTCAGTCCTTGGGACCTAACGGTGGAAGAAGAGAACCAACTCCTACAAGTTCTCTTCTGTCCTCAGAAGCTCAGTGTTGTGTGTGCGCACACACACACACACACAAGGAAGGAAGGAAGGAAGGAAGGAAGGAAGGAAGGAAGGAAGGAAGGAAGGAAAGGAAGTAAGCAAGCAGAGCTCTGGGAGTCTAGCTCGTGGGTGAGGAGAACACATGCAGCCTCAGCACCACATTACCCGTGTGGAGTTTGGGCCTGTGATGCAGCACTTGGGAGGTGGAAGCTGGAGGACAGAAATCCAGAGTCATCCTGGTATACACATAGGCCTGCTCAGAGAGAATGGAACCAAGAGAGGAGCAGAGGAGAGGACACAGACAAGTACTCTTCTTATAGACCAGTCTGTTCCTTACCTGTACTAGCTACACTGTTGTTTACAGAGGAACAAAAAGGAAGGAAGGATGAGAAGGAAACAGGAAGGTCCACACTAAGGGATTGTTTGGCTCCTGTTTTAGGGTTTCTGTTGCTGTAATAAAACACCATGGCTAAAATCAACTTGGAGAAGAGAAAGTTTATTTCATTTTACAGCTTATAGTCCATCATCTAGGAAAGGCAGAGGCCATGAAGGAAGCTTGCTCAGTCTGCTTCTTACTGGGTCCTTCTGCAGCTATCACTGGTCAAGGAAATACACTACAGAATTGCCTGCAAGCTTATGGAGGTATTTTCTCACCTGAGAGTCCCTCTTCCAAAGTGACCGCAGCTTGTGTGTCTCAAGAAACACTATTAAAAAAAACTAGGAAGGGCTAGCAAGATGGCTCAGCAGGTAAGATGCTTCCTGCCAACCCTGACGAGGTCCTGAGAGTCATTCTCAGACCTCTATACATGTGCTATGGCATGGATATGACACCCCACACACACACAAAATTAATAAGTACAGTTTACATTTTTAAGAAGCTTTACAAGGAATGCTTTTAAGTTATAAGAATTGTCTTCATGGATTTGTGATTATTGGTAATCTCAAATTATGACAACAATCCAATAATGAAAACTTAATTCTCTTTCTTCCTTAGCAACTTCTTCAAATAGTGAAGCAGAAAACTAATCAAAATTCAGTGGATACTACCTTGAAATTTACTTTGAGTGCACTTTGGAACCTCACAGATGAATCGCCAACAACATGCAGACACTTCATTGAAAATCAAGGGCTGGAACTCTTCATGAGAGTTCTAGAGGTTAGAGTAGAACTGTACTTAACAGTTTGCATGTGGTTAATTTCTTTGAGCATTTATTTATTATATTTTTTCTTTAGATAGTTATATGTTCTCTTTTCTTTTTGTACAGTCTTTCCCAACCGAGTCATCCATTCAACAAAAAGTTTTAGGACTTTTGGTAAGATACACAATGTTCCTGGTTAATCCCAAAGCATAGTTATTTTCTGCCTGAGAATGTTCATTGGAACATTGCTGCTTGGGCCCTCATGGCTGCTTGATTGGTGAAGATATTTGCTGAGAGCCTGATGATAGGAGCTTGATCCTAGAACCCACGTGATGGAAGAAAAGAACTCCTTTGCAAGTTGTCTTCTGACCTCTGCATGTGAGACAGACAGACAGACAGACACACACACACACAAATAAATATATGGGATATAGCTCAGTTGGTAGAGTGCTTGCTTAGCATGTATAAAACTTGATTTTCATTCTCTGCATCATATAAATTTGGATGTTTAAGAAAATACAAATGTGAATATAAAGTATAAAAATGAGCTTACATACCCAGTAATCTCACCATCCTCTTCTGTAATGCCAGGGCTACATGGTAACTTGTCTCAAAAAGAAGGAAGAAAGGAAGCTGGGTGTGGTAGTGCAGGTGAATCTCTTAAGTTCAGAGCTAACCTACATAGAAGTGAGAGTTTGTCTTTAAAAAACCAGAAGAAATAAAGAAAGACAGTGTTGTGTTGTTTTTGAACACAGTGAAATAAAAGTAAAATATAATTTTTAAATTAAGAAGATAAAACAAGCCTGATGTAGTGGTGTAAGTTTTTAATCTCAGCACTCAGGAGGCAGAGACAGGTAGATCTCTGAATTTGAAATCACTATAGTCTACAGAGAGAGTTTCACGACAGCCAGGTCTACAATGGAAAACCCTGTTTTGAAAAACCAAAACAAAAGAGTGTTGGTTGCAAACTGGGCCATGGTGGTGTAGAACTTTAATTGCAGCACTCAGATGGCAGAGGTTGGTGGATCTCTGTGAATTCTAGGACACACTGTTCTGAGTTCTAGAATAGCCAGGGCTACATAGTGAGGCCCTGTGTATGTAGGGGGTATTGGTTGCTCTTCCAGAAGACCCACTGTCAAGTCCTAGCACCATTAGGAAAATGACAACCATCTGCACCTTCAGCCCCAGGGGATCTGACGCCCTCTGCTGGCCTCTAGGAACTGCACACACTGGGTGCACACTCGCATACACTTTTTAAAATCTCATATTTATTTATTTTTTTTGCTTTTAAGAACAGGTTTCTCTGTGTGGTCCTTGTTGTACTGGAACTAAGCTCTGTAGGCTGGCCCAGCCTTGAACTCGTAGTCAAAAAAATTTCTTTAAAAAAAGACTCATTAAGGCGGCCAGTGTCAGGATGGCAGCAGGAATAGAGGCTGATAGTTCACATCTTGAGTGGCAAGCATAATACAAAGGGGACCCACTGGAAATGGTGCAAGGTTTTAAAACCTTAAATCTGTCCCTAGTGACAAACTTCTACAGCAAGGTCACACATCCCAAACCTCCCAACAGCATCATCATTCTGGGGTTAAGTGTTCAAGTAGCCAAGACTGGGGGACATTTACTGCTCAAACTACCACAGTTCCCCTCACCTTATTCCAATCTGCAGAATGCCCAGCTTGCATACCTTATTGGAGACCACCATTAACTCATCTAGTGTCTGAAAACAGTTCTCTTCAGCCATTTCCTTTGTATAAAACTTATACCTTCTTTTCTCCCAGAACAATATAGCTGAAGTACAAGAGCTGCATTCTGAGTTAATGTGGAAGGATTTCATAGACCACATCAGCAGTCTTCTGCACAGTGTGGAAGTGGAAGTCAGTTACTTTGCAGCTGGGATTATCGCTCACTTAATATCTAGAGGTGAACAAGCATGGACCTTGAGCCGTAGCCAGCGGAATTCTCTTCTTGATGATTTGGTAAGATCATTTGGTATTTTCTGGAATGATATGTTACATTTGTAATAGTTAAATATCAATGCTTCATTATGGAGTAATATCAAAAATAAATAATGTAATATATTCTATGTCTTGTCTTCTAGCATTCAGCTATTTTGAAATGGCCAACTCCAGAGTGTGAGATGGTAGCATACAGGTAACTAGCATGATTATTAGATAATCTGCTCATTTTTCTTATAATCTTGAAGTATCTCTCATAGTACTGGTTTTGAGTAATGTAGCTGCTCATAGTGGTGCGTTCTCATAATCCCAGCACTGAGGAGACTGAGGCAGGATTGCCAAGTTACTAGCCAGTCTCAGCTATATAGGACATGACCCCATCTCAAGGGAGTTTAAAGTATTTTGATTTATTTTCTACTGTTCATTCAACATTCTTCCTTTATCCATGTTTACTGAAGGCAAGTCCCTGGAATTTGTTCTCTGATGTCTAAATTTAAAGATGACCAAGAGAGACTGGGGTTATATGCCTGGCAAAGTGCTGCCTGTCATTTATCAAATCCTGAGTTTGTGATCCTGAGCCTGAAATGCTAATGCTGGGCTCTGGAGACAGGAAGATCGGAAGTGAAGGTCGTCATAGGCTACACAGCAAGCTTGAGGCCAGCCTGGGATACATGAGACAACTGTCACCCAACTCCCATCTTAACCTTACCCTGAAAAACAACAAAACCCAGCCAAACAACAACAGAATGACATTCTGGAAAGCTCTATCTATGTATGTCAATTAGGCAGTAAGATAGGCAACTTACTCTCTGAAATACTCCCATTTCTGCCAAATTTTATTATAATTTATTGCCGGCTACTTAATACATGCGGTATGTTTCTGACTTGTTTTTTAGATTTTATTTTAGTTTTATGTATATGGTCTGTGTTTTGCCTGATTGTATGTTTGTGTACCAATGCATGCAGTACCCACAGAGGCCACTGAATCAGTCCTCTGAAATTGGAGTTGCAGGTGGTTGTGAGCCAACATGTGGGAACTGAGAATCTAGCCTGGTTCTTTGGAAGAGTAGCTGGTGCTCTTAACTGCTGAGCCATCCTTCCAGCCTCCTTCAAAATTTTTAAACCCATTTTGTTTAGAGCGATAAAAACAGAAAATCAAATGTTATGCCTTCTTTATGGTATTCCACAGTTATCATTGAGTATCTCCATTTCCTACTTTACAAATCGAGGTATTTAAAGTGTGTCTCTTAAAACCCAATGTGGCTCTTCTCCATAACACCAGTACTCAAGAGGCAAGATGATTCTGTGGTTAAGAGTTTACCTGACAATCTGAGTTAGCCCCCCTCCTCCACAGTGGAAAGAGAGAATTGACTCTCAAGACTTAATACATGTTGTATGTTGTCCTCTGACCTCCCAATGCTGTCTCTCTGCCCCCCCCCTCACACACACACACACACACACACACACTACACAATACAATAGTAACTTTAAAAAAGAAGCAAATGTAGGAGGGCAGGCTAGGCTACATAGCACATTTAGGGGCAGCCAGGTAAGGAAGGCAGGGTTCTTTTTCATGGCATTCCCTAGGAAGTTGGTTGTGTCAAAATAAAGCAGGATGTCTCCTTCCTAGCCACTGTCAGAAACTCATTGCTGTGAATGATGAATGCAAGCCTCATCTTCCTGTAGGAAGCTGGTGGCCACAGAGGTAGCTTCTGGTGCTCTGGGTGAAGAGTGAACGGATTATATGGCCCGAATCTGTGGTTGGAATGACATTTTTCCGGTGAAGCAAGCCGTTCTGACTTATGGCAGAGAGTATTGACTCAGGGACTTGTGGGGGGTTTTTTTGTTGTTGTTTTTTGGGACAGGGTTTCTCTATGTAGCTTCAAACTCCCAGAGGTCTGCCTGCCTCTGCCTTCTGAGTACTGGGATTAAAGTATAGAGAGAAGTTTTCAGACCTGTTCAGGCCTGTGGTCTGGAGGACTCTTTCCCACCCAAGGCCCTGCAACTGCTTATAAAATTTTCACTACCTGACAGTGGGTGCCATTTGTAGCCAGAAGTTTTCTGGCCCAGCATAGCCCCAAGGTCTGGATCCACAGTTCCGCAACTGCTTAGTCCCAAATAATCACACAAAGGTTTATATTAATTACAAACTGTCTGGCCTATAGCTCAGGCTCATTACCAACTAGCTCTTATAACTTAATCTGTTTCTATTAATCTATTGTGTTGCCACGTGTTCAGTGACTTTGCCTGTGTTCCATTACATCTTGCTTTCTGGGCTGCAGCCTGCAGGTTCTCTTGACTCTGCCCTTCTCTGTCTTTATCTCTGCTTGGATTTCTGACCTGCCTCTATCTAAGCTGCCTTACCATAGGCCAAAATAAATGGTAATAAAGCATATTTACAACAAGACATCCTACATCATTAAATGCATGTTTTGTTGGTGGTGGTTTTTTTTTTTTTTTTTTAGTCTTTTAGGGGACCTGCTACCCACCTCCCATATAATTGCACACAGAGGCTTATTCTTAATTATAAATGCTCGGCCTTAGCTTGGCTTGTTTCTAGCCAGCGTTTTTAAAATTTAAATTATCTTGTCTACCTTTTGCTTGTAGGCTTTTCTTTTTCTATTTCTGAATGCCTTCTTTGTTTCTTACTCCATGGCTTGCTGTGTTAGCTGAGTGGCTGGCTCCTGGAGTCCTCTTCCTTCTCTGGTTACTTCTTCCTCCTCTCCTGGATTTCTCCTTCTGTTTCTCTTTTCTTGCCAGCCCCACTCATCCTTTCTCCTGCCTCACTATTGGCCATTTAGCTCTTTATTAGACCAGCAGGTGTTTTAGATAGGCACAATTACACAACTTCACAGAGTTAAGCAAATGAAATAGACAAAAGTAACATACTTTAAAACTATTCCCCAACAGGCATGCACACTGCCAAGGGGCATTCTTGTAAACCAAGGAGAACTAGAGAGAGGAAGGAAGCACAAGCCTGTTCAAGGGTACATTATGGGTGCCAATCTGAGTGTTCTGCAACTTGATTATTGAGAGAGGAAGAGGAGAGAGGGAGAGATTCCTCAACTGACAGATACTGTTCCTTGGCAGTTGGAGCCAAAAAGAACTAGCAGAATACTAAAGTTTTTTCAGTATTTCTAGAAAAGGTTATTATCTGCCAGTATTTTAGAAAGCCGTTAAAGACCAAAAACACTCAGGATTCTACTTCTGAATCAGTCTAATCAAAACTGCATCTTTAACAATAGCCAGGCAGAGTTGGCACACACTTTTGATTCCAGCACTTGGGAAGCAGAGGTGGGTAGATCTCTGTGAGTTCAAGGCCAGCCTGGTCTACAGAGTGAGTTCAGGATAGCCAGGGCTACACAGAGAAACCCTGTCTCAAAAAAAACAATGCAAAAAAAAAAAAAATGAAGTCAGGTGGAAGTGTGTATGGCTTGTGCTTATATAACTCTAGTACCAGGGAAGCTGAGGTAGAGGATTGCAGGAAGTTCAAGGTGCTTAGCATTGGCCACAGGGTGAGACTATCCTTAAAGAAAATAAGGAAAGATATTAAAATTTTTTATTATGACTATTTATTTTGTGTGCAGGACTTGGGGTGCTTGTGCATACTATTGGTATGCTTGTGAAGGCCAGAGGCCAACTTTCAGTTGGTTCTCTCCTTCCAACAGTGCGTTGAACTCAGGTTGGCAGAATTGGTAGCAAGTGCCTCTACTTGCTGAACCATCTTACTAGCCCCAAAAGAAAGGCTTTTAAATGTATGTTTTACTTCATTTTTTTAGACAAGTCATGCATTGTATTTGTACTTTTACTTCTGCCCACGCCGCCTTCCCTTCCTCTCCTTCTCTGACATCTTGTTCCCACACAGTCACTTCTGCCTTCCTGGGCAAGTGGCACAAGCGCCCTCCCATTGCTCTGGACTGCTCTCTCTCTCCAGCTCCCCCCAGTCCATGTTTTGTCACCACTGTCAACGATGTGGTGGCTATAGTTTTGTAGGTGTATTTCTGAACCCTCCTGTTGTATTCCAGTGGCCTACATGTCTATTTTGTCCCAATACTGTGCTGCTGTGTTGTTATGGCTCTGTAGTACAGTTTGAGGCCTACTAGCACCACCATTGTTCTCTTCTGTTTCTTTTTAAAAGTAGATTATTTGTGGGTGTCAGTGGGTGCTCTTGCCAACATGCCAGATGTGCATTAAACGATCAGAAGAGAACCTTTGGAAATCAGTTGTCATCTGTCTGAGGTTCTGGAGCTCACTTTGTCAGCAGACTTGGAAATGTTTACCCCAGAGGCCATGTCATGGGCCTACTTGTGTGTTTTCATGAGAACTTTAAGTTGATTTTTCTAGTTCTGTGAAAATGTCATTGGATTTTCATACAGGTTTCATTGAATCTGTAGATTGCTTTTAGTCACATGACCATTTTCACACTATTAATTACACCAACCCATGAGCTCGGAGGTCTTTATATCTTTGAGTGTCTTCAGGTCTTCATTCTAGAAGTTCTTAGTTTTCTGGCTAGGGTTATTTCTGGATTTTTTTTTTTTAATGAAGTCATTCTGCATGGAATTTTCTTCCTTGAATTATTTCTCAGCAAATTTGCTCCTACTATATAGATTTGTTCCTATTTTATGTATTTGCTCCTACTATATAGATTTGGGGATGTTGGTTGTGTATGCTGCTACTTTGCTGAAAATGTTTAAAAGAACTAAGACGTATCTGCAAATCGTAATAATTTGATATCTCCCTTTCTCATTTATGCCTCATTAATTTTATTCTTTTGTCTTATTTCTCTAGCTAAAACATGAGTCCTAAATTAAGAAACAGTGGAGAAAATGGTCGCCCTTGTTTCAGTCCTGGTTTTAAAGGAATTTTTTTTTTTCCCCTCTTTGATGTATAGTGTAAGCCTACTTGGGCCTCTTGTATTGGGCTGATTTCCTCAGACTTTTATCATAAAAGCTGAACTTTATAAAAGGCCTTTGGTGATTGAGGTGATCATTATTTCTGTTCTCAAGTCTGTTTACGTGCAATATGTTTATTGGTGTGTATATGTTGAGGTATCCTGAATCTCTGAAATTAAACCAGCTTAGTCATGATACGTAATCTTCTAAATGTTCTTAAATTTGCTTTGTAAAAATGTAATTCACCTTTGGCTTTTGTTTGTTTGTTTTGAAGGCTGGTTGGTTATTGCTTTTATTGAATTTTTTGAATCAGGCGTTACTGCATAGCCCTGGCTAGCCCAGAACTCATTGTGAAGTTCTTTAACTCCCTGGGATCTGTCTGCCTCTGAGTACTGGGATTAAGGTTCACCATCATTCCTGGCTTCCCTCCACCCTCTAGACTTTGAATCTTTTTACTTGTTATGGATCTGTTTTAAGTTGTGTATGTGCTCCTGGCTTAATTTTGGAAGGCCATTGAGAATTTTCTCTATTTTTCCAATTTGCTGGAATGTTTTCAAAGTATTCTCTAAAATCTTCTGGGCTTCATTGCAATCAGTTGTAACACCTTTAAGATTGTGTTCCTTTGTGTCTTCTCTTTGTTTTGGTTATAGTTTGACTAACGGAACTGTCAGTTTTGTGTTTTCTAAGAAACAGCTCCGTATTTGATTGATTCTGTGCACTGTTTTTAGTCCTCATGCCCATAACTTTCATCCTGTTTATTGTTTCTTGTCCTGCACTGCTTTTGGGTTTGCCTGTTTTTCTAGAACTTGGAGTACACCATTAGTTTATTATTTTAAGATCTCTCAAAAATTTCTTGACACATGGTCTTATGTAGCTCAGGCTGTGTTGTTTTTGAAGCAAGCAGCCCCAGCTGCCTTTGGATACATTTACCAGTTGTTCTGCTTCCTTGGTGACTGGCTCTTTATTAATGTGGTAGCCTTTACACACACCCCACACACCCCAGACAAGGACTCTACATCACCCTGACTGTCCTCGAACTCACTCTGTAAACCTAGGCTGGCCTCAAATTCACAGAGCTGCATCTGCCTCTGCTTCCCAGTTAAAGGTCTTCTTCTAACTAATCTTAAACTGTAAAGTGTATTTTTTCAGATATTTAAGGGGGAAGGCCAAGAAAGGAAAAAGCAAACATAAAGGTTTTGAAAGATCCACACCCCTTCCCTTAATACAGAACGTTAATTACTTTGTCATGGATCATCGTGTCTCAGTACAGTCCTTTCTGAAATAGCTATGGCAAAGAAAATGTGTGTTATGCTTCTTTAGATCAGTCTAGAAATAGCATGTATTTTCGTAAAAATATAAGAATCACTGCTTAGAAAATGATGCTTTCTATAAAATGTGACTTTGATTCTTTTATTTTGACCCCTTAGATCCTTTAATCCATTTTTCCCACTACTTGGCTGTTTTTCGACCCCGGGAGTCCAGCTATGGGCAGTTTGGGCCATGCAACATGTTTGCAGCAAGAATCGTATGTACCAAAATTAGATTTATAGTTCAAGTGAAATTCTTCTTTACAGAAAGTCATTTTGGGGGGTGAAGAGTTGTGGAGTTTTTTCTATGTAATCTTGGCAAGCTGGCATAGAACTCACTATGTAGCTCAGGCAGGCCGTAAACTCTAAGCCTCAGCTTTATGAATGGTAAGATGGATATGTACCATCATACCTAGAATATATCAGCTAAGACTCATCACTAACATCTGTCTTCAGCCTAGAAAGCCACAGGGTTTTTGTTTTAAGAGTTTTCTTTCTTTTTTTTTCTTTTTCAAGACAGGGTTTTTCATTGTTTCCTAGCAGTCCTGAAAATCTGTAGACCAGACTGGACCCCAACTTGGAGATCCACTTGCCTTGGTGCCTGCTAAGACGAGAAGAGGACATCATCCCCCCTAGAACTGGAGTTAGGGATGGTTATAAGCCACCATGTGGGTGCTGGGAGCTGAGCCCATGTCCTCTGTAAGAATAACAAGTGCCCCATTTCTTCAACCCTAAGTTTGTTTATTTGAGACAGTGTCTCACTATGTATCCCTGGCTTATCTGGCCTAGAATTTACTTTATAGACTAGGCTATCCTCTACCTCATAGATATTTTCTTGCTTCCCAAATGCTGGAATTAAAAAGGCTACTATCATACTTAGTTCCAGAAAGCCTTTTTAAAATTTTTACTTAAATTTTATTTTATGGGTGTTTTGCCTACACGTATGTCTATACACCACTTACATGCTATCAGATTCCCTGGAACTGGAATTAATAATTGTGAGCCACCATGTGCATGCTCCTAACTGCTGAATCATCTCTCCAGCCTCCAGAAAGCCATCTTTTGGTTTTTTAAGACAGACAAAGTTTTTCTGTGTATCCCTGACTGTTTTGGAACTCACTCTATAGACCAGGCTGGCCTTGAACCCATATGGATTTGCCTATCTCTGCCTTAGTGTGGGGCTCAAAAGCCGTTTTTTAAATGTACGTTACACTGTTTTTTGTTTTGTGTGTTTGAAATAGGTCTCACTGTATAGACTGGGGGCGGTGGGGGAGGCGTGTATGCGTGTGGTATATGGCTGCACACACCCATGCTTACACATTTGAAGGCCAGAGGAAGATGTGGGTGTCTTCCTCTTTTGCCTTATGCTGATTTTGGTTTGTTGTTTTGGGCAGGTTGACTGTCCAAGGCTTTCATGGGACTTAGCTTTCTCCATCCCATAAAGCAGGAGTTACAGGTGCACATTGCCATGCCTGGCTTTTTATTTGGGTTCTAGGATTAGAACTCAGGTTCTCATGCTTGAATAGCAAACCCCTCACTCACTGAGCCATCTTCCCAACCCAATACACTTAAAATACAGAGTGAGAGATTCTTCCAGAGAGCTTCGCAGGTGTACTTGGTGGCACATTTATGTTCCAACACTCAAGACAGTTGAAATGACCAAACCAAAGTTTAAAGCCAATCTGGCCTTCATAACAAGACTGTCTCACAAGAAAAACAATCGGAAAGAAAGAGAGGGAAAATGAGAAAAAAAAAATAGACACACTTAAAAAAAAATATCTGGGCAGCCAAAACAGTGGTGCTGCATGCAGAGGCAGGTAGATCTCTGTGAGTTCAAGCCCAGCCTGGTCTACAGCGTTGAGTTCCAGGACAGCCAGGGGTACACAAGAAACACTGTCTTTAAGGGGGAAAAAAAAAAAGACCCAGCAATTAGAGGACCTGAGTTTAAGATTCCCAGTACCCACATGGTGACTCAGCCGTCTATAACTCTTTCTCTGGGCCCTGGCATGGAAGGAGTGGGTGCACGGTCACACGTGTAGACAAAACACACAAACACATAAAATACAAATGACTTTTGTGCTTTTTTTTTTTTTTTTTTTTTTTCTTTAAGATCCTGATTTCAAGGGAATACAGTGGAGATTGATAGAGGAGGACACTTGATTTCTGAGGTTGTTTGTTTGGTTTTGTTTTATTTAGATGGGGTCTTTACTCTGTAAATTTGCTTCATGCATCACCGTGCCTGGCTTGGATACATTTGTTTTGTTGTATGCTCTGAACAACTTGTTCAGAATATTTAAATACCTTAAGAGAAATGTTGTATTTTTCTTTCAGCTTCAAGATACTGCAGCATGCTGATTGAAGAAGGAGGACTGCAGCATTTGTACAACATCAAAGAACATGAACAGACTGACCCCTATGTCCAGCAGATTGCTGTGGCCATTCTGGACAGTTTAGAAAAACACATTGTGCGCCATGGGAGGCCCCCTCCCTGTAAAAAGCAGCCCCAGGCCCGACTAAATTGATAGCCATACATAACTGGATAATGAACACCAGGAATCATTTTTGTGGCTGGTTCATTTGGAATGGTGTGCTCTCTGGTGTTGGGGTGTGTGTGTGGTAAGGGTCCTGTGATCAATTTGGGATTGGTAATGTACAGTACTGCCCACGTGAACAGTCTGATTTGTCTTGTGATTTTTAACTTATGAGGCAAGAAAGGTCTTCCTTCATTATTGTCTTTAGGAACTCTTTCAGTGTTTGAATTTAACCTGTCTTGAGATTCTACAGTTTTATGATAAATTGCATGAACCCTTACACCAGACTCCTCTAGAGTCCCTTCCAGGTAGTTTACAGAGTGAGCAGGGCTGCTGGCGTGATATCAGCACTGCTTTGGATGTACGTTTTATACTGCTTCTGTAAAAAATGCCTTCATTCTCTGTGTGTCGTTCACAAGATGCGCTTCTTTGTATGACTGGAAATCTGTTGTGTCTCTGGAAGCTCTTTGCTGTTTGGAGCCTGGATGACGGTCAAGTCCAAGAGAAAGAAGAACAGAGTTGGACAGGAATCAGACATTGCTTATGTGGTATAGCTGAGAATGGGATAGGATGGAGTTATTCTCCATGCAAGGACTATTTCTGTAGATTACTCTAAAACACTCCTTCCCCCAGTTACCACAGTACAACAGCACAGCACTCTTCGTCAAAGCCTCTCTGAGACACTGTCTATCATGTTGTAAGAGTGCAGTTTTTTAAATGTTGGGTCAAACTGGCTGTTTTTATCCTTTCTTTCCCAAAGTCATTCTTACTCAGTGAAGTAAACACTCTTCACAGAGTTAATTTGCTTAGTTATAATACAGTTGACATCAAAAAATTTGCAGTGAAAATTTAACCTTGAGTTGGGGTGTGAATCAGTGGTAGAGTGTGTTCTTAGCACCACACACAAAAATGTTATTTTTCTCTTGTGATAAAATACGGTTATCTGTCAGCATAAATGGTTCATACCTGTACTCTTACCGTCCCTGAGACTGAGGTAGAAGGGGTGCCATGAGCTTGAGGCCAGCCTGTGTTAGAGGGACATTTATTGTATCTTTATTATGTGTTCCTGTTAGAAAAAGATGTCCACATCTTGCTTCCAAAAATACAAGAGAATAGGCTGCTGCTAAGTGGTTAAGTGTGTAGCTGAGGGGTAAAATGAAATGTTTTTGATGGACTTTTTTTGTTTTAGACAGTTGCCTTTTCTTTAAGATAACTGATATAATGAAGGATCAGTTATTGTCCTATGAAGCTGGGAAGTATCAAGTTACCAACAAACTTTTTTTATTTTAAACTGGGAATGGTTGAGATTTATAATCCAGTAATCACAAGCATGAGACAGAAGGAATTGCAAATTGGTGGTGAGTTTAGGCTACAGAATTGCAAACTAGCCTGGGCTGTACAGGGACTCTTTCTAACAAAACAAAACAAAATTTTGATTTTAAGGGGGACTTGTAGCATTTGCCCTAATGCAAAAGATTAAGGAGCATGTGGCATTCAAGACCAGCATGGGCTAGATAGAAAGACCCATTTCAAGTACAGTAATACCTCATTTTGTGAATGGGCTTAATCTGAAATCTCTTCTGACCACATTTTACTCATACATGTCTAAAATGTTTTCAATAGTTTTAAAATGATATTTTTAAGTAAGTCAGAAAGATTTCAGTTTAGAAGAGAGCTAGTTTAAGTTGGGCTTGAGGGTACACACCTGTAATCCTACTATGTGGAAAATGAAGGCAAGAGGACTGACTGAATTCTAATCCAGCCTGGGCTACATGAAGGACTCTGTCTATAGAAAAATCAGCAAGTTGATTGATTTATTAGTATGCTTTTAACATGTCTGACTTCTTCATGACTCCTTCGTAGGAATGAGTGCTTGATCAAATTGAAAGAAAACATACAGAGAATTACCAAAAAGCCATTTTGATAGAAAATGTATAGTGGTTTAATTCTTACCTCATTGGCTCAAGACACATTTTCACCTGAGATGGGTGCTCAAACCTAGGATCCACTACTGGAGGGACAGAATTGTTGAAAGTTTGTGGCTAGCTTGGGCTAGCTAGCGATGTTCTAAACAGCCTCCTCCACAAAAAAAAGATGTTTTTTCATAGTTAAGTATATTTCATAGAAAATAAAATTCTTTCAAAGGAGTTTATGCTTTTTGTTGACATTTCACCTTTAATTTTAATGTCTAAAATTAAAATTCTGACAGTCAGATAGTCTCTGGTAGCTTGAATGTTGGTGTTAACCAGCCAGGTGTACCTAGTGTAGTTCGGGGAAAGTCTGTTTGAGAACTTTGGCTTCAAATATCAGGACAAAAGTGTGTGTACCTATCGACTACTACTAAACTTTCTGCTTGTACAAATCATAAGAAAAATAAAACCAGGTGTGGTGATGCACAACTTTAATCCCAATATCACCAGTTACATAGCAAATTCAGAACTGTGTCTCAAAAAGCAGAAGAAGAAATGGTAAAATAATAATAATTTTAAAAAACCTACATCATTTTCCAGAATAACCTGTTATGAAGACTCAAAAACATTTCAATTTATATTTTGCAGGCAGTCAGGGCTACATTGCAAAACTTAAATTAAAAAAAAAAAAAAACTGATCACATCCCAAATATTTCAAGATGTTAGTGCTTCTGCATTTTGGATTTGTTTGTTTGGGGGGGGGGGGTTGGTTTTGAGATAGACTCTCACAAACTGTAAACCCAAGACTTTAATCTACTTTGATCCTGCTTAACAATTCTGAGTATGTGATTAGATTCCAGGTGTGTGCTACTGTGTCTCGTTATGGGATGGTTCTGAAAGCCATCATTAAGACAGAATTTTCAGTAAAGTCCTGAATATAGCTAAAATACAGTAAATACATGTGTGTTATATCCAGCTAGTCTCTACAAACCTCTTTGTAATTGGGAGACCATAATGTAAGTAGTTGGTCCCTTCAAAGTCATAGGCTTAGGGTTGCACCTTTAAACACAGCTTAGACTAAGCTGAATTAACTTGTTGAACTCATTGGTTTACTCAGACTCCAGTGAGCAATGGCAACACGTGGATCTGCTGAGGGAAATGCATACACAAGGTTCCAGGTCTAGTCCTAGCACCCCCTCCCAGAAAGGAAATGAATTTAGATGTAAGATTGTAACCAAATAAAGCAAAGTATAGCAAATTAAAGCATCTGGTGTTTGTGCATCAAGTAAGTTTGCTATGGTCTTTATACTGTGATTTTTTTTTTTCTCCTTCCGGGTTGAGAGTGTAACTCAGCTCAGTACTGGAGTGGGTCTGAGTCTAGTTCCTACTACCAGAAAAAGAGAAAGTGATATTAAAATTTTTATTAGTAAAACCATAAATCAAGTAGTAGAGGGTGGATCTTAACTGAGGGCTAAAAAGGGGTTTAAAAAGACCACAAGTTCAGGAGCTGACTATGATTGTTGCTGCTTAGCCTGGGCAGGAGGTTCACCCACTTTAAAAGGTGAATGAAAACTGCCTTCTAAAGAACAAAACATCCATATTTAAAATCAGCCAGCCATGCTTAGTGGTGCATACTTTTGATCTAGGACTCGGGAGTCAGAGCAAAGGCAAGTGGGTCTCTCAGTTCAAGGTTAGCCTTGTCTTCATATTAGGGGAGCCAGGGCTATATTGAGACCTCGTGTCCAAAACAAAACTGCAAGCCATAGAAACTCAGTGAAGTTTGTCTTACAAATGAGCCCTTTATTCTGGCTTGGTGATTTCCTAGTCAATCTTTGTCTTTTTACTTGTTTTGGGGTTTTTTGTTTGTGGATTTTTGCTCTGTTTTATCTCATGTAACCAGAGCTTAGAACTCAACCATCCTAACTGGCTTCGTAGCCACTTCAGTGTGGCTGATGTGTTAAGTTAGCAGTGTCTATCTTTGATGCCCTTCGACCACACTTTCCCCTTTGGTACATGTTACTGAAAACATTCAATGTGCCAAATTGGGGTGAATCAATGAACAGTAAATTTGGCTCAGTGTTTGGTTTTGCTTTGTTTTGTTATTTGAGACAGGATCTTATGGAGCCCAAACTGGTCTCAAACTCACGTGTCTGAGGATGACTTTGAACTTTGCCCATGCTAAATACTGGGATTACAGGCATGGGCTACCATCCCCATGTCTATTTTATGTGCATAGGTGGTTTTCCTGCATGTATGTCTGTGTGAGGGTGTCAGATCCTCTCGAACTGGAGTTACAGATAGTTGTGAGCTACTATATGGGAATTGAACCCAGGTCCTCTGGAAGAGGAGCCTGTGCTTTTAGCAACTGACCCATCTCTCCTGCCGCTATTTTTGCCTTTTAGAGATAGAGTCTTGTTATATATTCCAGGCTGGCCTCAACCCTCAGAATGGGTGCACCAAGCCAGACTCGGCTTAGTTTTCCTAAGTGCATATGCCAGAAGCCCAGAGCAGTGTATAACGGTGCTCAGAGTTGGAAGGGGAAGAGGTACTAGAATGAACCATTTTGTATATGGGAACCTGCAACCTGTCTCCTCCCTGATGGCAATTCTATTAGTTGGCCATTGTGGGCTTTAGTTGTGATTTAAACAGTGTTAATAATCTGAAGGCCTAGGTCAGCTGATAAGGGCTCTTTTGAGTTTATCTGCATATTATTTCTGTGAGAGTTTGTATCTGTAGGCTTGTGAACTGCTTCCAGAGAGGTTTGCAAACTTGCTTCCTTCTTAAATCCCTTGTGGCTGTTTTATGTGACTGTTGCGTGGATATTTGGTGTTCAGTTATCATTTGCTGTGTGTTGACACATTTTTAATTTTCAGTGTTAACTCAAAAGTGTTCATTTTAATAAAAATGTAAACCCAACCGTGATAAAAATAAGAGTGTGATAGAGAATTTTGCAGTTGGGTTTTAGGTGCATCATGGCTTGTGTTCCTTAGAATTTTGTGGACTTTGTATGATGTGGCACATTTTGTGGTACATTTGTTTCCACATCTTAACCCAAGACACTATGATGACTAACAGCCTAAGAAAGAACATTGTCTTTCCCCTGATTTACTTTAAAAAAAAATTATGCTAAACTCACTTCAGTTTCTTACTGCTGTGCTGCAGGGATGGCTCTTTCAGATAGACAGTCTAGCTGACAGGCCAGTGATGAGTCAGAGTATGCCAAGCAGTATGGCAACACGCTGTAACCTCAACATGCAAGTGCTGGGCCAGGAACACCTTGAGTGCTATACCCCACATTCTCATTACCAGGAAGGCTGAGGCAGGAAGATCACTTGAGGACTTAATTGAGTCATGAGTTTAAGATGAGCCTGGGCAACATAGAAAGATCCCACCTTGAAAAATACATAATTGTTAGCTGGGTGTAGTGGTGTATGACAACTTTAATCCCATCACTCAGAGGCCTGGTCTACAGAGTGAGTTCCAGGACATCTAGGGCCACACAGAGAAATCCTGTCATGAAAAAACAATTATTTATACATATATATTTTCAAAATTATTTTGTGGCAAATCTTAAATCTATTTCATTAGTGGTAAATACTTGACTTTGAATTTACTTTGTGGAAAACTTTTGAGTTCTTTTAAGGATTTCGTTTATTGTTGGATTTTGGTGTGTGTTTGGAGGGGGGTGCATATTTGTTTTTTGAGATAGGGTTTCTGTCCTAGAACTCACTTTGGAGACCAAGCTGATCTCAAACTCACAGAAATCCTCCTGCCTCTGCCTTTGTTGTTTTTTTGAGTCAAGAGTCCTAATATTGTCCCACTGTCCTAGAACTTACTATATAAACCTGGCTAGCCTGGAATCCACAAAGATATATCTGTCTCTGCCTCCCAATTGCTGAGATTAAAGGCATGCTCCATTACACCAGACTCTTTTAATCTTATTTTAATCAACTTTGAAATAAGTTCTTAAAGTAATGAAAATTAAGACATTTTTATAAAAGGAAATCTTTGAGAGCATTTTCCCCTCTAAAAGTTAAAAGAATATTATGTCAAGATTTTTCAGATAATCTGAAGAAACATTTTTTTTTAAGTCACTGACTTGTGGGCCAATGAGATGGCTTAGTAGGTAATGATGCTTGCTGCCAAGCCTGAACTCAGTTTTGCATGGGGAGCATTTCCATGGTGGAAGTAAAGAATTTACTCCCACAAGTTGTCCTCTCATCCCCATGTACGCATTATGTACACTCATGTTCCACATTAAATAAGTATAACAAAATTAATCACCAACTGTTAATGTCTACACTCAGAAGATAAAGCAGAAGGGTCTTGAATTGGGAGCCAGCTTGAGCTAAGTGAAGTCCAGGCAATTTGGGGCTATATAGAAAGACCTTGTTTGAAAAGTCCAAAATAAGTAAATTAATAACAAAATTTCTGCTTTTGCAGGACCTGTTAAATTCTAGACTTGTGCATATGAAAAGCTGTCTTTTGCTTGAACTCTGATGGGCTTAATTCTTTTTAAGGAACAGAAAATCCATCAGGAAGACGAGTGCGTGTTTTTCAGACACAATTCTGGATTGTCTGGGCTGAAGGTATTCTGGTTATGACCTGGTGAACAAGAGTATTCTGCACATGAATCATGTTATATATTCAAACAGAACATCACCTAAGTATTAATGTATGTACAGAATGGGACTTTTTTGCTTAAATAAATGTTAAAAATTTTATGTAAATGTGTCTAGTTTCACTCCATATACCTTGAAACTTAGTATTAAAAGTCAAGCTTTATGTTCCTGTGTTGTATGAGGTTTCTGGTCTGGAATTTCCCATCTTGCCTAATGGCCCAGACCTTCTGACCCACAGTCCCATAGTCCCACTGAAACACACAGACACTTGTATTAATTGTACACTGATTGACCTGGGGCCTTGGCAATCCTTAAACTAACCCACGATTCTTATCCTGTTCAGCCATGGGGCTCAGTACCTTTTCTCAGAGGAGCATAGTTGCCCTCTGCATCTGTGGTATCTCTGGCTTCTCTGTGGCATCTCTGCTCTGTTCTTCCTGTTCCCAGAGTTTTCTTAGTCTGGTAGCCGCACCCATACTTCCTGTCTACCTTTGGCCAGTCAGCATTTATGGGACAATTATTTAAATGTGACAACATAACCCCACTGCATTCCTAAGTAATCCATTGTAATAAGTGCTTTCTGAAATCAGAAGTCTGTATACTGGAACATCATTTCTTAATGAAGTCCTAATGTTAGAACCAGGCTTGCTGGCACACACCTGTAATCCCAGCACTCAGGACACTAAAGGAGGCTAAAGTCCAAAGCCAGCCTGTATGATATAGTAAGACCCCTACACCTCAACAACAACAAAAAGTTCATCACTCAGTGGTAGAAGGATTATCAAACATGCTTAAGATACTTTAAGTAATTTAATTGTAATGGAGAATAATAATAGATACCACTTAACTGTTCTAGAACAGTCTGAAGTGCTTGTTAAAGGGACCAATGACTACACCTAATTCTAACTGGACAGTTGAGTCCAGTCCAAGAAGAATTCCTTGAGGTAGGGCAATTGTGGTGCATGCCTTTAATCCCAGCACCCAGAAAGCAGTGGCAGGTGAGTTGGAGGCCAACCTGCAGAGCAAGTTCCAGGACAGTCGGAGCTACACTGAGAGTGTCTCACAAAAAAGAATTCCTGGGTTTGTCACCAACAGTGGAGACTGAGGCAAAGCTGCATTCCCCTTTATTCTTGTACAGTTGGGATCTTGACTGGATGCCACAATGAAGAGTTTAAGGAATGAGCAGAAGAGGTGGCTCAGTGATTAAGAACACAGGTTACTCCAAAAGACTGGAATCGTTCTAACACCCATATGGAAGCTCACAACTAGCTATAAGGGATCCAGTACCCGCTCCTGGCTTCTACAGGCATTACATGCATGCAGTGTACAGATGTACAAGGAAAACATCCATACACACAAAGAAAACAAGCCAGGCATAGTGGTGTACACCTTTAATCCCAGCACTTGGGAGGCAGAGGTCAAGTCCAGCCTGGCCAGGAAAGTGGGGCTACAGAGAAAAACCCTGTCTCAAAAATAAAAACAATTTAAAGACAAGTCAGCCTGACCATAGTGCTCACACCTTTAATCCCAACACTTAGGAAGCCATGGTTAAAGATCTGACCCAGTGTTCAAGACTAGCCAGGGCTAGAGAATGAGATTCTGTCTCAATTTTAAAAAGGAAACAAAACTCATGTGGTGGCTCATATACTAATACTGAGAGGTAGATTTCAGGAGGATCAGAAATTCCAAGTCTTCCTTAGCTACATGCTAAGAGATCAGCCTGGGCTACATGAGTAAACAGATCTTAGCATGAATGCCAGGTCTCACAGCGATCCAGTGACAGACTATACTATAATTCTTACTCCCAGATTTTCCCCACCCCACCATTTTGTAGCACAACTGCCTGAGATTTCATAGATCTGAGGTGGAATGTGATGGACCATCAGATAATGCAACAGGAAAAAAATGCCCCCATGAGGGAAGTGGGACCAGCTGCCCTTGGGGATGGCTGCATGCAACTACCTCACTCTTAGTAATGATCACGTCATCTAAACCTCACTGGCTATGGTGTCACTACTGTGCAAAGGCCACACATACACATTGTGAACTGAACCTAAGCACATACTATGTTAGTGATGTACCACTGAGCTCTATTTCAATCATTTTAAAGTATTTCTCCTGAGATTGAGTCTTACTAAGTGGTCCATGTTGGCCTTGAACTCACTCTAGTCCAGCCAGGTCCTGAACTGGTGATTCCTCCACTTCTTTAGCTTCCCAAACAGGCATTACTGTTTAAGCTCGACAGAATTATTAAAAGATGATCACTATTGAGAGAGACCGGCAAACATCATGACAGCCTGCACTAATAACTCAATTAAGAATTAGACTTAATTCCTGCCTTTTGAAACTGGACAGTTTCTAAGGAAGCCATGGACAAAGGGCAATTAGTTGCTGGTGCCCCTAACAATGAGGACATGGGACATATCAAACCTGGGCCACTGAGCCAGCTTCCACAGCCAATTAACTTAAGGAAATGACCAGATAAGGACAAAGCTTGGGACTTGTTCAGGCCTGCCCCAAAATGGAAAACTGCAGCCCTGATAGCTAGCCATAGCCAATTAGAATGTACTAATATGATTGCCACTTGCGTAAGCCAATCGTATCTAAAGTGACCTAACTGCTCTAGGAACTCCTCTTTGCTGTGTATAAAAGGAGCCTGCAAGCTCCTCTCAGGGTTGTTGCCATGTTGCCTTTGTATGAGACAGCCAGCCCCAGCATGCTGGAAACTCAAGATAATAAACCCTCTTGCTGATTGCAAAAAGGATGGGGGTCTTTTGTGGAACTTCTCTAGGACCCTAACACCATAAGGGATGGGGATATAGCTCAGTTGGTAATTCTGCTTCCATACAAGAAATTCTTTGCTCAAAATGTTTAGTAGGTAGGTAAAGGCACTTGTCTCCAAGCTTGACAGCTTGAGCTTGATGCTCAGAACCTACATAGTGGAAAGAATCAATTTCCAAAAATAGGACCTCCGCACATTCACCATGGCACATATGTAAGCAAACACAGACACACATGCACGCACACAAGCAAGCACGCACTCACACATAAATGTTTGAAAAGTAGTCCTGGGTTCAATCCCTGGTACTATATAAAACTATGTGTTGGGCTGGAGAAATGTCTCAGAGGTTAAGAATGTGTACTATTGAATCGTTATAAATTTGAGCTCAGCTTAGTTTATTTATTTATTAAGACCAGACAAGGCTACATAGTGAGACCCTGTCTAAAAAACAAACAAACAAACAAACAAAAAAACAAATTTAAAACAGTTTGTGGTGTTCTTGGAGAGAAATGGATTTGATTCTCAGAATAACTGAAGGCAATTCACAAGGGTCTGTAACTCTAGCTCCAGGTGATCCAAAACCATCTTCTGGCTTCTTAGGGCATCTGTGCTGGCATGTACCCCCTCCCCCCAGCAAAAAATCATGTACACACATAATTGAAAATAAAATATTCCAGGCATGTTAGCATTTGCCTTTAATCCCAGCACTTGGAAGGTTGAAGCAGGCAGATTTCTGTGAGTTCCAGGCTAGCCTGGTCTACAAATTAAGTTCCAGGACAGCCAAGACTGTTACATAGTGAAATACTGTCTCAAAAAACAAACCAAAACCAAACTGGGTTGTGGTGGTATATGCCACTAAGCCTAGCTTTTACAATATTTTTCTTGCTTGTTTTGAGATAGTGTATAGCTATATAACTAGCCTAAGATGGCTTCAAAGTCACTAAGTAGCTCAGGCTAAAACTTATTTAGGCAATATTTCTGCCTTACCCTTTTAAGCACTGGGTTGGCCGGCGTGTACCTCCACAGCTGATCCTACTCTTATGAATTTTTTTTTTTCAGTACTGTGGAAATCCAAGTCTGGGCTTGAGTTCTACCACTGAGTTCATCCTCAGGACTATATAACTTTTCCATATAATTCTTAAAATATATTTTTCCTGACATTATATTGTCTGCAGGGTATGTGACTTAGTAGAGTTTTGTTTTTATTGCCTCAGCCTAAGTTTTTTATTTTGTTGTTTCTGAGACAGGATCATCCTGTCTCTGCCCTCTTGTCTCCAGAGGGCTGGGGTTAAGTCACATACCTGTATGTTCCACTCTTTTGCTATTAAAAACAACAACTATATTCAGGGGCCTGGAGAGATGGCTCAGTTATTAAGAGCACTGGCTGCTCTTCCAGAGGGCTGGAGCTCAAGTCCCAGCACCCACATGGCAGCTCCCATTTATCTGGATCTCCAGTTCCAGAGGATCTGATGCCCTCTTCTGGAGGGATGTGCATGTAGTGTATACACATAAACGCAGGCAAAACACCCAAACACATGAAATAAAAATACTTTTGAAGTTATCTTTGGTGTGTGTTGGGGGGGGGGATCTCTGTGCACGTGCAGAGGAGAATGTTGGAGTATATTCTATCACTGAGATGACAGTCTCCAGCTAAACCTGAAGCTCTTTTGGCTAGACTGGCTAGATCAACGCCCAGGAATACAGATTTAGGTTATTCAATGTTTATGAAGCTTTATAATTTTACAGAGCAAAAAAAGTCCTACATCAAGGCAAGTTTAAAATACATTAGTGTGGTTCTGGAGAATTGACTTGGTTAAAAGCACTGGCTGCTCTTCCAGAGGACTAGGGTTTAATTCCCAGCCCCCACATGGCCATTTATAAATCCAGTTCCAGGAGATATGACACCCTCTTCTGACCTCTACAGGCACCAGGCATGCATAAGGGACATAGACATACATATATGTAGATAAAACACGCATACACAGAAAATAACGTTTAGAAATTGTGCTGGCTAGTTTTTATTTATTTTTTTAGATTTATTTATTTTGAGTGTTTTGCCTATATGTCTGTCTGTGTACCACATGCATGCCTGATAATCTGAGGAAGTGGTAAGCCTCTGCACAGGCGCTGAGAATGGAACCCTAGCAAGAACAACTGCTTTTAACCCCTGGGTCAGCTTCTCCAGTCTCTAGTTTTATGTAAACTTGTCACAAGCTATAGTCCCCTGAAAGAAGGGAACCTGAGTCAAGAAAAATGCCTCAATAAGATCCAACTGTAAGACATTTTCTTTTAATTAAATTAATTAACTAATGTGTTTATTTTGGTCTTTTGAGACAGGGTTTTGTTGTATTTTAAAAAAAAAAAACAGCCTCTGTAACAGGGCATTTTCTTAGTGATCAATGTGGGCAGGCCCAGCCTATTGTGGGTGGTAACATCCCAGGTCTTGGATTCTAAGAGAAAGCAGGTTGATCAAGCCAGTAAACAGCACCCACCCCAGGATCCTGCCACTGTTGAGTTCCTTTGCTGATAAAACATGATGTGGAAGTGTGAGCCCAATAAACCCTTCCTCCCCAAGTAGCTTTGGTTATGGTGTTTCATCACAGCAACAGTAATCCTAAGACAAAAATAAAATAAAATACACTGGTGGGTTCACCAAAGAAGCAGTTACAGCAAAGGAGAAACTTTTCTATAGACCTAAGATGCTATCTGATGTTATCCTTAGCTTCCGGGTTGATGGAAGCTAGCGGTCTGCAATCAGATTCCAAAAGGTTTCTGTCTATCAGTCACAAGATGTTACTTCAGACAGGAGTGAAATGGGGATGGCTGTTGCTGAGGGCAAGAATTAGCACAAGATAAGGTAATTAGCCTCTGGGCCTGCAACATCCTGTTCACAGCACAGTACTAAATTCTAATCAGTCCATCAGCCTCTGTAGACCAGCTTCTTCTCAGGAATTTGAGTTCATTCAAGTATCAGCTCACTTGAGATCAGGTGTTCAGACCAAGAGCCTTCCCAATTACATCTTAGCTCTACAGGAACGTGCACTCCTTTCCCTTCCTAGGAAAGACATGAAAATAGTCTCATAGAGGCTGTAGAGATGGCTCAGCGGTTAAAAGCTCTCAATGCTCTTGCAAAGGCTCTGGGTTTGGTTCCTAGCACCCAAGTGGCTCATAACCACTTGTAATTCCAGTTCCAGGGGATCCCACACCTCCTCTGACTCCTAAGGATTCCTGTATGCTCGTGTTGCTATGAAACCAGAGAAAGGGCCATGTTGAGTTTACTTTCAAACAGGAGCCACACTGTTAAGTCCCCACACCCTACAAGGATAAGTTCCTGTTTCTTAAACCTGATGTGCCTTGCAAAACATGTTTTTGAACCTGCGCTGAACCTGTGACTCCATGATGTATGTATGACTGCCCCTTGACTTGCAAAATATTTTCAGGAATACTTTGATCTATACCTGTGCCTGCCAAGCTTGTGATGGATAACTCCTCAATTACATAATCTACAGTCTTGTTTTTTCATTGTGTTTTTTTCTAACCACCAATTATCTTGCCTCTGTAAATGCCTGCAAGCTATTTTCTGTTAACTTTGTAGGGTTTTCCCCATAAAAGGACCTTAAAAGACTAGCGTGAGCTGCTCTCTAAAATCCCAACTTAGTGGACCTTTAAAATAGTGCCTGCTTTAATCAATCAGTCATGGTCAGGCACACACACATACACATAAAATATAATAAACAAATACTTATGACTTTTGTGAGATGGGTATGGTGGCACAGATCTCTTTAAATTCAAGGCCAGCCTGGTCTACATAGTGAGTTCCAGGAAAGCCAGGGCTACATAGAGAGATCTTGTCTCAAAATAAACAAACAAATAACAACAAAAACAAAAGAGAGATTTTTAGATTGTTACCTGTGAGTATTTTAAGACAGGTATTACTGTGTGGCCCAAGGTGGCCCAGAACGCAGAGATCAACCTGCCTCTGACTCCCTCTTAAATGCTAGGATTATGGGCATATGCCATGCCACACCCCCCAAACACAAAAAGGCCCTCTTTATCTTGGCTCTTCTGATTTTCAGTTTCTCCAATAATTTCTTCTCATCCCCCAAATTCTGTTCTTGCAGTGTGATTGAAGTCTAGAAGCTATTTCCCAGTGAAGGTCAATTCAGGGACCACTGTAGCTAAGCCACCAGATGGAGGGCTCTAAGGATCCTTAGGGGTTGGGAAGCTGTGGCTGTGCTGTGGGGGCAGGTATGGGGCAAGAAGGTACAGGACTCAAAGGGACATCATTTAGCCCTTTAGAAGCCATTGGCAGAATTATCTTGATTTTACCTTTTAGTCTAGAAGGTTCCCACATAAATACTCAGTTCTACCTATTTTATTGCCAGTGTTAACAAAAGCGGGAGGAAGAAAGTGCTGGAATTTCAGGCGGTTGTCTCGGTTGAGGCAGGATCTTGCTATGTTCTCTGGGCTGAACTCCCTAAGTAGACTAGGCTGGTCTGGAATGTGCGCTGGCTCCGCAGCTTCAGCCTGTGGAGGGCTGGGGCTGTAGGTCTGCACCTCCCAGACAATCTCAACTATTCGCTCTGCTTTCTTCACTTCCTGGCAGGTATAAAATGAGAATACTACCGAGAATTCCCTCCTTGTCTTAGTTTTCGTAAGACAGGGGTCAGGTGTCTCTCGCTCTCTTTGCTCAGCAGGAGGTGGAAGTGACAGAAGCAGTTCCAGGTCGTCTTTAGCTACAAAGCCAGTTACAGGGTAGCTGAAGAAGAAAAGAGGGAGAGGCTAGTATTTTCCGGTCATTTGTCCTTGAAAACTAATTTTAACATTTGAATTCAGAGGAGATCTGGGGGTGTGCGTGCCTGACCTTGGTAGTGTTTTGCATAATTATCTTATGCAATCTGGTGTTCCCTCTAACTCACCTTGGACGAGGATCTTGGCAATTTATGTACATTAAGTTAAATAAGATGCTCTTAATGTAGTGGAGGCTAGCTTCAAACTACTTCCTGGAGGATGACCTTGAACTTCTGATCCTCCTGAATCCACTAACCCGAGGCTAGAATAAAGGTCTGTGTTGTGTCTTGTTTTTGAGATTTTATTCCATGTGCCTGTCATGTGTGCAGGCAGGAGTGACACTGCCCGCTGTATGTAGTCCCCTTCCACCTTTGTGTGGGTTCTGGAGATGGCTCTCAGGTCATCCGGGCTCGATGATCCAATTCAGCAGCCCCAAAAATATTTTGTACAGTTTACACTTGAGTCGAAATGAGACTGGTGTCTTCTAGGGGTAAGGCCTTTGAGAATTCATTTCGAATGTGTTAAGGCGTTTAAAAATCTGGGATATGGTAGGGTTCTCGCCTACAATGTTCTAGGTTTCCTCTCTATCTAACCTATCCAAACAAACAAACAAACAAACAAAAAACCTTCCCGAAGGGCGGTGGTGGCACACTCGTTTAATTTGTTTAATTTCTATACTCTGGAGACGGAAGCAAAAGGATCACAAAATTTAAGGCCAGCCTGGTCTACATAGTGAGGTTCAGGGCAGCCGGGACTACACACAGGAGAAACCCTGCCTGGAAAACAGAAGAAAACAAAACAAACAACAAACAAACAAAATCAAATAAAGCCAGAGGGTTCGGAGGGCGTGGGCGGTGGGCCTCCGCGGGGTGAATAGGAGTTGGTGGCTGCGGCAGCGCGGGCCATTGGCCGTCGAGCCGGGGGCGGGGTCGCGGCGGCGCGGGGAGAGTCAAGGTCCTGCGCTCCGGGCTCCGGGCGCGACGCTGACAGCCGGGCTCGCGCGAGCAAGGGCGCCATGGTTCACTTCTTGCACCCGTTGCAGTGGCCGCGGACCCTCGTCCTGCCCGACGCCCAGGACGCGCAGGGCCGCAGCGTGGTGCAGGTGAGTACAGCCGACGTCCACGTCGTGGGGCGCTCCCGCCCGCAGACGCCGGGCCGCCTCCTCCAGGCCGGCGGAGAGCGGACCGCGACCGATCCCTGCAGTTCGCCAGCAGGCCCGCCCCGACTCCCTGGACCCCGCGTGTCGCCCGCGCCACTCCTCTCAGACCCCCACCGCCGCCGTTCCTCAGAGCCCGCTCCCTCAGACCCCGACCCATCGGTCTCCTCAGAGCCCGCTCCCTCAGACCCCGAACAGCGGTCTCCTCAGAGCCCGCTCCCTCAGACCCCGACCCAGAGGTCTCCTCAGAGCCCGCTCCCTCAGACCCCGACCAGCGGTCTCCTCAGAGCCCGCTCCCTCAGACCCCGACCCATCGGTCTCCTCAGAGCCCGCTCCCTCAGACCGCGACCAGCGGTCTCCTCAGAGCCCGCTCCCTCAGACCCCGACCCAGAGGTCTCCTCAGAGCCCGCTCCCTCAGACCCCGACCCAGAGGTCTCCTCAGAGCCCGCTCCCTCAGACCCCGACCCAGAGGTCTCCTCAGAGCCCGCTCCCTCAGACCGCGACCAGCGGTCTCCTCAGAGCCCGCTCCCTCAGACCCCGACCCAGAGGTCTCCTCAGAGCCCGCTCCCTCAGACCCCGACCCAGAGGTCTCCTCAGAGCCGGCTCCCTCAGACCCCGACCCAGAGGTCTCCTCAGAGCCCGCTCCCTCAGACCCCGACCCAGAGGTCTCCTCAGAGCCCGCTCCCTCAGACCCCCACCGCCGCCGTTCCTCAGAGCCCGCTCCCTCAGACCCCGACCCAGAGGTCTCCTCAGAGCCCGCTCCCTCAGACCCCGACCCAGAAGTCTCCTCAGAGCCCGCTCCCTCAGACCCCGACCCAGAGGTCTCCTCAGAGCCCGCTCCCTCAGACCCCGACCCAGAGGTCTCCTCAGAGCCCGCTCCCTCAGACCCCGACCCAGAAGTCTCCTCAGCCGGTTCCCCTCAGACCCCGACCCAGCGATCTCCTCAGAGCCCGCTCTCCTCAGATAGCCACCCAGCGATCTCCTCAGAGCCCGCTCCCCTCAGACCCTAACTCAGCCCCTCACCTCATCTTCACCCAGCGGGTCTCCTCAGAGCCCGCTCCCCCCGGACCGTGACCCAGCGGGTCTCCTCAGAGCCTTCTTGCATCTGACCCCCACCCAGCCAGTCCCTTCAACCCTTAAACTTCACCACTTCTGAGCTCCTCAGCCTCTGTTCTCAGCATCCCCGCCCCCCCAGCCTCTCTCTCCAGTTGCAGAAATTGGAAATCCCAAGGCAGAGTGGGTGTACACTGGAACTTGATGCTCAGTGCCACCTTGTGAATGAGAACTCCCCAGTGTCAACTCCAGAGTTTGGGAGGCTGTTAGTTCAGAGGGAAGGAAAACAGTCTGGTCTGGTTGAGATGGTGGTGGGATTTTATTTGTTTGTTTGCTTTTGGGTATCAGTGTGAACCTCGGCTTTCCTTAGCAGTCTGCTTTTCTACCGAGATACACCCAGCTCTCAGAAATGGTGTGAGAGAGAGATAGGATCCCTGTGTAGCTCAGAGTGGCATGTGTGTGAAGATCAGAAGAGGGTTTGTTGGTAATATGTTCTCTCCATGCACTGTGGATTTGGGGGATCAAGCTCAAGTGTCCAGGCACCTTTGCTGACCCATATTTCTGGGCTCCTACTTTATTTTATTTTGAAGTATGGGTATGAGGCTATTGACGTGGCTCAGCGGCTATGAAGGACTTGGGTTGGGTTCCTAAGCACTTATGTGTGCACATGAGTTCAGATGCCCTCAGCCCAGAGGAGGATGGTCCTTTCTGAATCTAGAGTTGCAGGCAGATGTGGGTGCTGGGAACTGAACCGTGGCCCTCTGAAGAGCAGTGTGCCCTCTTAACTTCTGAGCCATCTCTTTAGCTCCTCTTTTTATTCTTTTGGAAATAAGATCCTACCCTAGGTTAGGATCCCTAGGTTAGGCTAGTCTGGGACTCACTAAGTAGCTCATGCTGGCCTTGCATTCTCAACAATCCCCGTCTCATATAACTGCTAGAATTACAGGCTTGTGTCATAACATCCTGCTTGAAGTGTGTTGTGTGTCCGTCTCCTTCCATGTCCTCAGGACTAGGATTAAAATTACAAGCAAGTCACACAGGTCTCAGCTTCTTTGTGCTTGGTTTCTGGAGATTGAATGCCTTGTCTTTGCTTGCATGGCAAGCATTTTACCAGCTGAGCAATTTCAACATTCAAGGTTTTAACTCATGCATATATCTATTTCTTGGGTGTTATAAAGCTCTTTGTATACTTGTATGTTTATAAAAGGGTTAATTCGTGGTGGCACACGCCTTTAATCACAGTATGCCAGTATGCGGGAGGCAGAGGCTAGCCAGGTAAGACTGAGTAAATTCCAGGACAGCCAAGGTTATACAGAGTAAACCCATCTCTAAAAACAAAGGCACAGGAAGACAACATTCCCAGGACGTAACAGATTGCTGGGCTTTGGTAGCATCTAACAAGGATCTTATTCTCTATTTAATTTAGAAAAATTACTGAAATGACATCATCATAGAGCTTTAAATTATCATTTTTAAAAAATTATTTTTGGTTTTTTGAGACAAGGTTTCTCTGTGTGTAGCTCTGTAGACAAGACTGGCCTTGAACTCAGATTTATCTGCCTCTGCCTCCTGCATACTAGAATTAAAATTGTGTGCCACTACCACGTGGTTTAAGCTACCTTTTTAATGTATATGGTATCTGTAAATTTCTTCTGGTTAGTAATAACATTAAATCTTTTAAACATACACACACCATCTTCTGAACCATTTTTATTCCATTAGTTGTGGGTCAGATAATTTCCTTTGTTTTGCTTACTTGATGTGGAATTTGGCTTTTTGGTCAAATTGATCGTTGTCTTCTATGTCTAGGTTCCAGCTCCCTATATGTAGCTGAGTGTGCCTCTCTGTCACAGTGCTGGGATTACAGGTTTGAACCTGTAATTTCATTTCTTCCCTCTCTGGAGCCCCAGCTGTCCTGGAACTCACTCTGTAGACTAGGTTGGCCTTACACTCAACAAGATCTTTCTGCCTCTGCCTCCCCTGTGCGGGGATTAAAGGTGTGTTCCATCATTGCCTGCCAGTCATCCCTCCTCACATACACTTGGGGCATATATATGCAGGCAAAATACTTATACGCATAACTATTAAGAAGGCATATGTATTCTGTTATTGGTTACATAATCTACAGACATTAGGGTGGTTTACAATGTTAGTCTTGGGCTTGAGAAATAGACCAGAGGTTGAATTGCATACTGCTTTTGCAAATGTCTTGAGTCTAGTTCCTAGCCTCTATGCTGTGTGGTTTATAACTGCCTGTAATTTCATGGGGTGGGGGGAGAGTCCCAACGCTTCTGACCTCAAACACCTTCGTTCATGTGCAGGTAGCCACACACAAGCACACACTCATACAAATCTTTTTTTAAAGTTAGTCTTTATTAGGTTGGTGGTGCGTGGCTTTAATTCCAGCAGAGGCAGGAGATTCACTACAGGTTCAAGACCAATTCAGTCTACACAGCAAGTTGCAAGGAAGTTATCCTCCTGCCTCAGTTTCTCTGGTATAATTATAGATTTTTTACCACCAAGCCTGACTTTATCCCCTTGCCTCATACATGTCTCCTCCTCTTCTTCCTCCTCCTTCCGGGTTTCTCTGTATAGTACTGGCTATACTGGAATTCACTTTATAGACCAGGCTGGACTCAAACCCACAGATCCTCCTGCCTCTGCCTCTTGAGTGCTGGTATTAAAGGCAAGTTCCACCATGTTTAGCCTTTGCTCTCTGTCTCTCTCTCTCTTTCTTTCCTTCCCTACTGACCCATCTTGCTGCTTTCCCATCTTATGTTTTGAAACAGAGTCCACATTGGAGCCAATTAAAGTGGCAAATTAATGAAAAGTAGAAAAAAAAAAGATTTATTCAGTATGACCACATGGGTGAATAGTGGCACAAAATCCAGTGACAGCCTTGCATACACATCCCAAGTTTATCTTCAGAGTCCTGAATGTGAATTTTAGGTTTAAGTAGAGGGCCAGAATTACACATCACAAGAAGAAACAAGGTGTGGTTAAACTCAACATGGATCATTGTTTCAGTACCAATCTGCCCTCCCAGGTATTATGGTCATTAACAGAAGACAAGCCTCATGGCTGGACCCAAGCTTCAGCCTTTCTCTTCCCAGAGCATGATTCTAGGGGAAACTGCAATTTCTTCTCATATATCCTTTCAATAGTCTGATGGCTCAAAAATTTCTTTTTAGAATATACTCATTTCTGCTATACAGGCTTGTTATATCCCAGAACTTCCTGTTTCTGGTAGACTAGCTAGGTACTCCCAGGATTTACTTGTCTTTGTCCATTGGGATTATAAACTTTGTCCAACTTGTATAAGGGTACCAGAGATCTGCTGGCACCACACCTCTGCATGTGGCAGGTACTTTGGATCCTGTAAATTACAGGAACTTCCAGAGACTTGGCAATAGGTTACTGCCAACCCTGTGCCACCATATCTACCAATAAAAAAGTCATCTTTTCAGAAATTATTTCATTTACTTGAGATGCAGGTGTGTCCTAGGAGTTCAGTTCTTTACTGCCACTTTATTGATCCAGAAAATCAAGCACAGGTCATCAGGCCAGTGAAAGTGTCTCTACTAACTGAGCTATATCGCTAGCCCCAAATGTGTTTGTACCTGTAGTCAAATTATTCAGGAGTAGGTCGTAGGATTGCTTGAGCTGTGGTTTTCAGGTCATCTCATTAAGTACACCAAGCATGGTGGCTCAAGTGTATATTCCCAGTAGTTGAACAGATGAAGCAGGAGATTTGTTAGGAGTTTGAGGCCAGCCTGAGCTACATAGCACCTTCTTATTGATATTGGGTTGTTTTTGGACCTTGAAGTTATTTATTTATATAAAATCTTCCTGAGTTTTAATTGCAAAGGTGGGAGTGACTGCAGAGGCCAGAGAACTTGTGGGGGTTGGTTCTCTCTTTCCACCGTATAGGTCCGTGATCAGGCTTGGCAGCAAGTGCCTGTACCAGCTGAGCCTTAAAACTGCCTTAGCATTATCTCTTAGGTTCTGGTAAGCTGCTTCCATTTGCATTTGATTCCAGAAATAATAAGTATTGTAAAGTTATTTATTATATATTATTGAGGCAGACTCTTCACTATGTATACCTCGTAGACCTGGAGCTCACTCAAGACGAGGCTGGCCTTGAACTCACAGAGATGCCTGCTTCTGACTCCCAAGTGCTAGGATTAAAGATGTTTACTATCATGTCTGGCTGGTTGTATTGTTGTTTAAGTTAGTATGTGCTGTATGTGGTATATGGAGGGCAAAGAACTATTTGAGGAAGTTGGTTTTCGAGGATCAAACTCAGATTATCAGCAGCAAGCACCTTTACCTGCTGGGTCATCTGCTATTAATGAGCCCTTTCTGTTGAATGTTTGCAGATAAATTCTAACATTTTTTTTCTTTTTCCTCTTCTGCTTACTTAGGAGGAAGCATCACCCTACTCTCTGGTCACCATCTGCCTGGATGTTTTGATTGCTACCTTAGAACAATGGTGTTCTAAAAGACTTGATGGAACATTGTGCCTTCCAGAGCATTGTCGCATCCCTCAGGAAATAGCTGATCAATTCCTTGAGAGGATGGCTTGGCAAGGTACCAAACAAATGCTTTACCTTTTTTTGTTACTCACTGGGTTTAATTAGGATAGCTTGCTGAGTCATTGGCAAGGGGTTATTTACAGGAGCACAGGTCCACCTTCCCAGTGGCCATACTATTGAAGACAATTCCCCCCCCATGCACAACATAGTGGGTAGACCCTCGTGATCCCTTTTCCTCTCTGACAGAATGCTGATTAGCTCAGTTCTCTTCAGGTCTTGTGCCGATCCAGGCACTGAGAGAACAAGATTGCAATGGCTCCGTCATGAGGAAAGAAAGTGTTCCTCCATACTACTGCACAGCTTCCTCTGGCTCCTAATATTCTTTCCCTCTCTTGTAATTTACTTGAGCCTTGGGATGGGCAATAGAGAATACCCATGTAGGGCTCAGCTTTCAATAGGCTCATTAACAGAGCCTATTGGGTGGATCTTTTCTCTGATATTTCAGACTGGTTTTTATTAAATATGGAACATATCACCACACACATGTACCATGGCATTAATGTGTCCCCCTCCCTACTAAATAAATAAATTGTAAAACAATTAAAACCGACAAAAACAAACCATGAGAAAGAGGTGAAGCTTTTCTGTCTGAGGGGTTTTAAGGATAGGAACACTTACTCTCTTGGTGGTTACTTTTCATTATTACCTGCTGTTCTCTCTTTTTACAGCTTATATATCCCAACAAACTCTTTCAAGTAATAAGAGACATAGAAGGGTCACATTCCAAAGGTAAAGATGTGACTAAAACAGACATCCCAACAACTCTTATGCAGTGTATCTTAAGTAGCCTGTCATAAGCAAGCAGGAAGCAATTGTCTCAGCCAACTCTTTTAATTGACAGGCTGGAAATTAAATTACAAAGAAAGAATCAATTACTTTATTATCTATCTTGAGTAATTTTTTTTTACCTGAGATGTCTGGTGGATGCTAAGGGTGTTACAGAGTCTCTTAACAGCAAGGCTACCGTATATCTTATAATATCAGCGCGACCAGGCCTTTCCACTCCTAAAACTTAAAAGTGTATTTTCTGCCCTGTATGTAATGTGTAACTTCTAAACATCTGTAGCCCTAATTTGGGGCTAAAGACTCAAATTTCTTTCTGCAGCCTTGACTAGTTAGAATTTGTTTTTACAAATTGAGGTCAGGAATGGGTGCAAGGACCTCGTCATTTGCCAGCTAGCAATAATTGGTCTGTTTTTGTATTTACAACCTATCCAGACAGTGCAGCTGTGTGTCCTTGTGAATAAAGGTTTGGGAGTGTTTATCTAAAAAATCATTAGCAGGACATCTAGTCAAATCTAAAGCTCTTTTGAAGCTCTGTTTCATCTAATGATGCACAAGACACCTGTGACTTTATAGCTCAGCAAAAAGATTAAAGGAATTTAAGCTACCTTGGCTCCTAAATCCTAAGTCTGGACTGTGATCTAAAGCAGCTCCTAAGTGTGACTCACAGGTCTAGTTATGAAACAATACCCTAGTATTTATTTTTATTCATCAAAATTCTGGGTCACTTAGATAGTACAGCTTAAAGTGGACTCATCTTTCTGGTAATCCACAGACATAAATGCAGATTGGATGTATTCATGAGATAACACACAAGCAGTAGGGAACTCTTCACAGTCATATCCGTATATCATATCAGATACCAGAGAAGAGCATGTAGCAGCAAGGTGAAGGCACAGCATTAGCAAAATACATGTCTGTTCTTGTAAGCCCTGCTTAAATGAGACCATTGAGTCATCTCTCCAGCCCCCATGTTGACATTTTTGACCCCTTCTTATTCCCAGCAGAATTCATCCCATTTATTTACTATTCCAAAATTTGTTGGGTTTTTGCTTTGGACAGGGTTTCACGCATCCTCCCCTAGGCTGACCTCAAAATCAAATGTGTAGTTGAGGATGCTCATGAAACCATCCTGCCTCCACCTAAATGCTGGGACCACAGGTGTTCTCCATCACACGTGGCTATGTCTGTCTACCTTTCTATCTTTCTTTCCTCCCCCCTTTTCTTCTGAGACAAGGTTTCTCTTTGTAGTCTTGGCTGTCCTAGAACTTTCTATATAGATCAAATTGGTCTTGAACTCAGAGATCCACCTTATTGCACAAATTCTATTTGGTATTGTAATAAAAACCTGGAGCCAGATATTGGGGAAAAGCTGAAGTATTGGAGAGACAGAAGCAAACCAGAGCCAATTCTCTTCTCAGGCCTGTCTCCTGAATCCTCTTTCTCCAAACCTCTGTTCTCAGCCGGCAAGGGAAGTTCAGGGGAACTGAACTCCATGGGCATCAGATTTTATTCCTAGTACCTGCATGGTGCCTCACAACTATCTGTAACTGGATGCCCTGTTATGAACTCCATGGGCACCAGGTGTTATGTTGTGGTAAATACCAGAGTACCTGTAGCTTAGTGTATATGGCCCCATGCAGGCAGACGGTGAAGTACGGGAGCTGAGGCAGAGGGACACACAGGCTGGGTTCATGTGGAGGGAAAGAGAGAGAGACTGGAAGACAGGGACATCAGGGATGTGTGTCCTCTGGCAAGGGGCAGAAGAGAAGGAAATGAGAGAGAAGTGAAGGGTAGGAGTCTTAAATAGAGCTTGACATCACGATGCTGGGCGGGACAAGCTTATTGCTTATTGGCTAGGACTCCAGGCTGGGTCAGAACACTAACATTCCTCCCTTTTTGATTTTATAAAAAGGTGAGTTATTGATGGTGGCAGGGGCAGAATTCTCTATTTTTCAGGCTGCTTCATGCAGATTTGGGACAAAGTAGAGGTATTTGGGTCACACACAGTGGGAGGTGTAAGTGAAGAGGAATTTAGTTAGCTGTCATCCTGGAGAACTTAGGCACGTGTTCCTTGAGGAAGCTGAGAAGGCAGGTTGCCACAAGAAAAAAATAGATTAACCCCAGGCCTGTGAATGGTGCTAGCCATGAAAAGAGTGATAACTGTCAGAAAGAATG
Organism: Phyllotis vaccarum; assembly: GCA_033318265.1. Taxonomy (NCBI): domain Eukaryota; kingdom Metazoa; phylum Chordata; class Mammalia; order Rodentia; family Cricetidae; genus Phyllotis; species Phyllotis vaccarum. The sequence goes on from JARWLC010000002.1 coordinate 64,365,875, forward strand.
GAATGGAAAGGTGCCTGGATTGTACAGGAGAGACAGGATTTTATAGGAGTTAATGAAAGAGACTCGAGAGCAAATGTGCCCTTCACTGGGACGCCCTGGAAAACCAGGTTCCAGTTGCTGGGTTGAGTGCCTGTTTGAGTCTGGAGAAGTGGTACGGCAGCGAAGTCTCAGGAGCTTGTTGAGATGGCACATTAGATTCTCATAGTACTGGAGCCATCACATCTGCTGTTTCCCTGTTGTCTGGTAGGAAGGCTGGGTGTGGGCAGGAACCTACAAATGTCTGTAAAACATTTTGGTGCATCATAGCAAAAGCTATGGCTTTAGGTTAAAGGCCTGGTTTTAGCCCAATGAAACACATCTTTGAATCTATGACTAGAAGAAATTTACTGAATGAAAGTGGTTGAGTGAGTGAGGGAAGAGGAGGGAGGCTTTTATACCCTCTCTAATGTTAAACTCTGGTAGCAAGGTGAACTGTGTCTGTACTTAGTATTGGCTCTAAGAGAATGAGAACTATGACTTTTATATAGAGATCTGAGAAGGCAACTGAAGCAAAGCCTAGTTGTCCAATGGCGTCAGATCTGAGAAAGATAAATGGTATCTGAGTTAGCAATTGAAGGTGACAGGGATTTATTTACCTGCTGGCCACCTGGGCATTCACCCCTGCATGATTGTTGAGGATGGAGGTCTCAGGACCAGTCAGTCTTCGGCTGTCTTTGGCTGCCAGGCCTCAGAAAATCTGACAGTTGTGGGCTAGGAACTTGTGGGGAGAACCAGCCTCCCTTGTCTAGGCAGAGTGAGGCAATGGATTCCTCAGGGCCCTGTTGTCCACTGTCTGAAAGAGGCCGTGGCAACAGTCAAGGTGAATGGCTGGTGTTGCCACTCTGGAACAAGTCTGGATGGAGGCTTTTCTGCGCTCATTGATCTTGGAGGAAGAGATACAGGACGCTGCTAGGAGCCAGAATGTCTATCATACATTTGAGAACTGTCTATTAGGTATGAATAACTGACTATCAAACGTGTGTTCTCTAACAGTCTTTAATGTGTTTTTTATATTTAAAATTTCTAGAAGCCTGGTGTTGAACATTTGGCAAAGACATAGGTGTAAATTTTTAAGTTGGCTTTTGTTAATTAATCTAAATAGATCTTTTTAAATTTTTGTTATCATATAGAGTGTATAGGCATATATATCTTTTTGGTCTTGTATAAGGAAGGTCAAATGTCTGATTGTATTGTAGAAACATTTTAGTTAATAAATCTACCAATTGGCAACTTTGGTCTTAGGGAGTTTTCTTTGACTTGGCCTTTAAACTGTCTCGGGAGCAGGGGTGATGTGTTTTTCTGTAGCTTTTTCAAGCTTAAATAGGTCGTTGTCATCAGGGCTTTAAAAAGGCTGAAAGGCTAGTCAAAGGCAAAGAGGTTTCAGGCAATGGGATAGTCTCAGAAGCATGTGCAACCTCCAGGGCAGGCTGCAGAAGCAACTGATGCTTGTGTGTGTCTGCCAGATGAATGGACACCTGCTGAGGTGAGTTCAAACTAGGGACATAATTAAGAATTTATGGACTTATTTGGAACTTTTAGGCTCAGATTTGTGCCAATCTGTGATGTATTTGGCAGAAATAAGGAAAACATTTCTTTCCAAGACTGGAGTAAGGACCTTTTAATTTTGGTAATAACAATTGTTTTAGTGAACATAGATTGACCAATGAACTATTGTGAACAGTGTGGCAAGCACATGCCCAGGAATATAGTCTTATACATTTAAATATTTTAAAAAGGTTTAAAATTCTCTCAGATGTGTTTTTGAGGTATGAAAAATTCTGACCACAATTAAACTATTATCTGGGTGACTCTTAAATTACAAAGTTTAGCTGCCAGAGAAAGCTATATAAAGGCATTGAGGTGTAGCTTTAATATCTAGACCATGTGTAGACAGAGTTGTAATGCATAAAACACTAACACCAGGCACACATGATACACATAGACACATGAGGGCAAAGTACTCATACACATAAATCTAAATTTTTAGAAGAAAGTGAAGATTAGTAAATGGCTTGTTTTGATTTAAAGTGATCGTAACAGAAAAGCCAGAGGTAATGACACGTGCCTTTAATCTGAGCACTGGGGAGGTAGAGGCAGGCAGAACTCCCAAGTTTGAGGCCAGCCTGGTCGGTAGATGAGTTCCAGGACAGCCAGAGCTACATAACAAGACCCTGTCTTGAACTCCCCACACCCCAAAGTGATTACAATGGAGTTATTTGCTTATTGTTTGTCCCTTATTTGGGTTTATGTTTTGTTTCTGTGAACAAGGTTGGCATAGATGAGCCTGAGCTCTGAAGTATGTTGGTCTGGGGCAATAGCTAATAGCGCCCTGTAGCTTATGGCACATTTAGAACAATGCCTGACACTGGCTAGGCAGCCGTAAACGAGGTCAGAATGTTTAGTAGTGCCTGTCCTCTTCATTCACTGTTAACATCACAGCCAGGAAAGGCCTGGGATTTGGTTGTCAGTGTAAATGGTTCTGCTTTTCTTACAGGCAAATTGACTGACAGAACAGCAAGCATTTTCCAAGACAAGCAAATAGTCCTGAAGCGGATACATATCCAGAAATCCAAACTCTCCCCAGCAGCCTTCACAAAAGCCTTCTGCCATCACAACCTTGTTGAAGTGGATGCCACCTCGGTGGACCCTGAGCTTCTAGCCCCAGACATCATCCATGCTCTCCAAAGCAATGCCTGGATCCAGAAAAACCTTCAGTGTCTTCTGTTAGACTCAACTATTGTCCCCCGAAAGGCAAAACTACTAGCCTTGGGTCAGTTTACTGGGATTTGCACTTTAAACGTTGCCAATGTGTTCTTTTGTACTGAAGACCTAATGAGTGTTTCTCAGTTACCAAACCTGGAAAGCTTGGATATCTCCAATACTCAGGTCACAAATATCTCTGCACTCCTTGCCTGTAAGGATCGACTCAGATCTCTCACAATGCACTATCTAAAGTGCCTGAGCATGGACGCTCAACAGATTCTTGCAGTCTTAAGGCAACTGACATGCCTGCTTCATCTAGATATTTCTGATCACAGGAAGCTCAGATCAGACCTGGCTTTTAATCTGTTAAAGCAGAAGGACATCCTGCCCAACCTTGTATCCCTCGATATTTCTGGAGGCAATGACATCACTGATGAAGCCGTGGTATCTTTTCTACAACAGCGGCCTGAGATGCAATTCATGGGACTCTTGTCCACTGATGCTGGTTGTTCTGATTTCTTTACGGCAAAGCAAGACTTGAAGGTTTGTCCTAACATACATTTTTGTTTTATTCATTCTGAACACTGTATGTTCTGGTACTTAGAATCTATATTAGGTGTGAGCTACTTAGAGACATTAAGAGTTTTTATTTTGTTTTGTTTTGAGAGAAGATCTTTCAACATGGCCCTGGCTGTCCTGGAATTCACTATGTAGACCAGGCTAGCCTTTAACTCATAGACATGACTTGTGTAGCTGGAAGTTTCTGTCCCTTCAGAAACTCTCAAATACCTGGCAGTCCCTTCCCAAATAATTGACTTACTATCATAGTAAATGCTCAGCCCATAGCTCAAGCTTATTACTAACCAGCACTTACACTTAAATTAACCCATAATTTCTTATCTATGCTTAGCCACGAGGCTTGGTTCCTTATCTATCTTCCTCTGCATCTGTCTGGTGACTGCTTGTCTGCCTTTCCTCTTCCCAGCATTCTCCTAGTTTGGTTGTCCTGCCTAGCCTATACTTTCTGCCTGGATACTGGCCAATCAGGCTTTTATTAGACCAATTCTAGTGACAAATCTTTACAGTGTACAAGAGCATTATCTATCCCACAGTATGCCTCTGCCTCCCAAGTGCTGTGCTTAAAGGCCTGCACCACCATGACCAGCCTTATTAAGAGTTTGTAACTATTATGGTCTAACAAGTTGTAGGGCTGCACCATTAAACAATTCCGGAGGGACTGAGGCCATGGCTCAATTGGTAAGGTGCTTTCTGGGCAAGCATGAAGATGTGAGCTTAGATTTAATACTCCTGTTTTAAAGGAGGAGTGGGTGTGGCAATGTGTTTGTAACATCTACCCTGGGAAGAGGTAGGCTGACCCCAAGAGCATATTGGCCAGCAAATGTAGCCGATTGGTAAGCTCCAGATTCAGTAAGAACTCTTGTCCCAATATGACAACGGTGAGAAGCTAGAGAGGAAGACTCCTCCCATGAAGGCCTGTGGACTCCACACCTGCTCACAGGAGTGTACACACCTGAACACATAAGTGCATACATGGCCCATTCCCCAAACACAGAAACAGTTTCAACCTCCGTTTCCAGCTTGATGATGATAGCTACAGCCATTTTTCCTCATGCAGAAAATCCATGTTCTGAAGTTTTCCTCTGAGGGAAGCCTCCAGCTATAGAACCATTACATGGTAGAGCTGGGTGGGGTTCAGAGACAGATAGTTGTGAATGGTGGAGACTTGATCATGTGTGGAGAGCAGCTATAGTAAAGGGTGTAGTAGACGATATAATTGAAAATCAAGAGACTTGTGTTACCTTCATGATAACTGAAGTGGGCTATTTAAATACAACATCCTAGGACAGCAAGGAAGAGTTTTGGCAAATGAGAAGTGGGGTTATAGCACCAAGGACGAGTGACCCCCTTTTCCTGTGCCTTCTGGCCTTGATCAGATGGTTTTTCCTGTGAGTACTTAGCCATCCTGGTTGTTGGAACTTTGCCTGTTCCTGTGTGGCTTGTTTGTTGCTTGCACTAGGAACTGTATCCTGGGCGTCACACTTGCTAGGCGAATCTTCAAACCACAGCCAATTGAGATTTTGTGGGGTTTCTGTCTGTGGTCTAGCGCCTTCGCCTCCCCCTTGACTCTGGCAAGGGGCTGGTTTTCAATTTTGAGAATTCTCTTGCCTCTGCCTCCTGAGTGTTAGGATTCCAGGCATAACTGGACTATAGATTCAGGGGGAAGTACATGATTCTGACACAGCACCAGCTTGCTTTGTTATGGTACCAAGCTGCATATTTCATGCCTGGATAGATCTGTAAAATGGAGGTTGAGGAACACAGGATTCTATTAGAATTAGAACTAAGTGAGAGCACCTTTGTGAACTACTGGAGTTGCTTTGAAGCTGTGGGAGCCCAAATGCCTACTGTGATTCCATGGTTTTCAGGTTGCTGGAGGAGCCAACATGAGTCAGATTTCTGAAGCCCTGAGCCGGTACAGGAACAGGCCATGCTTTGTGAAGGAAGCACTCTACAGGCTCTTCACGGAGACGCTGTCACTGCGTGTCAACCTGCCTGCCGTTCTAAAGGTACCTCAGAAAGAAAACGTGGTCAGCTCTTACTTGGTCAGTTTATGTTTACTAGCTGCACACCTTTAAATCCAGCATTCTAGAGGAGCAGTTAGTACTACATAGTGAGACATTTTCTATGCATTTGCTTAACTGTTTAGTCTTAAAACTCTAATATCTGATTTTCTTCAGTCTTATTCTTTTGTGAGTTTCACCTATCCAAGGTTCGGCTTAAAACTTCATGTTGCTGAGGATGATCTTGGATCACTGAACATCCTACATCTACCTCGTAGGTGCTAGCATTACAAGCATGTGCCATTATGCCAAATTTATGTCATGTGGGGGATAGAGCATATCTCATGTATGCTAGGAAGCGCTGTACCACTAGGCTACATTTCCAGCTCCAACCTTGATTTTCTGATTCTTCTAGGATTGCAGAAGAGTGCCAGGTTTATAGGCATGTTTACACAACTGATTTATGCCACCCTGGGCATTAAACCTAGTACTTTGTGCACACTGTGCACACTGTATTACTTGTCCCAAAGTCAGATTCTTTTAAAGGAGAAAGCAAAGCAAAGAACAAAGTGAAAGGAACTGTTGCCTGGAGTAGTGGTACACACTTGTAAGTCCAGTACTCAGGGGGCAAAGATGGAGGACCAGACGTTCAAGGTCATATTTAGTACATAGTGAGGCTAGCTTGGGGACACATTATAGCTAGCTTGAGAAATGATTAACTCATTTTCATTTTATATACATCAGAAAGCATTTATATCATCATGAGTTTATTCATACTGATTGCTCTATCACATGTAAAACTCATTTTTAAAATATAATTTTATATACATGCAGGCAAAATACTCAAATAACATTGCTCATTTTGCATTTGTGCTCTGGGTTTTATTTCACTTATGTTACCATTACAGTGTTATATCTTCTACTTTTAAAATTCTTTCTTTTCCCTTGGTAACTCATCCCATCCTCTTGTCTGCCCGTCTTGTAGTTTTTTGTTTTTGTCTTCTTAGTTTCTTAGCCTCCATTTCCTGTCTAGGCTCTATCTAGACTCTGCCTAATGTGCTTTGTAAGTGAAGTCTTCCAATATGGCTGCCCTCCTAAGTGCCACATTTATACTTCTCTTTGGATGCTGTTTTCAGTTTCATGTCTGGGATCTCTTAGTGTGAACTCGGAGGATTTATAAGGGGTGAATTATGATCTGATTCACTGGGAGAGCATGTGTGATCCTAGCTCTTAAAAGTATGATGTAGGATTATTGCTGAGTTTGATCAGCCAGCCTCCACAATGAGACACTGTCTCAAAATATCCCCCAAATGTTGTACTCTGACTATGTTTGTGTCTCTTGCAATGCTTGTCACAATAGCTTGGATGATGCTTGAGAAATGGTCATACAATTTGTGGCACAAATTGAGAGAGATTCAGGTCCAGAGACACCCAGATAGTTTAATGGCTGCAGCTGGACTTGAAGCAATTGCTCCATTCCCTAATGTCCTACAGAATAAATGCAAAGGATAGAAAAAGTCTGTTATTGACCCAATGAACAAATACTGTGGCAAATACAATAATAGACTGAAGACAATACCAGAAGCTTTAACAGTGGCCGTTCTCATCTTCAGCTTGTGGCTACAGGGATGAGGAATCACCCACAGGACCTGCCGGTGCAGTTCATAGCCAGTGCTTGTATCCTTAGCCTCACACACCAGGGGTTGGCCAGAGGGATGCCTGTGCGTCTGTTGTCAGAGGTCACCTGTCTGCTCTTCAAAGCAATGAAAAATTTCCCCTACTACCAGCAGGTAAACTGAATTAAATTATTGACTGAAATTTAACCTTAAAACACATATAGGGAAATCTGTATTCCTGAGAAATCTGAATTACAGTTTTTTTTATCCATTTATAGATAAAATAGTATTTGATATTATAGAAAAAAGTCAGAAATATGAATAAGCAATGGAGCTAAAACCATTTACTAAGAAAGCTAGGTGTGGTGATGCATGCCTTTTATCCCAGTACTCTGAGGTATAGGCAGGTCTCGGAATTTGAGGCCAGCATGGGCTATGAGCGAGTTCTGGGACAGCCATGGCTACTCAGAGAAACCCTGTCTCAAAAGCCCAAAACACAAAAATAAAAGCTGTGGGGATATTTTCAAATAAAATAAAAACACTCGGAGATGTCAGGGATCTACCCACAGTCAGTCTAGGAGGATCACACAGTGGTAACTCACACCTTTAACCCCAGCACAGGGAATATCCTGGGAGTGGAGACTACGACCTTAATCCAATCTGAGTTTGAGGTCATTTTAGTTTACAGAAGGAGTTCCAGGCTCCCAGGCAGGCAGTGGTGGGGCCACGCCTTAACTGAGCAAAGAAAGTATTTAAGGCAGATATAGAAAGATAGAGCAGGCAGAAGAAGTCAGGAGGAGCAAGGCTTAGGAAGCTGGAAGACAGCTGGGTGAGATCTGACTGTGGTGTTTCTTCTCTAATATCTCCGCCTTTCTCAGAGATTTGGCCCCGAGTTTCCTTTATTCGTGCAACAAAAAGCCACTTACTAAGAAACATTCACTACATTATGAGGCCAGGTGTGATGGTACCTATAAGCACTTGTAGGGGAAGCAGTAGGATCAGAAAAGTTCAGGTTATTCTCCGCTGCCACATACAGAGTTCAAGACAAGACAGAGCTACATGAATCCTGTCTCAAGCAAGCAGAAACTCCAGGGAAAAAAGGAAACTGAGTTGGGACCAACAAGATAATAAAATTAGCTCTTAGCAGTTAAAAGTGCCACACCTTCAGACCTGAGTCTGATCCTCGAGATTCATATGATAGAAGTCAAAACCCAACTCCTGTAAGTTGCTTTCTGGTCTCTGTACATTTTCTCTTTCTCTGTCTCTCCCTTTCTAAATAAATAAAATATTTTTTTAATTGGCTGAGTGAAAGCATAGATAGATCCAAATATAAAAGTTAAGGCCATAAAATGTTTAGAAGAAAATACTTTTTACCTCATTCACTAGTCAAAGATATCTTAGGTTACTAAAAGCCAAGGCTTTTCTTCAGGGTTGGGGACACACCTCAGTTAAAGAGGACTTGCTAGCATATATAAGACCAAAGCCCAGGTTTCTAGCTCCAGCACCAAAAAATAAAACCATCAAAATGAAAAGTTTTTTGGCTGGGAAAACCGCTCAGTGGCAGAGCACTTAACCTAGCATGTGTGAGGTTATAGGCTTACTCCCCAGCACTCAAAAATAAATTAATTAATAAAAGTTGAGGGACCAAGGAGATGGCTCAGTGGTAAAGGCTCTTGCTTTGTAGGTATGAGTTTAAGGGCCTAAGACTGCCTGGTGGTGGTGCCGAAGATATGCCTTTAATCCCAGTACTCAGGCAGGGAGTGAATCTCTGAGTTCCTGGATACATAGTAAAACTGTCTCAGAAACCCAAGCTAAAAAGAGGGGAGCAAGTGAAAGTGGAAAACAGTAAGGGAAGACACACAAGTCAGCACTCAACACACACACACACACACACACACACACACACACACACACACATGCACACACATATTACATACATACACATACATATCACACTCATGCACACACCTCAAAACGATGAATTTAAACTATGAATGTTCATAGTATCTTAATTTAAAAATCATCAAAAGGTAGAATGACCCGAGTGTCTCAACAACAGATGAATAGATACATGTGACAGACACATTTGTTTAAAGGAGTCTTGTCGAGAAAAAAGTAAAGTACTGGTGCACAAATCATGGGTGACTCTAAAAACACTGAAAACAAAACATGCTGTAAGAGTGGGTGGCATGATTCCAGTTACATCCTGATTGTGATGGTGGTTATTCAGCAGCACAAATTTGTCGAATCTAATTGAAATGCGTGATAGCTTTGAGATAATGGAGCTCTCACCTCCACCCATCCTGGTAACCCAAGTTCAATCTCCAGGACCCACATAAAGACCAGAGCTGGTGGTTCCAAGTTGTCCTCTGACTTCTACTTGTGTGCTGTGGTGTGTACACCCAAACACGCACACCTACACACAGACACATCCAGAACTAATGTAACTTAAAAAAAAAATGGGAGTTGGGGCTGGAAAGATGGCTCAGCAGTTAAGAGCACTGGCTGCTCTTCCAGGGGACCTGGGTTCAATTGTTCCAGCACCTACCTGGCAGCTCACAACTGTCTGTAACTCCAGTTCCAAAACATCCAATACCCTCATACAGACATACATGTAGGCAAAACACCAGTTCACATGAGTCAAAAATAAATAAGATTTTTAAAATGGGAGTTGATCTTTAAGAGTGATACAGTTCAGTCTTTGTTCCAACTGTAGGAGTAAGATAAAATTGTGGAGAGAACTATGGAAGTAATGACTCTATAAAAAAGCTCACTGGTCACATTGGCCATATATCACATTTGCTTATGAGTGTTTGTCCTTTCTTTCTTCCCTAAAAGCTACAGAAGAATTGCCTTCTCTCCTTAACCAGTTCCAGGATTCTTATGGATGTTCCATTTGACAGGCAAGTACAGATGAAACATCTGATTGAATTTTTGGCCAGCAGCACTTCTTACTGGAATGTACTTCTGGGCTCTCTCTGAAATGTTATTTTCATTGCTAAGGCTTCAAAAGTTGACTTTTTACTTTTATATTTCATAATTTCCTTAGCATATGTTATACACAATACTGGATTTCATTATGGTATTTTCATACTTTGTATAATGAACTGATATAATTCATCCCCCAACACTCTCTTGTTCCCATCCACTCCAAGCCTATTTCTCTTCCTAGCTAGTCACCCTTCTTTTCTGTCTTTATTTGTGTGAACCAGTTAACTTAATTAGGGCTACTTATAGGAAATGGGTGAGACTACACCACTGCTGTAAGCCATTAATGGATAGACTGGGGCTCATGACCCCCTCCACTATCAGCATTTAACTGGATAGATTCTCAGAAAGGAGCTGAACCTCAGGAGCCCCTCTGCTATCAGCTTTTAACTGTGGGCAGAATATTTGGAAGGACAATAAGAGTTTATTTTCACTTGTTATTTATAACTTTGTAAACTTTATCTATGAGAAAAACATTCTGCTTTTCAGGTTTGATGCTGCCAAGCTTGTTATGAAGTGGCTGTGCAGGCGAGAGAATCCCAAAATGCAGACAGTGGCAGTGAGCATCACCTCCATTCTTGCCTTGAAGGTAGGCATGTGCTAGAGTCACCGTTCCCCTCCTAGGTTTGGGAGAACATGGCCTTTAACTGGGTCTTCTGTTTGCTTTCAGCTCTCACCCAAAGAGATTGAACAGCTTCAGGAAGAGCTCATCATGACAGTCAAGGTGAGTTGGTGCGCTGAGGTGATTATCACCCCTACCCCACCATGATGGGGATTGAACTCAGAGCCTTCTGTTGCTAGGCAGATGCTCTACTGCTGAACTATATCCTTGGTCTTAATACCTTTAATAAGACAGAAAGAAATTTATGATTGAAGCTTTTATTATTTATTTTTTAATGTGTACAGATTTATTTTATTTTTGAGACAAGGTTTCTCTGTGTAACACTCTGGCTGTCCTGGAATTCACTCTGTAGATCAGGCTGACCTCAAACTCACAGAGATCTCCCTGCCTTTGCCTTCCTAGTGCTGGAACTAAGTGCATGGGTCACTACTGCCTAGCTGAGTGAATGCAGCTTTTATAGTCATTTTTATTCTGTGCTTGTTTGAGATCGTGTGAAACACTGAGTGTTTGAGTGAGAAGGACAAAGTTGAGGGCTGGATTTGGATGGATGTGAGGCAGATGAATGGCACTTTCTGAAATAATAAGAGAGTACTAATCGAGAATAGTGAAACTACCGCACCTAAATGGTGAGGAGAATAGGAACTAGCTGTCTAGAGGCTGATGAAATGACAATGTAGGTAAAAACACCTGCCACCAAGCTTGACAACCTGAACTTAATCTTGGTCTCACATAGTAGGAAAGAACCAATTTCTGAAGGTTGTTCTCTGATTTCCATATATATACACTTTGACACATGTATACTCATGCATATGCACACTCACACAGTAAGTAAAAATGTACAAAAAATATTTAAAAATAGAGGCTTAAAAAAAGAGGAGAACCAAGATCTGGCACTAGAGATCTTTGTATGTGGAGGTTGTGTACCTGTTAATAGTGGGCCAGCTGAGAAAGTTATGTGTCCTACTTTATCATTTTTTGCCTTACTTCTTGAGACAGGGTCTCCCACTAAAGGTAGAGCCAGGTTGGCAGCTAGAAACCCCTGGTGGTCTTATCTCCTCCGCCCACATCACTAAGGCTATAGGTGAACATGACACCAGGTCTGGTTTTTTTTTTTTTTTTCTCTTTTGATACAGGGTTCTCTGTGTACCTTTGACTGTCCTAGAATTCATTCTGTAGACCAGATTGGCCTGGAACTCCAAAATATGCCTGCCTCTACCTCCAAGTGCTAGGATTTAAGGCGCGTATCACCAGCATCCTGCTCAGGCCATGGGTGCTAAGAAATATTCTTTTTCTGTTTTTGAGCCAGGGTCTCACTCAGTAGTTTTAGCAAGCCTGGAACTTGATGTATAGATCAGGCTTGTCTCGAACTTAGATATCTGCCTGCCTTGACTGTGGTCAAAGTCATATGTTACCATGCTTAAGAAGTACTCTTCTAATTCACTGAGGTATCCAGGCATGTGGAGTAGGCATTTAATTCAGCACTGAGAAGCAGAGGTAGGGAGCTCTTTGTGAGTTCAAGGCTGGCCTAGTCTACATAGTAAGTTCCAGAACAGCCAGGGCTACAAGGTGGTTCAAAACAGAAACAAGATTCAGTTTATGTTTGTGTGGCACAGATGTTTGTAGCCAGGCTGGGGCTGGACTGAAAGGCTTCATGCATGCTATAAGTACTCTATCAACCCAGCTATATCCCCAGCTCCCACTTTCAGGGTCCTCTTCCCTTTCTTATATAGGAGTTGGTCATGAGTTTAACTCTCTGTCTCTTTGCTTTTTAGGAACTTCTAGTAATAATCAGAAAGAAGACGACTGAGTTTTTAGGTGATGCCACCTTCTTGTTTACTCTGAAAGCTCTTTGGAATCTTACAGATGAGTCTCCATTGGCCTGCAAGTACTTTATTGAGAATGGAGGATTGGCAATCATCATCCAAGTCTTAGAGGTTGGTAGGTGGGATTGAGTTTAGGTATAAAGTTCTTTTCTTCATGTTATAGTAACCTGTGTGTTCTCTTAACAGAAGTTTTCCGTGTCTGTGATACAAAGCAAAGTACTTGGTCTTTTGGTAAGGTGAATTGTTTGAATTAATTTAAATTAAAACTAATACTTACTTAGGACCTACTTTGTGTTGGGCACTGCATCAGTTTAAATGCATAGGTGCGTAGGTTCATTTTATTTAACATTATATTCTGAGCAAGCAGTTAATCCTTATAGTAATTATCTATTATTGTGAACAACCCATAGCTTAGTGGCTTAAAATAATAGCTGTCTGGGGCCGGAGAGATGGCTGATTGCTTTTCTAGAGGATCTAGGTTTGATTTTCAGTACCCACAAAACAGCTCATAACAATCTATAATTCCAGTCCTTGGGGAATCCTGTGCCCTCTTTTGGCCTATATGGGCACTGCATGTACTGGGTACACAGACATACACAAAACAAAAATAAAAGTTAAAGAAAAAACCCAATTGTAGATATTCTATGCACTGAAAACTCTGTAGATGGTGTCTGTTCAACTCTTAAAGAATGTCCAAAGTTCCCTGTGCTCATGTCTGCAATCCCAGCTTCGAGCTGGGCTACATAGGAGGAAACGAGAGACTGGAAAACAGCTTAGTTGGAGAACCTGAATTTGGATCCCCAGCACCCATGTATAAAGCTGGATGTGGTAATGCATGACTGTAATCCCAGAACTGGGGATACAGAGATGGAAGGATCCCTGGGACTCAACAGCCTCAAATATTGGCTCACAGTAGCCAAATTTGTGCCCTGGGTTCAGTGAGGGATCTTGTCTGAATAATACGTAAGGAAAAGAGTGATTGAGGAAAGACATCAGATGTTGACCTTTGGCTTCCACACACATGTGCACTGCACAGACATAACACAATATAACATGCATACCTCTCCCCATAAGAATCAATGGGCCCATAGTTTGAGCTCAGCTCATGTCTACAGATCTGTTAGTTTGAGGGAGAGATTCCTGTGGCTGCAGGCTGAATAATCTAGGATGATCTGACTCTGAAATCAGAGTTGGCACTGGTGGTCTGCTGAGTCTTATGTCTCACAGCAGTGGAGGGTAAGTCCCCATCCACCAGGACTTTCCTAGTTCTGCCTATATCTTGTTAGTTAATGTCAGCCAAAGCAGTTGAGGTGGTCAGCTGAGATTAAGTGCAGTGGGCATCCATTCTGGAGAGGAGCAGCAGAGTCCTATTGCTAAGCAATATCAGGGGGGAAAAACTATTTGGAGGATAAACAAGATTGTGTGTGTGTTCTAATTGTACTCTAGCCACAGTATACAGGCAAGACCCATTTGTCTCACCTAGTTGGTAAGAGGTAGGATGAAAACACAAATTCAGGCATCCAGGCTCCAGACCCTTCAGCAGGAACCATTTACCTGTAATTCCACATGGTCAAGGCAGTTTATTTTTCAGAAACTTCTAAATTCATGTGTCTATACTGCCTCTTGACGAAGATATCCCAAAATTTGAAGTTTGTTTCTAGAAGAGTTGGAGTTTGGAGAAAGTGTGAAAACATTGTATATCTGTAGTTCAGTTTCTAACCCAGCAGCTGCTCCCCAAATAACTGATGGGATTTTAATATTGTGGTAATTGGGGACCAGTAATTCATGCTTATTATCTGGCTCTTACACTTAAATTAGCCCATAGTTCTTATCTGTGTTTAGTCTTGTGGCTTGGGACCTTGGCTTCAGTACAGCATTCTCATCCTTTTTCCTCTGCATCCGGCTGGCATCTGCCACTCTGCCTTTCCTCCTAGACTGGTCATCTTGCCTCTACTTCTTGCCTGACTACTGACCAATTAGCATTTTGTTAAACCAATAAAAAATCTTAATAATGTACAAGAGCATATATCTTAGAGGAGAAGCTTCCTTTCTGCTGATATACTTTTAGTCTTTCTGGGGAGCCTGGTAGAGGGCAAAAGACTCCCAAGGACATTTGATACTCTGAATTATGCTAATGATAACTTGTGTCTCTTTGTTAGAGACTAAGGCCAGATAAGCTTGACACTGAAATTGTGATATTAACAAGGGGTTTAGCTTGCTGAGGAAAGATCGATTAATCTAATCGGAATCTCAAAACCAGGGCAGTCATCTCAAAACCAGGGCAGTCGCTGCCTCAGACTTTCTGGCTGTACTTCCCTTCCACACACTAGTGTCTGGAGCTGAGGGCCAAGAGTTGAAGTGCTAATTTACCTCTGTGCTCATGAAAGCTCTGCTTCACCCCTCCACACCTTTGTGCTTTCAAATTCAAAGGGGACTCCTACAGAGTGAGGCTTCCCAGGGCTTCCATTGTCTTCATGCAAACCTTTCCTGTTAACCTTCTTTCTAACCAACTGTGTGGTAACTTTGATAGCGTGTTACTTTACAAAAGTAACATTTGCACCTACAAAGCTTTCCCTGCCTCGGAATGTCAGTACTTAGTTAGAAGAAATAAGGATACCCACAGTTCAGGGAACTTTGGACATTCTTTAAGAGTTGAACAAAAACTGAAATTAAGATGCGCAGCCACAGGAAATGAATTCAGAGTGAGGCTGGAAGTAGATTTTCTCACTGGAGCTTCTGGTTGAAGTTGAGACCATGTGAGAATTCACTGTAGAGACAAGAGCTGTGAGATAGTAAATGCATGTTATTTTAAGCCACTAAATTTGTGATAATTTATTACACAGCATAGACAATGCAATGTTAAAAACAACAGGGCAGTTTTATTTTTAAGATAAATTACTAGATCCAAACTCCTAGTTCAAGAAGCTTCTGGCAATGCAAACCTGACAAGTTTGTCTTGCTAAATGTCAAATTTCTTTGAATAATTAAACATTAACTGAGAGATAATACAGATAAGCTATTTTTCTTTCTCTTACACTGTGCCTAGCACATAGTAGGTGCTTTACTCTTTTCTTTACTATTAAAGGGCATGCTCTTCATGAAGAGGTGGGATTTGGGACATAGGCCAAGTTGGAGGGAGGGGGCCAGAGTAAGTTCTGGGATCCTGATCCTTTCTCCCTTCCTGCCCTGCTTGTTCCACTGTCCCGTAGAACAACATAGCTGAAGTCAGAGAGCTCTCTTCCAAGCTGGTGACGGAAGATCTGTTGAGACATATCATCTGTCTGCTCCACAGCAGCAATATAGAAGTGAGCTACTTTGCTGCAGGTGTGATAGCCCATCTGACATGTGACAAACAGCATTGGTTATCCCGTGACCTACAGAGAAGAGATCTTCTCCAAGACTTGGTACAGAAATCATTTTTTAAAAAAATAAAATCCAGAGTAATTTTTTTCTCAGACAGTTTATTTTCCTTGAATGAGTTTTAGAAAAATTCTATGTTGTTGGTTATTTTACTCTTTTTGGCTCTTTGGGGGCCCACCACCCAGCTCCCAAATAAATACAAGGAGACTTATTATTTCTTATAAATGCCTGGCCTTAGCTTGGCTTGTTTCTTGCCAGCTTTTCTTAACTTTAAATTATTCTATCTACTTTTGCCTCTGGGCCGTTTCCTTTCGTTACTTTTCAGTACATTTTACTTTTACTCTGTGGCTGGGTGGCAGGGTGGCTGGCTGGGTGTCTGGCTGGGCGGTTGGGTGGCCCTAGTATCCACCTCTCCTTGTTCTTACTCTTCCTCTCAGATTTCTTCTTCTATTCTTTCCTCCTGTTAGCCCTGCCAGTCCTCTCTCCTGTCTTGCTATTGGCCGTTCCACTCTTTTTTAGACCATCAGGTATCTTAGACAGGTACAGTAACACAGCTGTTATTAAACAAATGTTCCACAGCACGAATGTAACACTTCTTAAAATAATATTATACAACAATTTTATGTTGTTGAATTTTGCCATTTATCTTATTAAATGTCATTAGTGATAGTTTCTTAGCTTTCTTTGTCTGTTTGGATTTTGTTGTTTATTTTTTAAATGAGTCTCTGTTGCTCAGACAATGCTTAGATTCATGGTGATTCTCCTGCTTTAGATTCACTGGACTTTTTGATTGCTAGTGTGGGCTACTGTGCCTAGTTTTAACAATAGTTTTAGAGTTTTGTATTTGTTTTTAATGGTGTGTGTGTGTGAGAGAGAGAGAGAGAGAGAGTGGATGAATGAATGAATGAATGGATGGATGAATGAATGAATGAATGAATACTGCCTGCACAAAAGTGCTTGGGACAGCCAGAAGAGGGCATTGGATCCTGGATGCTGTAGTTGCAGGCAGATGTGAGCCACCCAGAGTGTGCTGAGAACCAATCTTGGGTCCTCTACAAAAGCAGCAAATGCTCCTTTAACTGCGGAGCCATTTCTCTAGCCCCTAAAGTTTTGTATTTTAATGTTTTCCTTGGAGCTAGTGAGATATGTGAGTAGAATATGTCTGCCTGGGTTCAGGTTGGAGAGGTATGAATTAGGTGGAGCTTATCCAGAGAAGAATCTGCTGTTTCCATGGAAACAGCCAGGCAGAGAAAGCCCAGTGGAGGAAGAAAATAGGGGCAGGACTGCCTCAACATCAAATATTTAGATGTCTTGTCTGTTTCCTGTCCTTCATTGTTATCAGATTGGCCATCAGGTTAGCAAGGATCTGGGTCAATCTTTAGTCCTTTCAGGCAGATTCCTGGTGTTTTTTTGTTGGGTTTGTTTCTTGAGACAAGGCTTCACTCTACGCATGCTGACCTGGTACTCCTTGCAGTCCTCTGCCTGCCATTTGGAGTGCTGTACTGTAGGTACTGGCCTGGCCCAGGAGCCTTCTGTTTTCAATCCTACCTCGTATTCATTCAGAAAGTACCTGGTGTGCCAAAGTTTTTCCCTCAGGAGTTCCAGTCATTCTTTTAGTTATTTGTTTTGTTTCTTATGACAGGTTTTCTCTGTGTACCCCTGGTTGTCCTGGAACTTTATAGACCAGGCTGGCCTTGAACTCAGAGATCTGCCTTCTTAAGTGCTGGAATTAGAGGTGTTCACCGCCACTACTCATCCATTTATATTTTTAACAGTGATACATCTGTTAAATTAATTATTTCTCAATCTAATTTGCTTTCTGTTTGCTTCTATTTTAAACCTGGTGGACATAAATATATGTCAGTTTCTTCTTGAAGTGAAGATAACTTTTTGTAAATGTCATGAAGAAATGTAGGTTTGTTCATCTTTTGTAAGAAGTAAGGATGGATCTTTTGTTTAAAAACAACAGATTTATCATTCTGTTACTGTAAGAATTAGGGAAAGTGTATATTAGATAAATTCAAACTCAATTCACCTCTTCAAAAAGAGGTGTCTGGGCTCTCTTCAGCAGCACATACTAAAATCGGAAGATACAGAGAAGATTAGCATGGCCTTGTGCAAGGATGGCATGCAAATTTGTGAAGCGTTACATATTTTTTAAGTTAAATTAAAAAAAATAAAAGAAGTCTTTGCTTTGAAAGGTTTTTTTTTTAGCTTTACATATGGATATTTGTCTGCATGTATGTGTTTGCACCATGTGTGCAGTGCCTGTGAAGGTCAGAAGGTCATATTCCCTGGGACAGTTGTGAGGCACCATGTGGGTGCTGGGTGTTGAGTGCACGTCCTGAAAGAGCAGTCAGTGCTCATTTCTCCAGCTTGTTTTTAATTTTAATTTTATGTGTATGAGTGCTTGCCTGCCTGCCTGTCTGCACTACACACCTATCTGGCCAAAAGAGGGTGTAGGTCCCTTGAAACTGGAGTTTCAGATGATTGTGAGCCACTGTGTGGGTCTGGATTCCAAAGCAACAAGTGCTTAATTGCTGAGTCATATTTCTACCCCCCTTTCTTCTAATGGCTCTGGGCACTGACTTGAATGCAAGGCTTCATAAGCTCAGTAACTGCCACTGAACTCTTACCCTAGCCTCCCACTGCAGTTCTTTCTGTATGAAGTTGCTCATAAATTCTACACAGAGTGATTATCTAGTTCATCTGGCAAATAGGTATGTCTAAGATTTTTAAAATCAGCTTCATATTTAAAAAGTTTCAAAGTAATATGAAGTAGCCTATTGTAATGATTTCTAAGTAATAGAATTAAGCAATACCACATATAATACTCTTGGTTTCTCCTTTCTTTTGGAGTGCAGCGTGTAACTATCCAGAATTGGCCAAGTTCGCAGTGTAAGATGTCGGCATTGGTGACCTACAGGTAATTTGAAAGCATTACAGTACACAGTCTTGCCCCCTGTGTACTCTGATACAGTGATAAACCAGGTAGCCTTATGTTCAGATCCCATGGCTCCTCTTGATAAATTCTAAGGAAAGCTTTAAGACTTAAAGTTTTTCTTCAGAAGAGACTGACAATGTAATGTCACATGAAATGCTGTTTCTTAAATGATGCCCCTGATATATACTGCATAATACTTTTGTCTCCATGCAGAGCAGACTCTGTAGGGAAAATACTGAAAAATATTGTATCTTAGAGTTCTGAATTGACATCTTTGTATCTTTTTAGATCTTTCAAAGCATTCTCCCCACTGCTTGGCAACTTCTCTCAGCCAGAAGTTCAGCTCTGGGCACTATGGGCCATGCATCATGTCTGCAGTAAGAACCGTATGTATTCAACACACATTCAGAGCAGATCTTTTCTAGCTATTGTTCTGAGTAATGAATGAGTTTAGAACTGATTTTAAGAAAATGTTCTATGCTCCACAACAAATAAACAACTTGGGAGGCACAGGCAGGTGGATCTCTTAGTTCAAGGCCAGTCTGATCTACAGAATGAGTTCCAGGAAAGCCAGGGCTACACAGAGAAGTCCTGTCTTGAAAAAAAAAAAAAAGAAAGAAAAAAAATATTCTCCTTGGTCAAGGAAGATAACTGTGGGTAAAAATACTTGCTGTACAAGCCTGACAACCTGAGTTGGATCTCCAGAATCCTTCTGTCTTAGTCACTATTCTATTGCTGTGAGGAGACACCATGACCATAGACACTCTTAAACAAAACATTTAATTGAGGATTTGCTTACAGTTTTAGAGGGTTAGTCCATATCATGGCAGTAAGCAGATAGGCCTGGTGATGGGGCAGTACCTGAGAGCTTTACATAATGGTCCGTAGGAGCAGGAAGAGAAGAGACTGGACCAGTAATGGGCTTTTGAAACCTATTCAAAAGCCAGTGAGATACCCCTTCCAAAGTCATACCTACTTAATCCTTCCCAAACATATCCAGTAATTATGAACCAGGCATTCAAATGAAAGAGCCTATGACGGGCCAACTCAGTCTCATTAGAACTCCACACGTGTACTATGGAATGTTTAACTGTGCGTGCACATATTCACAGACACAAACTCACAAACAAATATTAAAGGGGCTAGAGCAGCAGTTCTCAAGCTGTGAGTAGTGACTTTTGGGGAATCACCCTTTCATAGGGGTCATATATCAGATATCCTGCATATTGTATATTTACATTGCAATTCGTAACAGTAGCAAAATTACACTTATGAAGTAACAATGAAAATAATTTTATTGGTGGGGTTCACCCATGAGGAACTGTATTAAAGGGTTGTAGCATTAGGATTGAGAACTACTTGGCTGGAGAGATGGCTCAGTGGTTACAAATACTTAGTTCTCTTCCAGAGAACCCAAGTTTGGTTCCTGGCACTCATCTTTGGGTGATACACCATCTTATCCTATCTACAGGCGATCTCTCACCCTTTTCTGGCCTGCATAGGTACTTACATGAACACATAAATTGATAAATCTTTTAAAATTAAACCTAAAATTATTAAATAAGATAAAAAGAAAGATTGTTCACCTGTGTATGCTTCATTTAGCCATTGCTAAAAGGAAAGTGGAAATGTCTTACTGGTTTTTAAAAAGTTACAGAATTAAAGCACATCTGGGAGAGGCTGTCTTAACAGCAGACACCCTGTTCCTGGTCCTTAAAGGTCAGCACTGTCTTCAGGTGCTTAGGGTTGGACGTGGCCTTGGACGTGCTAGGCACTGAACAGGACTGGGCTCATTCCGTGTGTGCAATCCTACAGCTTGCTTTAGTCGTGCATCATAAATACTGGATCATGTGTTGAGACAGAATCTCTGTAGGTAGCCCTGAATGTCCTGGAACTTGCCATGTACAAAAGGTGTGTGCTACCATGCCTGGGTATGTTTTTATTTTATGTGTGTAGGTGTTTTACTAGTATGTATGACTGTATACCATACATGTGCAGTCTGGAAGAAGGTATCAGATCCCCTGGAACTGGAATTACAAGCAAGCTTTCTGTAAGAGTGGGACTTTCAGCTGCTGAGCTATCTTTCCAGCCCCATGAGCTGTTTTTTCTTTTATTCTGGCTCCAAGATCATTCCTTTACTTTGTCCATTCAGCTGAACATTTAGAATCTTTATGTGCCTGTATGTATGTGTGCATACAGTGCAAGCAAGGGCCTATGGAGGCCAGAAGAAATACAGGTGGTTGTGAACTGTCACGTGGGTGCTGGGGATTGTATAAACTGGCATGACCACTCCATGGTAATGGGTAAGAGGAAGGGTTTTATATTGTAGATATGAGAAAGAGAACAGCCAGAGGCATGTGGAAGAGTCCAGAGCAGAGAAAGTAACTGAACATGGACAACACACTGGACATGGCCACAGCTATGTGCAAGAGGGGAGAATGGCAGTGGGTAGGGGATAGAGAAAATAGAGGGAGACAGGGAGCACAGGCGGAACGCACAAACATTGAACAACTGGGTTATGAGGAGAATGGGTATCTGGGGGGAGCATGAGCTGGAGGGAGTTTATGGTAGAGGAGGAGATGAGAAGGGCAGGATATTGAAGTTACTTTTGGTGCTTGGAGCCTGGGAGGCCAGCATGAGCTTTGGTATGCTAATAGGCACCACGAGTAGTTGTTTGTCTGTCCCTTCTGCCAAAGGTAAGAAATATACTCCTTTTATTTATTAGATGGGAACCAGTTTCACATCGCTGGCTTTTAGCCACCATATACCCTCCTACAGTCCAGGTTGAGCTCATTGGACTGCTTTTGGAGTTTTCTTTAGGCCAACCGGGACCTAGCAAAAGCAGTAAGCACAGTTGAAACTGCTGAGCCATTTCTCCAGCTCTGGGGGTTTGAAGTACACTTGTCTGGTAAAAACACAACAATGACCATCTGTGGTTTCATCATATCTAATTTTCTGGAATTGACTCATTTCTACCTGTTTATTCCTGGACCATGAAGACGAATCTTTCACGTGAATGTGGTGAACTGGGACCATTTAAATGCCAGTTGCTGACAGAGGTCTTTGTTTTCATTAGCTAGCAAATACTGCCAGCTGCTGGCGGAAGAAGGAGGACTGCAACTGCTGTGTGATATCCAGGAGAGTGTTCAGGCTGACGCCCAGGTGAGGCAGATGGCAGCCTCCATCCTGGAGGACTTCAGGATGCACTTCACAAGCTACCGGAGACCCCTACAGCCCCAGTGAGGGGTGCTGCTTAAAGGCAGGGCTTTTGCCTTTGGGCAATGGACTTTGAAACCAGTTGTTGGTGTTTATCATCAACTGACTTGGTGTTTTTATTGGGAGAGTTGGTACTGTTCTATTCCCTCAGTGGCTGCAGGTTCTGCACATATTTTAAAAGGTGATTGTAAGGTAACCACTGTTGTGAGGAGGATCAGTGTTACTGCTGTTTTCTTGTTTTGTTTGTTTATACCAAGGGGAGTAGACCCTAAAAACAGTTGTACTTATGTAGCTTACACTGGCCTTGAGCTCAGCAGTCCTGTTGCTTCAATACTGGGGTTATAAGCATGAGCTGCCGCACCCTGAGAGCTTTGGTTTTCTTTCCCCTTTTCCTCCAGTCTGAGGAGTCAGACCATTGAGTGTGTGTGTGTGTGTATCCACCCATGCATGTGAGTGAACACTTACAGAGGCCAGAAGATGGTATTGGATTTGGAGCTGGATGTGGGCAGTGTTTTCCTGTCCCACACCCGCTCTCAAAAAACCAAACTGTGGCTTATATTAATTACAAATGGTCAGCAAATAGCTCGGGCTTATTAATAATTACTCATATTTTAAGTTAACCCATATTCTTATTTACACTCTGCCATGTGGCTGTGATTTTATTATTAGCACATTCATCTCCTACTCCTTCTGTGTTTGCTGGCAACTCCAGACTCTGCCTAACTTTATCCTGAACAGCTATTGGCTTCTTTATCAACTAATGAGGCTAATTCATATTCACAGTATACAGAAGGATTATTCCACAGCAGCTGGAGTTATAGGCAGTTTCAGCTGCAAGCTTGGGTTCTCTGCAAGAGTAGTAAGCGCTCTTACCTGCTGAGCCATCTTTCTGGCCCCTTGGTCAAGACTCTTAACTGGACTAGTACCATAAGCCCTCTCTGAGCATCAGTTGAGGAAGAAACTCATTCTCAGCAGTTCTAAGGCACATTCTAAACTATAACCCCAGCCTGAGGTGGAAAAGATAGGAGGTAAAGTTTATCACCTTGCTTTCTTGCCGCTGTCTCAGATAGTCAGAACTTAGGGCCATTCCTATACACTGCTGCGTGATTCCAAAGGTTTTTAGTACCAGCTCTCTATGCCAGACACTCCTTCAAGTTTGGTTCCTTTCCCAGTAGTCCTCTGCAAAGATCAGGACGGTGTTGAGGATGGTGCTGATTCTAAGGCCTGTGGATTTTTCTCCCTCCTGGGATCAGACATAGCTTTGGCAGCAAATCAACACTAGAGCTGCTGTGTGCCCCAAGCTATGCTTCAGTGACTCCCGGCCAAGCTTGTGCTGAGGATGCTCAGCCAGAGATCTCAGTAACCTTGGTAGAAGAGGAGAGGAGGTGGGCATTTAAGTGTGTAGGGGCCTGTAAGAGCTGACCCTGCATCTCTTTTATTTTCTAAATATAGCATCTTCTAGCTTACCTTGCCAGTTCAGATGCCACGTGTCCTCCAGGCATCAAATCCACTATTGCCCACCTGATTCCCCATCCTTTTCAGGGCTGCTAACCCTTTGTCAGTGTTCCTGGTGACTACCGAAAGCCTTCTGCCACTCTACTATCTGCAGGTGTCCACTGGTCCCCACAATTTCAGTACAAGTTAACAGTTGTAGCATGTTTATTGAATACAAGGATTTAAATCATCACAACTGACTGCTTCCAGATAATAAGAAAGCTGGATTCTAGAGAAGTTAAATGATTTGTCCAGAATTTCCACTAAGTTAGCTGCAGAGAGCTGGAAACTATGGACTGGTTCCTGACTTGCTCAGATAAACCTGGATGGATTTATTCCGTGAGAGGAAGAAATGAGGGTTTCCTTCCTTCTCAGTGTTCCGTAGTGATCAGAGCCAATGACACAGACCCAGAGCTTATTAGAGTGAAGAGAACCAGGAAGCCCTGGGTGATCCCAGTGACTAGCCAAGGTGAGCTATATGGAAGGTGGCAGTGGGTGGCATGGCCAGCACCTTGGTTCTAGGCATGATGCCAATCAGTGTCTGTTATTCTCGTGAAAAAATTGAAGGCCAGAGGTGAATTTGAGGGCTCACTTGCCGACAAACTTTGGGGGTCGTTTCTCCCTGAAGGCTGCCATCCCTTCCAGCCGGTCCTGGGTTGGTATGTTCTGCAAAGGGACAATGGATGTTAGTCTGGGGGAATAGGACCAGAGGCTATAAAGGCCATTGCATAAGAGAATGGAGCCTGTGACAACTCCAGGTCCAAGTGTTTCCTTTGTCTCTGGACTCTGGTTTATGTGAAGCTGTGAGTCACAGGGTCTGCTGTTTTAGGAAAGGCAGCTTTTAGCAGCTGTGTAATCTCCACAGTTAGAATAGTTAGAATGGGCTTTGCATCAAGAATTTGGAGCACCCATAAGGGTGTTGATAGATTCTGTTCACATGTCAAGACTCTTTGCTTAGGATTTTTGTCTATTTGTTATGACGGAGAATAGCTTTTCCTCCCTTCTCACAAGCTATCCAAATAGTGTTGTCTGCATGTTCTAGTCACGTCTTAGCATACTCACTCCAGTTTAGCCCCCAATAGAGGTAACTGGTACTGGGCAGCAAAAGCCATTTTTTTCTGTTTGTGAAGCATCTTTTTGTTCTTTGTGCACCAAATGATTAAGGAAAGAGACCTGTGATTTCCCTTGGAGCCACTTAGGTTAGTTAGGAGGTACTGGTAGAGTTAGACTGTATGGGGCTCTCCTCATATTTGCTTAGCCCCCAACAAGTATACACAAACTAACAGTAGTCACATACCTGGGCATAACACATCTGTTCAATGGCCATTCCTGATGCAATGTCCACCTGCAAAAAAGTTCTCAATGTGATTGCTGAGTCCATATGGCTTTGTTCAACCCAATCCACATAAATAACTGCGGCTTCATAACTGATGCCTGTGAACAGCAGTGATAAAGGATGCTGAGAGAAATGTGGAGGAGGGTGTGTGAGCAGAGGTGGCTTCTCTACACGTTCATTCAACCTGTGTCTCTTCCTCCTGACTGCCTGCCATTCTCTTTTGTCAGGACTTAGGAATGAGGCTCTTGTCTTTAGGAACTGGCACATTCTCTAGCCTCTGCTGCCTCATGCTCACTGTTGCCAACACTGGCACTGGCAAGCACTGTTCAAAACTTATTTTCCAAAACAAGTGTTTTGATCTACTGAGAAGTCTGAGGCATGTTAGAAGGTTGGGATAAGAACAGGTTTTTGGATTGAGCCTCTTCCCTTCCAGGCTGCCATCTTGCCATTCCTAATCAATCCATCCTCAATTTATATGCCTGTGGTTCTGCTTCTATTTTTAACTTTTCTCTGAGGTCTACCTCTACCTTCCCCTGTGCCCCACTCCATAAATTGAGCACAGCAGATGCTTGCACGCGCATACAGCACACACACAGTGTAACAAGGAATGAGCACAGTGCTTCAGGCATGTGAAGCAAATGCTCTACCATTGAGCTACAGTGAAGCAGGGTCTTACTATGTAGCTTATGGTGACCTCAAATTTTCAGCTTTATAGGCAGGTGCCATCAAACTTGTCCACTAGTTCTCAGCTCTCACAAACATTCTTTGTTTTCCTGAATAGCCAAGTTGGGCCTTGAATTCTGAGATCCTCCTGCTTCTGCTTCCTGAGTGCTGAGATTAGAGATGTACACACACAGTCTTGAACTCAGCACTGATCAGTACATATAGCTATATATATAGCACATATAGTCACATGTGGCTACTTAATAAACTGTTCATCATTATGAGGAAGAAACAATTTTTCCAAGTCTTTCAAATCTCAAAAGTGAGCAGTAATTGTTTACACAGTTGGGGATTAAGCCAGGACCTCATGCTAGCCAGCAAACACTGAGCTAGTCTTTGACACTGGCTGTCCTATGGGGGGTAGGTGGTGGACATAACTTCATCCCTACATATCAATTCTCATCTCAGGTGCAGTATGCAGGGGAAGAGTCGACATGAGAGCTATATGTTCTGAGACCTGCACTTAGGCTACATCACTAGCTACCAGCCCTGAGGACCACACAGGCATGCCTTCTTACTGTTCACCTTTATGTGATTTTGCCCTTCTGAACCTAAGTCTTCGCTATGCAGAAGTCATGGACATAGAATGCAGTCAAGAGTATTAACACACTTCCCACTGAAATGAGGTGCATGCACATCCCTCACTGACTCCAGGAGTGTTAGGTGTGATAGGAACCATAATATAATTCAAATCCTGGCCAGTAGAATCTTACTTCCATGCCCCGGTCGATGGCAACTTTGCCCAGTCGCACAGCAATGGGAGCCTAGGGGAGAGAACATTCAGAGACCTGGATTAAAGAGACACACAGTTTTTACTAGGGATACAGTTTTTACAGGCAGATACTGGTCTGATTCTGTGTCCAGCTTTCCTACTGATATACCTCTTGGGTCAAATTTCTTTTCCTATAAAGAAGGAAGCACACTTCCTGGCCTCTTTATTCTTAACTTGCTGAGGTTGTCATTCAGTCCATCCTTTTAACATGTCCTGCCCAGTTTGATCTACATAACTGTCTTTGGTGCTGGACATTAAATTCAAAACTTCATCCCTGCTGGTTGAGTGTGCTTCACTGAGCTAAACCCAGAGTGGGCCTCTCACTTCTGAATAAGCATTTAAGAAGAGGTCTTGCCGACGTTGGTCTGCCCTTATGAGTCCTTAGCCTCAGGAGTTTGTGGTATGGGCCACAAAGGTAGTCACAGAGTGCTTGGGGACAGCACATGTGAAATAGAGGCCCATAGGATTGAAGCCCTGGGGCCACAAGTATTCAGCGACTCCACCAACTTCCAGTCACCTTCCCACTGATCCTTCCCTTCCAGCCCTCATCTCAGCAAGTGTTTGGGTTTATTTCATGCCTTCCTTGCCACTCTAATGTTTGTTTTCCGTGAGTGATAACCAATCAACAGCACTGATTTTCTCATGAGGGTAAAAACAATGTCCTACAGGACAGCACCTGGGAGATGGAGGGAGGCAGGAAGATGAATTTAAGCCCCTATCTCTAAAATACAAAAGAAAACCCCAAAACACTGAAAAAAATTTTTTTAGAGAAATTGTTGAAACGCATAACATGGACATAAGTATATTTCTAGCTATGTGAGTATATATTAAGATTAGAAATATGGTGAATAAAATTTCAGATGTTACTTAGGAGTAAGAAGGGTGGGTCAGTATCTTAATAGGCCTAAGTAAACTCTAGACCATTTTGCCCCCTATTCAATGGAATGCCTACTAGGTGATAATTGCTTACTACATAATCCCTATTCAAAAAGTTCTAGCTGTGGGACAGGTGGCCATTGTGGGTAGGTTGGTATTTTGGTATACAAAGTTACTTACATTTTACTTAGAGACAATGTCTCTGTATGTAGTTCTGGCTAATCTGGAACTGCTGTGTGGACTAATCATTCTTTATTCTGTATAAACCGACTTTCTGTCAGAAGTTTGTCAGTATAAGGATGCCCTACAAAGGGCTTCAGACTATTTATACCCCACTTTTCTTGCCAAAGAACATCTGAATGTGCAGGATTATTTCTGTTTAAGAGACTAGAGAAGTTTCTTCTTTCTAAAAAAGTTACAAGTTTGGGGGGCTTGACAAGATCTCAGTAGTCCAAGCTGGTCTTGAACTCAAATCCTACTTCAACCTGGCTTCAAATGTAATTCCCTCCACCCCCAGACAGTTTTTCTGTGTAGATCAGGCTGTCCTTGAACTCACAGAGATCTGCCTACCTCCACCTGCTGGGCTTAAAGACATGCCACCATGCCCAGCTTCAAAAGTAATCTTAATGTTAAACTGATATATGGCTAATATTTTTTTCTAAGTTTATATTTTGGCCTTTTTGTAACATTTAGAAATGTTTTGAAATTAATAGATTTGACTTAAAAATTAAAATTATTTTGTACAGATTCTACTTATGAGTGTTTCTCTATTTGAATGCATGTCTACCTGTGTTGGTGTGTGGACCAGATGACAGCCTCATTCTCTGGCATGCTAGTTCACATTTTTTAAGATAATAAGAGTTCTTATTGACTTCCCAATTAGTTTAATTGTCTGGCCTTGAAACAAATCCCTGGCATTTTTAACATTTGTTCTGGGGATTGATCTTAGATTCTGATGCTTGGGAGGCAAGCATTTTACTGGCTGACCTCCCCAGACAGTTTGCTGTGATCTGTGTTACGATGCTGCAGTCTTTTAGTAACCTTGATGCCTTATACCTTTGTGAAAACTGGAGATCTCAACCTCACGTCCAGCTTCCTTTGTGAAAAGCCAGCAGTCCTCAGAGCCTTGGAGACTCAAGTCAGCTAGATCCTGGGTCTAAACCTGCCCAGCAATCAGTTTAAATCTTGAGGGATCACCCCATTCAGTGCTGAAGATGGACCCCAGGACTCATGCCCAAGCTAGCCTTTAACTCACTAGCCAAAGAAGGGCTCTTGTTTAGGTTGTATGAAGTCCTCTCTACCAACTCTTGAACCTGCCTTAAGGTTTTTAAGCAATGAGTTAATGTATGTCCTGAACATTCCAAGAGACAATCCACTATGCAGTGTGGTAGGAAAGGTGACTGGTAGCATTATCTAGTTTTCTAGTCTTTGGGGACATTTAAAGGCAGTGCTGTGCAATATCACATGTGCCTCCTGGCATTTGGAAGGTATCTCGTATGGACGAGAGATTGTTTAGTACAATTTAAATAATGCCACCTGGCCACCATGCTCCATAAAATAGATGAAGAAGGCTGCCATCATCACAGGAAATTAGGTCCCCTGGGCCTCCCATCTATACCGCAGCTGTTACCATACCTGCGGCAGGATCTCCTGAGCCAGTGCCCGTGCGCGGTGATAGGCAGCATTACCCTCTTCATTCTGAACCACAGCATGATTTACCAGGCCCAGCTCATGTGCCTGTACCCCATTCAGTCTTCGGCCTGTGAAGATGAGCTCCTTCGCTAGGGCCACGCCCAGGCAGCGGGGCAGTCTCTGGGTCCCTCCTGTCAGCATGGAGAGGAGAGCAGTTGAGTCAGGTTGAGAAGTCTAAATTTAGAAACGCTCATCATGGGAACAGGCGGGGCGGAAGGAGGAAATGGGAAAGATGAGTATAGAGTCAGGAGATGTTAACCTGCTCCTGGAAGAAGTCCTCGAGTGGTCTCTATTAGCCCCATGACAGCCGAGGAAGCTGTTGAAACAGAAGAGAATGAAGTTACCCCATGCACATCCTCTATTACCTTACAGACCACAGCTCTACCTCTCTAGCGTCTTCCTCAAGGTCTGGCTATGCCTGGGAACGGCAACAAGGAAGGGTTGGATGGATGCCTGGCGTTGGTTTGTAGATTACTGGATTTTGTCTCATGGACCCTGAGGTCTAACCTGGATTGTTAGTGGTGTCTGTCACGACTGTGGTTCTCCCTCACAGGTTGTATCAGCCTGACATTTCCCTGAAGGTTCACAGGCCAGTCTTCTAAGTTTTGCTTCTTGCTTTTCTGTTATTGTCCTCTGCTGAGTTCTCTAAATATAGGCCACCTGACCTGTGCAGTGTAGGTAGGAAAATGGGGCTGCGCTGTTGTGCAACAGGGATTTTCATTCTGCACTCGGAGTTAGCTGCCTGGACCTTGGTCAAATGAATGGCTTCCTGTGGAATTCTGATGTCAGGCTATAGGACCAAACCCTCTCCACACACAACTCTGTGTGTGTGTTGTTGGGAATGGAACCAAGCCTTAGGCATGCTAGGCAAACCCCCTACCACTGAGCCACATCCCAAGTCCCCGCTCAAGTCTCTTCTGCACACACTGTATAGACAGAAACCATCTTCATGCCTGGAAACAATTTAATATTCCTGGGTTTAAAAGGGAAAGCATGAGTGGGTGGGCACCTCAGTGGCATTCCACCTTTCTGTTTCCAAGAAGGGCTGTTCCAACTAAGTTTGATGTTGAAAAGTGATCAATGATCATGGTTGTCCTCCACTACTTAGGGTTCCCACTGTAGAACAAGTAACCACAGGCCTGGCTGGCACTATGAACCAGATCACACTGCCCAGTCACTTTTGCAATGAGCTGGGACAGTGACACACAGCCCATGGCTCACCTTTGTTCAGCTCAAGTAATCTGACTTGGCCGGATCAAAAGGTCAGACTTCCTAACTTTATCCTCTTTGGCTCCACCTCTTTGCTGCACGGCCAGCGGTTTCTGCAACCTTTCTCAGATGAGGAAAGCAGCTCTCAGGGGCATGGGCTATTACAGCAGTGGGTGGTGAGCAGCTTTACCTGCTTCCTGTGTCTCCTACTCTGCCTTGGTTTTTCTCATTTGGAAGGCAGAGAATGGTGGCTGACTTAACAGAAAGCTGACTTTCCCACCCCATTCTCCCAACTCTACCCCACCAAGTACCTGCTATTCGGAGGTCACAGGCCAGGGCGAGTTCCAGGCCCCCTCCCAAGGCAAACCCGTCCATGGCTGCAATAGTGGGTGCAGGGAAGGTAGCTGTGGAAACAAAGAGTTTCCTAGCAGGTCGGGACAGAGAGCCTTGCAGATCCCAAGTTGAGCCTCACCTGATATCTCAGCCAGGTAATCTGAGAAGGAAAAATGACCCTATTTTCCCCAATAGGGTAAGTTGTGGGCTCCATCGGGGATTGGATGCTGCTGGCCCACTCTCTTGCTAGGTCCTGCCTCCCTGTGCGCCAAACCTTGTTTGTGCAGGGTCTCAGCAAGGAATTCAACCAAGTGTGTGGCCCATGGGGTTCAGCCAGGAAGGCAAACTCCTAACCAAGCAATGAGAATCTGAGGCTTTCTGTGCTCCGAGAACAGAGAGCTTAAAGTTGGTGAGAAGGACTTCCTGTAGGAGGAGGCAGTTTAGGTATTACAGGATGGCTGAAGATTCAGGTGGCCTGGGAAGGGTATGTCAGGCAACAGAAACAGCCATTTTAAAAGCCTGAAAGTATGTTCAGTGAACTTGGCTACTCTGGAGTTACTAGGCAGGAACCCTGAGGACAGAAGGGTCCACTGCCCTTGGGTACATGCATAAAAGAAATAACTTGTAGCTAGGCTTAGTGGCATATGCATGCCTGCAGTGCCAGCAATGGGGAATTGTGGGATAATGCTCTTGTACACTGTAAAGATTTGTCACTCGTATGGTTTAATAAAACACTGATTGGCCAGTAGGCACTGAGGACATATATATATATATATATATATATGTGGGACAACCAGCCTAGGAGAATTCTGGCAAGAAGAAAGGCAGAGAAGTAGTTGCCAGCCAGATGATGAGAAGATGAGAATGCTGGACTGAATCAAAGGTACCAAGCCACGTGGCCAAATAAATAAGAATTATGGGTTAATTTAAGTATAAGAGATAGACAGTACTGCTAGCCCAGCAGTTGCTATAATATTAGACCTCCAAGTCAATATTTTGGGAAGCAACTATCAGGTATTTGAGTTTCTGGCCAGGACAGAAACTATCTCCAGGGAAGGTCCAGCCTAGACTACCCAGGGTGTCTAAAATAATAATAGGTTTTAGAAGGAAGAAGAGAAGAAATCCCCCTCCCCAACCCATCTGCTCTTTGTAATCCCAGAAAATACTCTCTTTAGAGAAGGTGGGGTCATGAGCAGGTGCCAGTAGGGCCCCCAGCTCTCGACCCCACTGTCACACTCTTACCAATCTCACTCATCAGCCCTCGGAGCCGCTGCACAAAGATCCCCACCTCCGAAGCACTCATCTGCTCCCGCTCTTTCAGGTCTGCACCTGCAGGGGCAAGCGGCTGGTCACCACTGAGAAATGGTCCAAACCCCAAGTGGTTAGAGGAAACAGATGCAGTCAGGGAGGAGGAGCCAGGAAACCCAGGGCTTGTGGGGGAAGCAGGTATCATAGAGAGAGGCATCAAAACAAAGTGGACTGCAAAGTGAGTATCATTTGTTTATCAAGGGGCTGGAGAGGTGGCTCTGAGGTTAAGACTGCAGGACCTGATTCAATTCACAGCATCAACATAATGGCTCATGACCATCTGTAACTCCAGTTCCAAAGGATCTAGCATCCTTTTTTGGACTTCTTGGACACTGTATGCGCACATGTGGCAAAACACCCATATATGCAAATTAAATCTTTTAAAAATTTTATTTATTTATATTTTATATATAAGTTTCTTGCATGTTAAAAGAGGGCGTCAGATCCTATCATAGATGGTTGTAAGCCACCATATGGGTGCTGGAAACTGAACGCAGGACCTCTGGAAGAGCAGCCAGTAGTCTCCAGCCCCCTAAAAAAAATCTTAAAAAACACAAAAAGAGCACTGTTAAGAGCATGAAGAAAAAACTTACAGACAGAAGAAAACAATTTTGCTTCTCTCTTTTTTTTCCTAGACAGGGTTCACTGTGTAGCTTCAGCTTTCCGGAATGCCTAATGTGTGTAGTCCAAAGTGGTCTCTAACAACAGAGATCTGCCCACTTCTGCAGAGTGCAGCTATTAAAGGCATGCGCCACCACACCTGGCCTTTAAATAGTTTATTTTAAATTGTGTGCATTATCTGTGTGCACACCTATGCAGAGGCCAGAAGAAAGCAACAGATCTGCTGGAGCTGGAATTTCAGGTGCTTGTGAGCTTTCTGATGTGGGTCCTGGGACCCAAACTCAGGTCCCCGGCAGAGCAGTTGTGGTGGCTTGAATAAGAACTACCCCATGTGCTCATGAATACTTGAGTGTTTCTTCACTAGGGGAGCACTATGTGAGAAGGATTGAGGCCCCGCCTTGTTGGAGGAAGTGTGTTACTACTACCCAGTCCCCTCCTCTTCTCCACCTCCCTTTCCTTCAGAGCAGGATGTAGCCCTCAACTACTCCATCACTGTGCCTGCTGAACTACCTCTCCAGCCTCGAGAGATAACTTTCCAAAAAAGGAAAGGGAAGGAAGGAAGGAAGGAAGGAAGGAAGGAAGGAAGGAAGGAAGGAAGGAAAGAAGGAAGGAAGAATTCACAAGCACACATCTAGTTCCAGCACTCAGGTAGAATTATGAGGGTCAGAAGTCCCCTGCTACAAAGTGAGTTTAAGGCCAGGCTGGGCTACAGAAAAATGTCTCCTAAAGAAAAGAGAGAAAGAAAAGGAAACAGCAACAAAAAAATAAAACTAAAAGTTAATTATACCTTCTTGTCAGTCTCTAAAGTGCTGGGGTTAAGGTGTCATCACTATGCTAATTAATTCTTTAAAGGTTGGGTCCTGGGACCTAAGGGAGATAAGAACTGTGTTTTTTGACTTCCCTCTTGTTGACTTGAAATGCACATTTCTCTGGCGTTTGAAACAAGTTCAAGGTGCCCCAGTGAGAGCCAGATGATGCAGGTTGGAGGCAGTGCTCTAGGGAAAGGGGCTGGAATTGACCTTGCAAGCATGTTGGGACTCAGTGTCTCCATTTCCTCCATAAAGGGTCAGAAGGAAGCAAAGTAAAATAGAAAGAACACACGCTCCAGAGAGACAAAGTTCAAACTGAATCCTAGTTTATCCCTCACTAAGCTGTGTAAACCAAACTTGATGAGGAACTCCACCTGCCCATATCTTTCCTATCTGTAAAATGGGATCACATTGAATTCGAGGGCCCTAAGGCACACCAACCCCAGAGGAGGAGAGGTCAGAGGGACACACCTGCACAGAACACACCCTTCACTCCACTTCTAAAGATCAGGACTCGGATACCCTGGTCTGATACCCTGGTCTTCTCGAAGCTGGGCTATAGCTTCCAGCAGCTGTAGGGAACAGAAGACAGCTAGTCAGATACCTCCTGGCCCATCCCTGGCCACGCCCTGGCGGACCCTTTCTTACCTCACTGACGAAGGTGTTCCCCAGGGCATTTCGGGCATGGGGCCTGTTCATCAGAATCTCTGTGATTCCTGCAAGGGACCAGGCAGGCTTGAGTGAGTGTCGCTGCTCAGTCAGACTGAGGTCCAGAGGCAGGAGACCCAGGTTTAAGGTAGCCTCCTCCCTTAAGGGGCAGCCACACACGTGGGCCTCAGTTTCTTCAACCATCAAATAGAATAACCTTTGCTCTCTCTGCCCCAGAAGGGCTTATGAACTGTGAATCAAATCAGCAGGAAAAACAAAAGCTACCAGCATGACACGCGGACCCCCAAGTCTCATATATGTGCCTTTAATTCCATAGCTCCCTCCATATTATTCTTCCCTCACCCCTGGCCATACATTTCCCTTCACAGACTCATATTCAGGCAAATGTCTTCATACCCCAGCCAGGATAAAGAAACAAAGGAAACAGCCACCCAGGATGTCACTGTGAGACCTGACCAGCCCAGCTCTTCTCTCCTCAGCTTGCAGAAACCACCTCCAATGGACTGCTTTCTTTCCCAGAAAATCATCATCATCATTATTAATATAACTGTTGGGATGGGGTCTAATGTAACCCAGACTGGCCTCCAATTTGCTATGTAGCCAAGAGGGTACTTGTGAATGTCTGATTTTCCTGCCTTTACCTCCTAAACACTGGGACTACAAGGCAAGGGCCACCACACCCAGTTTGTATGGTGCTGACCATCAAAGCCAGGGCTTCATGTTTGCTAGGTGAGTACTCTACTGTCTGAGATATATTCTCAGCCTCAGAAAATGCGTCTGTTTGTTAGAGACAAGGTTTCCAATGTATCCCTGACAAGCCTGGAATTCACCATGTAGACGAGACTAGCCTCACAGAGATCCACCTGCCTACCTCTCAAGTGCTGGGATGAAAGGCATGTGCCACCTTGCCCAGATCAGAGTAGCCTTGAACTCCTGATTCTCCTGCTATTACTTACCAACTACTGGGTTTACAAGAGTATACCTCTATGCCCAGCAAGAGACCCAATCTTAACATTTTGGATGAGTCTGTATCTGAAGTCAGTGGGACAGATCTTAGAGTGGACTTTTTTTTTTTTTTTAAATAAGACAGATCAGAGGAGACAAAACTTTTTCTAAAAGGATTTGGCCAAGGGATTAAACATTAGTGAATACTGCTAAGAATACTAATTTCAGGCTAGAGAGATGGCTGGCACAGTGGTAAGAGCACAGGCTTCTCTTCCAAAGGACCCTCCCTCAGTTCCCAGCATTTACATCATGGCTCACACTATCTCTAACTCCAGGTGCAGGAGATCCAATATCCTCTGCTAGTCTCCAAGGGAACCGGGCACACACGTGTGCACATATATACAAGCAGGCAAAATACTCATATACATATCATAAAAATAAATCTTTGAGAAGAAAAAATAAATGCACAGAATAAGCCAGGCAGTGTGGCACAAGCCTTTAATCCCAGCACTCTGGCGTTAGGGGCAGTGGATCTCTAGGCCAGTGATCTCTAGGCAGTGGAGTTCTAGGCCAGCCTGGACTACAGAGTAAGTTCCAGGACAGCCAAGGCTACACTGAGAAACCCTGCCTCTGCCTCCCAAGGGCTGAGATTAAAGGTCTGGGCCACCGTGCCTGGCCCCATGATACAATTCTTCATTCTCCTTTAACCAGACTCCAGGGTGGGAGAATCATTTTGCTTCCCATGTCCCCATAACTTTCCCTGTCTTTCTGCTCTGTCTCAGTGGGACAATGGAAGCCGTTCAAATTTGTCAAAAGTGACGAATGCACAGAGAGACCGGTGTACACCAGCAGGAAGGTGTGGTTTAGATTTATTCAGAAAAGAAGCTCTTCAAAACTTGGGTCTGAAAGAGAGACACTACAAAAAGTTAATGCTATGCCATTTGTGTAAGTTAAAACTGATGTGAGGGGTCAGCAAGATGGATCAGAGGGGGCTGGAAAGAGGGCTCAGCTCTGCTAATCCAGAGGACCTGGGTTCAATACCGAGAACCCATGTAGCTGCTCACAACGTGTATCTCCAGTTCCTGGAGGAATGACACCCTCTTCTGACTTCCATGGGCACCAGGCACTCATGTGATACACAGACACAAATGCCCAAGGCAGTATACACAACCACACAAACTCAATAATAAAATAAATCTGGCACAAACAATAAAATAACACATCAAACATGGAAAAGGAGATGGGATGGGGGTTACACAGACTGAAGAAAGGGGTCTGCGCTCAGCTAATGCACTTGAGGTCCAAACAAACACCCACACTTCAACAGCACATTGTATAGTAAAAGACTTTCCTGCAGATGGTGAACTTGTCCTGTGTGTTGATGGACCCATACCTGTGCCTCCCTCCCTCCTTCTCCCCTCAGGTTCCTCCGGATTGGATCCGCCATCTCCGCCCCCCGGATCATTGCCAAGCCCTACAGGGAAAAGTCCTGGCCAACACTTTTGGTCCTGATCATTTGGAGCACAGCTCTGCTCCGAGCTCTCCTCTCCGCTTTAACAGCCCCCTCCTTCCAGTATCCAGAGAGTTTTGGGAAACGAATACAGACAAAGTCCATCCCCGTCAAAGTCCGGGAGCTCTCTCCACCCTGGGGAGGCCTAAAATCCAGTCCTCTTGCCTCCCGCCTTAGTCTCCCCGCGGGCTGGGTCCAGGCCCGCCGGGCTCGTAACTTTACCTTGGTCAGGACCTGTCAGCGCGTGCACTTGGATCTCGGGTGCCCTAGTCGTCCCGCTGGAGGCGCAGTCACGGGCTCCCGGGGACCTCCAGGAGCGCGAGATGCGCAGCACGCAGGGCAGGGCGCGCAGCATCGGGGAGCAGGCTGGCTCGGTGGCACGGAGACGGCCTCCTCCGCTGAACTGGAATGTCCAAGTTCCGGGGCGGGCGAGGCCTCGCAAAGGGCTCCACCTACGGGCGGAGAGAAGGGTGCGGTGGCCCAAGACCCTGGAGACCCCGAGGCGGAGTGGGAGAGCGCAGATATCTGGGCACGCGCAGTTTTCCTCCGAATGAGCGGATAGAAAGGTGGTGTCCAAACCTGAATGTGTGTGTGTGGAGTTTTTTTTCACGTGTACCCTGAGTTTATGTCATTTCATTAGTTACTGGAGGGTGGTCTGCACCCAGTGACAAGGTCTCATTTCCCAGAGGCAGTAAGGTCAGGCTCTTCTCAGTTTAACTAACTATATTGGCTCATAGAAATAGTTGTGAACCGCCAATTTCTAAACTCGATTGTCCACCTAACCTTTGCAGAGGCCTTGCAGGGACCTGGTTAGGTCATCCATTCAGGGTGTCTGATGTGAACATCCACCTGCTCAGCCAAGTTATGGGTGCACTGTTAAGCCATTCAAGAGTAAAACCATACCACTGAGATTTGTGTGTGCATGCACCCGAGAGAGAGTGTCTCTGTTAAACAGGACTATATCATCTGAAGCTAGGCAGTGATCCCAACGCCAGGCTGTGGCAAACAACAGAAAATAACAAATAACAGAGGAAACTATACAATCTCTATTCAAAACGCTAAAAGAAAAAAAACCCGTTTTTTTTTTTTTTTTTTTTTTTATCAAGAATCCTATGTTTAACAGTCTTTTAAAAGTAGAGAAGCTGGCATTGGTGGCTTTAATACCAGCGTTCCAGAGACTGAAGCAGGTAGATTTTTGTGAGTTCAAGGCCAGCCTGTCTACACATTGAGTTTTGGGGTTTTGGGTTAGCCAGGGCGCCTCTGAGACACTGTCAAATAAGATAAAATAAAATAAAAAATCATGCCGTTACCAAAAGAGAACAGAAATGGCTATTGAGATATCAGGCAAAGTGACTTTATTTATGTGTTTGAGTGCTTTGCCTGTGGACTCTGTGTGCCTGGTTTCCAGTGGAGGCCCAAGGAAAGTCAGTCATCACTTTTCCTCAAGTGGAAAGGTAGGCAGATTGTTGCAGTCTAAAGGTAGTCAGGGTTACATAATGAAAACCTGCTTCAAAATTAAAGAAGCAAAACCAAACAAAAACTTCATTTACCTTTAAAAACTATTTTATCATGTTTTCTGCATGCATAATTTGTCTACATGTATGCCCATGCATCACGTGCTATCCTGGTGCCCTCAGAGGCATAAGGCATCACCAGTTCTCCTGATGCTGTATACTGAGTCCTGGTCCTTTGCAAGAGTTACAAGTGTGCTTAACCTTAAACTGTTGTGGTGTTTTAATCCTCTTGGAAACACTGAAGACTTAGACCCAACCCAAATTTTGATTAGATGGGTTTATTCTTACTGGAAGCAGAAGTATGGCAACCTTAGAGCCAAAACAGCATATAGAAGTGGAGGTTAAGGGGATGAGGGCAGACATCAGAAAGGTGTGTATTACAAAGATCCGTGGCATTCACACCGTGAGGGAAAATGGCCTTTTCCCCAGCTGTCTTTCCCTTCCCACTAGATAGTAATAAAAGACCATTTCATCCCCTTCCCCAGAGGGACAAGCAGGCTTTACAGAAGCAAAGGCAGATGAATACCTCATAGCCCATTATACTACTACTAATATTATTATTATCATTTTGTTTTTCTCAAGACAGGGTCTCTCTGTGTAGTCCTGGCTGTCCTGAAACTCACTCTGTAGACCAGGCTGGCCTTGAAACCCGAGATCCACTTGCCTCTGCCTCCCAAGGGCAGGGACTGAAGTCCTGGCTCCAGGATCCTATTCTTACCTCACCAGTAGGCCACTAGGATCTTCCAGGCAGTCTGGGAAAAAGTCAATGGCCTTAGGAATGTCTGGCTCCATATGAAGTTTCTTAGTTATCAAAGGAAACCTGTGGAAATTATTACTCAGGTCTGAACACTCTAATGCCTGAGATAGAGTAGTTCATTTCTGCAGGCAAAAACACAGTGCCGTCAGGCTACAGCTGGCTGTTACATCCCTACAAAACCATCTCACCAGCCCCCCTCCTTTTTTCTGAGAGAGAGAGAGAGAGAGAGAGAGAGAGAGAGAGAGAGAGAGAGAGAGAGAGAGAATGATAAGGGACAGAGAAAGTTTTGATCAACATGACAATTGGGGAGAATAAAGAGAGGGTCTGATAGCTGTATTTGGGGTGCTGACATGAGCTGTATATTTGAACAGAAAAATAAAATAAGGGACAAAAGTTGTGTATGAGTGTTGTCTCCCGAAATAAGTGCCATTCTGGCCTTTAATGGCCCATCCTACTAAAACCCTATGTTTATAGAGGAAATAGGGAAAAACCTGTTTTCCTGCACTATAGACGCTGCCACCTGCTGAGTGCTAGCCTCTTGGGAGACTCGAGACCTTGGGTGTGCCGGATGAGGGGGCAGGGTGTGAAAGAGAGTTAAGGTGATAGCGGGAGACAAAAGGGGACACGAGGAGAGACACAGGCAGAAGCGGAAGAGGCAGAAGCTGGGGACAAGCATGGAGTAGAGTCAGAGTGAGTAGAAGGGGCAGAAGGAATCCAGCATGGCGGGAAGCTAGAGGGGAAAAAGCTAGGCGAGATGCATGGCAGGAGAGAAGCTTGGCTAAGGGACAGACAGGTCTAAGATATAACATATACTGAATAAAGCTCAGGTCTCTCAATGTCAGAGAGAGCCTGAATGATGGAACCTAAACGACTCCTGAGTGTAGACTTATTTAATCTTGACGCTCCTTGCCTGGGACAAAACTCGGACCACAAAGAAACCGGACGCGGTAAGTGGAGGTCATAACCGAGATCCACTCGGTATATGAGGATTGATGTCTTGGCCAAGTGTTATATGGCTGATCACTGTCTCTGTTATGGTTCTTTAATATGTTCCAAAGAATCCCTGTTGCTTGAGGGGAGGGATTGACTGCCAGGAAGCAGTGAGTGTGCTCTAGCAGCCAGCCTTGCCCTTGTCTGAGGCTGGTTCAGATAGGCTCTTGGAATCTGAGGTGATGCGGAGTTAAGGACTAGTTTCTGTGTTTCTTATATGAGGAGGCTAACAGGCAGCCCAAAGGTAAAGACAGACACAGAAACAATAGAGTTCAGATTTATCTTGCCCCACACCCAAGTTGAAGGAAATATAGAAATGTATCAAAGACTGTTAACAATTTTTTCCTATACAGTGTCATGAGTTTTCATTGGAATATAGTTATTTTATTAAGAGAAAAATATTTCTAATGACAAAATAGCAAGAAATCATTATGTAAAAGGAAGAGATAAAAAGTTACACATATGAAATGTATTTTTGTTAAAGAAGGTTGAAAAGGAAATTCTTCTAATGGTTAGGTGGTAAAATAGTTTCATTTGAGGATGAATTGTCTAAAGAAATAGAAATGAGGGAAGAAACTGAAATCCTAAGCATTACAGGTGTCAGGAAGGCACAGAAGTTACATGAGATAAAATATAAAGGGTAATGTGCTAGTGGGTGTCTTGACACAAACTAGAATGACCGGAAGAGGGAACCTAACTTGTGAATTCCCTCTATCAGATTGGTCTGTGGACGTGTCTATGGGCATTTTCTTTCTTCTTGAGACTGGGTCTCACTATATAGCCTTGGATATTATCGATCTCACAGACATCTGCTTGCCTCTGCCTCCTGAAGGCTGGGACTAAGAGCATGTGCCACCAATCCTGGCTTTGCATTTTCTTGATTAATGATTGATATGGAAGGGCCAAGCCCACTGTGGGCAGCTCTATGCCTGGGTAGATGGTCCTGGGTTGCACAGGAAGGCTGAGCAAGCCTTGAGGCAATGTTCCTTCATGGTTTCCTCCAGTTCCTGCCTCCTTGGCTTCCCTCAATGAATAAATGCTAGGTCTACGAACCAAATAAACCCTTTCTTCCCCTCCTCACTGTGTTGTCAAGGCAACAGAGAGCAAAGGACGGCTGAGGATGTGTAAATGAGAGAGGTCACTATGGCCAAAGGTCATGCTCCCGAGGGCAGGGCTTGCTGGTGCTTAATTTCATCAGGTTGGGGTTGTTTTTGTTTTTCCTTCAAGACAGGGTTTTTCTGTGGAGCCCCGGCTGTTCTGGAACTCACTCTGTAGGCTAGCCTCAAAGATCCACCAGCCTCTGCCTCCTGAGTGCTGGTATTAAAGGCATGTGCCATGCTACCACAGCCTATCATTCTTATTTACACATTAGAAGGAAACTACAAAAGTGGCCTTGGGACCCCAGGCACTCCAAAATTCAGCTTTTGAGGTTCTCTCTCTCTCCCCCCTCTCTCTTTGGGGGTGTTTGAGACAGGGTTTCTCTGTGGAACAGTCCTGGTTGTCCTAGAACTTGCTTTGTAGAGCAGGCTGGCCTTGAACTCACAGAGATCCACTTGCCTCTACCTCCCAAGTGCTGGAATTAAAGGTGTACACCACCACTGCACAGCTGGCTTTTGAGGTTTTTAATAACAGAAATAAAATATAGACAGTCCAAAAGGAGTCAGGTGTGTGCAGGCACCTGAAGGAGCCAGTAACGTGAAGTTTTGAGTTGGAGTTACAGTTGTGAGCTGCCTGGCACAGCATGGAAAATAAAATTTGTTCTTTTTAAAGAGCAGTAATCCTTCTGTACTGCTGAATCCTTTCCCCAGCCCCTCCACCCCCCCCCTTTTTTGAGACAGGAACTCATTGTATATTGCTCTGAAACCCAGGCTGGCCTCAGCTCAAAGATCTGTCTAACTCTATATTTGAGGATTATAGCCATGTACTAATAAGCTTGGTTTAAGAAGGCAATTCTCTCACATCTATGAGAAACCAAGGCACCGTAAAACAAGTGACCCAATGGTGTTCTCCAAAAGCAAGACTTGGCCCATGCAAAAGGAGAGTGCTTGCCTATGCATAAAGCTTCTTCGGCTTCCGTCCTTAGAATGACATAAACCAGGGGACAGACTGACAGGCCTGTAAGACAACTTCTCCGGTGGTAGAGGCAAGAGGATCAGAAGCCAGTCTGAGATACATGAGACCGTCTCTTGAAAGGAAATCAAACAAAACGAAAGTAATTAACCAAGCATGTCACACAAAGATGGCCCTCCTTGGGCGCTTCATAGCTATGGCTTTGCTGGTTTTTACCTTTCAGAGTGGTTGATTGTTGTGATCATGCGGACCTGTGGACCCACCTGTGGACCCGGTGTTTCAATTACTTGTAACTTTGTGTTTTCTAGGATGTAGCAGCTCCAGGCTAAACTTGTAGTGCTGGGATCCCAGGTGACTCCTACTACAGGGATGCGAATAGTCCGAAGGATGGTCGGAGTAGGGTGCTCAGTGGTCCCTCTGAGGCAAGGGTACTGCCCACCACAGCATGGAGGTTACATAAGGTGGAGCATCATCCTGTAGCTCCCACAGGAGATCTCTTGGAGGACATGGTTCTCAGACAAGCTAACAAAGGCGAAGGATGGAAGCCATCGGCACCAGGACAGGGAGACAATGTCACACTGTCCCCTAAACTTTACAGACCTCCACTGGGGCTCATGACTTTGAGGCTGAAAAGGAGTTGCAGGACCAGCCAGGTTAGAGAAGCAGGGTGGGGATTTCACTTAGGAAGTACTTTATTAAGGAGATATTTTATATTCGGCTAAGCATGGGTGTTAGCAGGAAAGAAAGGGAGCTGGAGAGACAGGCTGGTGCCTAAAAGCACATACTGTTCCATTCCCAGTACCTGCATGGGGAAGCTCACAACTGTTCATAATTCCAGCTCCCGGGGGGATCCGATGCTTCTGGCCTCTGTGGGGACCTGTACTCATGTGCACATAACCCTCCCTCAAACCCAGTACACATAATTAAAAATAATTTTTAAAATATTTCAAAAAAGAAAAAGGTACTCTGAAGAAAGTAACACATGGTAAAGTAATTATGTACGGAACATGTGTTCTCCAAGGCACAACAGGAGAATGTAAGCTGTTCCCAAGTGGCTTCTCCAAGCAAGAATAAGCAATTAATTCTCTTATAATCTGTCATTTATAAAATTTTGGTGGTTTTCAAATTTAGGGTATTACAAGATCTCTCTTGTCTCTTTTGGTAAGGAAGACTGTGATGCTCCTAAGATACTTTGGGTAGAATTACAGCCACTGGAGATGCTGTCATAGATTTTGTCAACTTGACACAAGCCTAGACATACATGGGGAGAGGTAATCCCAACTGAGGAATCACCTCAGACTGGCATGGGGGACATTTCCTTGGGCAATGATTGATGTGGGAGGGCCCAGCCCATGGTAAGTTGTGGCCACCCCTGGACACTGGTCACTTATATAATCTGGGTTATATAAGAAGCTGAACTAAGCAAGCAAGCCACGAGAAGCCAGCCAGTAAGCAGTTTTCCTCATGGTTCTGGCCTCTGCTCCCACACCAGTTCTTGACCTGACCTCCTCTACAACCCACGGATAACAGGAAGTATAAAATGAAACAATTCCTTTCCCTCTAGGTTGTTTGGGTCAGTGTTTTATCTCAGCAGCAGGGAAGCAAAGACATCCAGAAGAGCGAGTCTCTTTGATTGATGGACTGCAGTTTGGCCAGTGTGCATGTCTTTGATTCCTGATTGAGAATGGGACAGTTTTCTGTGGGAGGTAGCAACCCCCTCCTCCGGCAGGTGGGCTTGGGCTGTATATGTGTTTGTGTACATATACATACATATATACATACATACATACATACATACATACATACATACATACATACACACATATATATGTAGGTGAAGAGAAAAATGAAGGAAGAAGGGAGGGAAGGAAAAAAGGAAGGAAGGAAGGAGGGAGGGAGGGAGGGAAAGAAGGAAGGAAGGAAGGAAGGAAGGAAGGAAGGAAGGAAGGAAGCAAGCAAGCAAGCAAGCAAGCAAGCAAGCAAAGAAGCCTGTCTTGTGATCTTTGCTTCAGTTCCTGCTCAGGCTTCCAGTAGTGATAGATTGTAACCTGGTGTTATAGGATGGAGTCAATCCTTCCTTCTGGAGTTGCTTTGGTCCTGGTGTTCTATCAAAGTGACAAGCAACAGCCTAGGTCAATCCTGAGACTCACCAGAGAAAGCCCAGTTCCACCATATGAGCCCAATTTGAAGCAAGCTTTATTTAAATATTAAATATTAACCAAGATGGACTTTAGTCTAGACCAATCCCTGGAATTATCAATTGAGTGTCAGAGACACGTGTTGCAGAGGTATTTATGGGGAAACCCACACAACCATACTTTCCCACAAGGCTTTATTATTTTCCAAGGACTACAACTCCCAGCATCCTAAGAAGTTATCTGGTCCTTGGGCAGGTGAGGCTTATGGGTTAGTTTAGAGACAAGATCTCCCTTGTCTCTTGATAAGGAAGACTGTGATGCTCCAAAGATGCCTTGGGTAGAATTATTGCCACTGAAGTTGTACAATGATTTTAGTATACATCCTTTTCCTGTAAGTGTGGCTTCTGAATTCCTAGAAATTTATGATTCCTAAAAAAAATGAGGTTAATGGCAGAGAATAAAAGGCCTTGCTAATTACACTGGGATCCTTGCTTTGCTTTTTCTGAAAGGCCTGGGTAGAGGGCTTCTCTTTTTCTGTCTCCAAATATTTCTTATTTTGCCACTATCAGAGAATGCCTAAGAACCGTACCTCCCACACACCCACAGAAATAGAGGCAGGTAGATCTCTGCTTTGGAGCAAGCCTGGTTTACAGAATGAGTTTCAGAGAAACCCTGTCTCAAAAAACCCAACAAAACACCAGGCTCCACAGAAATAGTTTAGAATGTCTGAAAGTAGCCCCTGGATCCTTATAACACGAAAATGCACTGCTTCCCAGGTTGAGGTTTCAAATGTGAAGGAGACCTGTGATGCATGAAACTTCCTGTAACAGAAGTACAGAAAAGCACATATTGTGCAAATGAGCCCAAAGGTCTGCTCCAAGGTGTCCTGCCAGAAACTCTCAAATACCCAGCAACTGCTTCCCAAATAATTGACTCAAAGGTTAATATTATAGTTACTGCTGGGCCAG
Organism: Phyllotis vaccarum; assembly: GCA_033318265.1. NCBI lineage: Eukaryota > Metazoa > Chordata > Mammalia > Rodentia > Cricetidae > Phyllotis > Phyllotis vaccarum. The sequence goes on from JARWLC010000002.1 coordinate 64,410,502, forward strand.
TAGCTCAAGCATATTACTAACTAGCTCTTACAATTAAATCAACCCATATAATTCCTATCATCTGTGTAGCCACCTTTTCTCAGTGCAGCATCTCATCCTGCTTCCCCTACATCTGGCTGGCAACTGTGCCTCTGCCTTTCCTCTTCCCAGAATTCTCCTACTTTGGTCATCCTGCCTGCCTACTGACCCATCGGTGATTTATTAAGCCAAATTGAGTGACAAATCTTTACAGTGTCCAAGAACGTTATCCCCAGCACTAAGATACCACCGAAGCCACAAGGTTTTGTGTATGGGGCAGCTGAGCTGCTGAACTTTGACTTTGCTCTGATCTTTAGTTCATCTCCTACTTACTGTTCTTCCCTGTCCTGAATCTCTGTTAAGTCCTTGTTAGGGGACAGGAGAACCTGGAACTCCTCTGAAGGTGCCCTCTGAACCTCAATATCTCATATCAGTTTTAGTAAAAATTGTGGAGACAGAAAGCAAAATGTTTGTTTTCAAGGGTGAGAAATATAGGGTTGTTATTTCATATTGTGTTTTTACCATCACAAAAACAAAAATCTGGGGTCAGGGAGATGGTTCTGTGAGTGAAGCAAGCTTGATGACCTGAATTTGATCCCTGGGACCACACATGGTAGAAAGAGAACCAACTTCCTCAGATTGTCCTCTGACCTCATCAAATGCACTCCCTCCCATAAATAAATTTAATAATTGTCACATGAAATAATGAGACTCAGGGATAGATCTCTGAAGAAGTTGGAGATACTAGAGGGAATAAACACCACAGTCAAATCTTACCCAGCTGTCTTCTAGCTTCCTCAGCCTCGATTCCCTTGGAATGGCTTTTTCTGTGTTTGAATCCTCTCTAAAGTATTCTTTCGGTAATTAAGGCGTGGCCCCACCACACCTGCTTGGGACCCTGGAATTCCTTCTATAATCTGAAGTGACTTTAACTCAGTTAGGATTAAGGGTGTAGGTCACCACTCCCAGGATACTCCCTGTGCTGGGATTAAAGGTTTGAATCACCACTCTGATTTTCCTAGACTGACTGTGGTTAGAGCTCTGGGACTTCTGGAGCTTTTACTAACCCCCTACATAGACTGTGGGTAGATTCCCTCTGATATCTCCAAAACTTCTGAAACTTTATTAAATCCCTACAAATAATTTTTAAAAAATGTGTTAAAAACAGAAAATCATCTAATAAAATCCAATACTCATGTTAAAAACAAATTAAACAAATTCTCAGTTAACTCTGAATTGAAGGATGCCTTCCTTAAAGTGTTAGAGAACTCTTAGGAACAACCATAGTTAACAGCCCCTAAGATTGGCACAAAGAAGGTTAGAGAAATTGTACAGTGGTTAAGTTATGGTCCATATACTTGTTAATGCAAGTTAATGCAAGGTTCAGTTCCCAGCACCCACATGGTGGCTTACAACAGTCCCTCATTCCATTTCCAGGGATTCAACATCTTCTGGCCTCCAGGGCAGTGCATTCATGTGGTGCACAGCCATACATGCACACAAAACAGCTCCCCAATAACAAAATAAAATACAATTTTTGCTAGGTGTGGTGGTGCATGCTTTTAGTCCCAGCACTCAAGAGGCAAAGGCAAGCAAATCTCTGTGAGTTCAAGACCCACCTGATCTACAAAGCAAGATCCAGGACAGGTAAACTACACGGAAAAACCCTGTCTGAACAAAACCAAAACAAAACCCCCAAAATATTAGCACAAAGTGTTCTCTGTTAAAGAAAAATCACAAAGGACAAGATAAACAGAATTTGGCTTTAAGCCAGGCATGGTGGTGAAGTCTGTAATCTCAGAACCTGAGGGGAGGCAAAGCACAGGAGTTCAGAGTCAACGGTTGACTAGAAAAGTCAAGGATAGCCTAGGCTATATCTGAGCCTTCTTAAAAACCAAACCACACTCCAAGTGGTGGCGGTGCATGCTTTTAATCCCAGCACTAGGGAGGCAGAGGCAGAATGATCTCTGTGAGACTAAGGCCAGCCTGGACTGCAAAGTGAGTTCCAGGACAGCCTGCACAGTTGACACAGAAAAACCATGTCTCAAAAGAGAATTAGATTTTGTTCTGATGTTCCCCAGTATAACAGAGCTCGCCTGTCCCAATCTCCCAGTTCCAAATAACTGACTCAGAGGCTGAATATGAATTAGAAATGCTTGACGTATAACTCAGGCTTGTTACTACCTAACGTTTACATTTAAATTAAGCCATTTTTACTGATCGATGAATTACCACATGGCTCATGGCTTTCGCTGTCCTCTAACACATCTTGCTTCCTAGTCAGCTGGCTGGCACCTCTCCTGACGTCACCCTCCTTCTTCCCATCATTCTTACTTTGTCTTTCCCACCTAACTTCCTGCCCAGCTACAGGCCTGTCAGCTTTTTATTAACCAATGAGAGTAATAAATATTCACAGTGTAAAAATGATTGTTCCACAGTACCCTGGCTTGCAGGGAGTGACTGACAGGACAGATCAAGCCCAGATATCAGACTGGGTTAAAAAGGCTGGGGGTGTTTGTTACTTTTTTAGAGATTTTCTCTAAAATGTAGCCCTGGCTGGCTTGGAATTCCTGGAGATCCTCCTGCCTTCTGTCTCCTGAGTGCTGGGGTTAAAGACCTGCACCACCACTGCTGGTCCAGACTGGAAAAAAAGTAAGTTAATGGAAAAATTCATGGAGGACATCAGAGAGAGCTTGATGGATGGATGTGTTAAGGGCACTGAGACCTTGGTGTTCACAAATGTTTCCCTCTGATTATGCCTGGAAGCCTGTGAAACTATAGGCCTGCCTTTGAAGACATCAGGAGGCTGATGTTTCTCTCTCTCTCTTTCTCCCTCTCTGCTTCTGCAACTCAGGGCCTCAAGAATGCTGGGTAAGCTCTTGTTCCGTCTTCTGGCTATCTCCCTATGTCCTTTGACATTTACCTTTCAAAAGGATGGTTTGAGAAATGTCTTTCCTGGATTCTAAGTGTTTAGGTGGAAGCTCACTTTACCCCCCTCCAGACCCTGCCCCTGAGAAAGCCCATCAAGCTATGGCTCCTCCTCCTTCTGAAATGCCAGAGACCATGCATGCAGGGTATTTAAGACCCAGACCATATATTTTCCACTTGGTTTCCCCACTTCCTTGAGACCACTCAGGAACGCTTTGCTCAGACATGGACTTGTAATTAGGCCTGATCTGACTTATTGTTTTGGTGGAGACAGTCAATATCAGGGTACAGAAATCTTGCATCTGGTGTATTGGCCGGGAGGGGGTTGGACACCCCAACCCTGTCTCTTGGAAGAGTGGTGGAGAACACTCTCTCCCCACATCTAGATCAGCTTTCAGTTGGATAAGTTGCCTCTCCCAAGTAATCGCCTTTTGAGTTCCAGGATCCTTCCTGATTTCAAAAGGAAATAGTTGTTTTACATATTAAAACTGTTAAACATATTTCAGATGATTCAGAATTAAGTTTATTATTTATTCAGTTTATTCAATAATCAGAAATAGAATTCATCTCTTGTATATAACACATCAGATCCCATATGGATCTGCCAGGGCCTCTAGCACAAGGTAATGGTGAAATTGATCAGCTATTGGTAGGAAATGTGCTAGAAGCCTCAGAATTTCATAAGAAACATCATATTAATAGTAAAGGTTTGAATAAAGAGTTTTCTATCACTTGGCAACAGGCCAAGGAAATTATAAGAAAAGATCTTACTTGTTCAAACTCTACTACCTGAAGGAGGTAACCCAAAGGGTACTCCAAGAAATAAAATTTAGCAAACATTTTTACAGAGTCTGGAAAATTAAAGTATGTGCCTCATACCATAGATACATATTTAGGATTTCAATGGGCAACTGCTTTGAGTTTTGAAAAGGATGATTCTGTAATTACACATTTATTAGAAGTTATAGCCATCATGGAGATACTTGTACAAACTAAGACTGACAATGCTCTAATATATATCCCCAATAAAATGAAACAGTTTTTTTGTATATTACAACATAAAGCATATTATAGGGAAAGCAGTTATGGAAAGATCTAATTGTACTTTAAAAAATGCTTAATAAAAATTGAAGGGTAATAACAATTCTCAGAGATAGATTGTAAATGCTTTATTAATTTAAATTTTTTTAATGCTGATGAGAAAGGAACAACAGCTGTGGAGAGACATTGGATAGTATAAAGCAAACAAACAAACGAACAAATTTGCTGAGTTAAATCAGCCTGTCTACTTTAAAGATGTTTTGACCTCAGAATGGAAACCAGGATATGTGTTACACTGGGGGAGAAGTTTTGCTTTTGTTTCCACAGCAGAAGAAAAACTACGGATATCATCAAAATTGATAAAAGATTAGATTCAAACAGGAGAGACCTCTTAATTAGGAGAGGTGATAGTTTAGTAAATAGATAGTAAACAGTGTGGCATTCACTCTAAGTTAACTTATAACGGGAACAAATACCTTTCATTAGATCAGATATAACCTGCTAAAAAGGGAAACTCCCCAAGTTAAGGGTGGATCAGGGTTTTGTTTTGTCTTTCTAACATCCAACTAAGGAGTCTGAAGACCATTGGACAACTAAGACTTTTGAAGAGAAGGGGAGAATAATCCACAGAAATGTTCCAAGAAAAAGAGTAAATTGGCTTAATAGTATAACATATTTCCAACAGGATAGAATTTCATAAATCTAAATGTTTGTTTCTGCTGTTCTCTAGAGACATAAAAGGCAAAAGGTCTTTTATAATCCCAATTCAGTTAAAAATTAAGGCTGTCTTTGGAGTTGAGCATGGCTATATTCTTCTCTAAACCCAATTGTACTTGTTAAGGGAAAATCCAAAATCTCTGTCTCATGTCAGAAAAGACACCTTCTTTTTAGATTTTTCTTAGGAAAAAAAAATCAAAATTAAGGGACTATTCTATTGGCACTAATCTTCAAATTCTTTGGTTTTATTTTGACTCTTTAAAACTTTTCTTAAGGTATAAATATTATCTCAAAAAGTATAATATATATATATATATATATATATATATGTGTGTGTGTGTGTGTGTAACTTTCTGTCATTAATGGTCATATAGAATACTAACTAATTTTAGGAACAGGCTTGATCTAGCTTCCTATACATAATTTCAGGCTTGAGTCTGAATCAGGTAATAAGGAACTAAGTTTGCGTACCCCTGATGTATTTAATAGATGGTGGTCCTTTAATCTCTCTGAGATCTGCTGCGTGTGACATTTAAAATGTTTTAAGTTTTCTGGAGTGACCTGTGACCATTCCTGGCAGTGGCCTTTAAGGTTTCTAAGAACGTGATGAGGCCCTACAACACCAAATTCACCTGGATTGTGGTAATGCTACTAAGCTGAGAGACACCACCCAGAAATCAGTTTTGCATTACCAACTACTCAGGACAATTCCAAGATGGTTAGCTCAGACCATCCAGCCTCACAGACTGGAGAGCCAGGACTTCAGATAAGCCCTGTACTTTCTCATCACACCGAGACCACACAACAGCTAGCTCTGAGATTTGACCATTATCTCACTTTTGTCAGGGTGCCCTAAAGATGCCATCACCCCCAGATGATAGGAAGCAGTCTAGAAAACAAGCCATTCACTTTCTCAAGAGGTTAAGTGGGTGGGTTTTGGTCGTTCGGCGAATTATAGATCTTTCTCACTGTTTGTGGGGAAGGTTGGTTGCAAGTTGTTCCTGGTCATGGTCCGAAAAAAAAAAAAACTAAACAAAAGATATTAGATTCAAGGATCTTGTTCTGAAAAGAATAAAAAGAGAAAGAGGGTTTTAGAAATGATAGGAAAAGGGGAGAGCATTGAATCTACTTTTAAATTCAAACAATTACTAGTATCAAACATTTGACATTGGTGTGGATTTTGTATACTGATACAAATCTAAGGTTGCTTTTGTTAGAATATACTCTATATATGTTTCTACTCTTGTTTAATATATTCTTGTATATTGATAAAATTTTAAATTATTTTTGTTATATTGTATATATGCTTCTACTCTTGTCTAAGGAATTGTACCTATGCAGACCGTTTTAAAATGTATAATTAGAAATACAGGTTAGTACTTAGTAATCTATAATAAATAATCAAACTTGTAATTATGTTAGATGTTTCAGAGTTAAACAGAGATATATTTTAGATAGACAGATGGTCTCCAAACACTTCAGAAAGCTACAGAAAATGGCATTTAAGATGTTTTAATCTTAGGCTTTCCATAACTGTGAGAGATATCTGCTCCCGGCAGCATCAAATTATTTCAAAAAAGGATGATAGGCATTGAAGAAACTCCATATTGAGTTTGCTTTCAATGTAGCAAAGTTAACCACTGGGTATAAACTGCTCTTGTCTCTACTACTGACAGTATGCTGTTCAACTTGAACAAGCAGGATATAAACGAAAGTGACCATCAAACTTTCCAAAGCAAGATAGGACAGTCCTTCAAATTTTCTGCTTCGCAGAAAAGTCTGTCAGGTATTCTGGGCCTATAGGCCAAAGATGGATGCCCAACATTACAGAGGAACCTTGGATGGCTGTCCAGGCAGCCAGATGTTTCTGCAATTTCTATAGTTTTGGAATTTGTTTGCTGTGCACTTCCTATTACTCAGGAAATATATCCTTCTCTAGTCTCTGACAGGACTGAAGGTGAGATAGAGTTTTCTTTGTTACCAAATTCAGAAAAGAATCTTACAAAAGAGGTGCAAAGGCTATAAGTTTGAGAGACATAAAAGCTTAAATGGTTTAATAAAATGTTTTGAGGTCTAAAAAGATAGTTTTGGGTTGATAATACAAGTCAGGATAGAAAGTGAATTAGGTACAAAACTCTGGACTCACTAAGATAGGATAAATAATGGAGTATCTTCTCTGAATTTGACAAATGCAAATAAACTGGACATTGTGAATATAATTCTTACCTGATAATTGTTCTTATTGTATATAATTTTAATGTGTTAGAGTTAAAAAACCTACTCTTTTTATTTAAAAAGAGGGGAACGTGGGATAATTTGATTGCACTCTGGCATTCTTAAGACTGATAATAAAATTTACTTTGGATCAGAGGCAGAGCTAGCTAATAGCTGACCAGAATTAGCTATAGATGTTTTGTAGAACTCAGAATATACAGGCAGAAACAGGAAGTAGTAAGGGAGGCTTAGAAAGATTTTTGCCTTGGATTGAGGAAGGAGAGAGAGGAGGTCATGTCTCCATTGCCTCTCTGATCAGTCAGGTTCTTACCCCAATAAGTTGACCTTGAGTCATTTCTGCTTCTGTAAGCACCCCCTACTCATCACTCTGTGAGGAACCCACTGTTTTGCCAGGTTGGCTGTGTCCTTACTTTGGTGTGTCCTTTGTATACAAATGAGTATACATTTGTTCGTATCTCCATAGGAATAGCGTCACACAACATTTGTAGTGAACAAATATTCATCCAGACATACATGTATGCCCATTTAAAGTAAATAATGGGGCTGGAGCAATGGTAAACAGGGGGACTTTCTGCTCTTGAAGAGAACCCTGGTTAAATTTTCAATCACTACAAGGTAGCTTACAATCATCTGCAACTTCACATCAGGGGCATCATCAAGGCATCTGATGACTTCTTCTGACCCTCCCCAGGTTCCAGGCATGAACATGATCATGTGCATATGTGCAAGCAAAAACATTTATACATGTAAAATAAAAGCAGGAAGCCTAAAAAAATTTAAAGTAACAAAATAAATCCATTAAAAATATTAAACAAGAATGGTATACTTCTTTATTCTCATTTGATAGTCAGAGACAGGCAAATCTCTGTGAGTTCAAGGCCAGCCAGGTCTACATATTAACTTCCAGAACAGTCAAGAGAGACCCACTCTTGAAAAACCAACTTCCCTCCCCAGATCATAACAATGCAAGAAAACAAATGACCCAATTAAAAATGCAAAAATGAGTTCTGTTAAAAACTGAACCGAGGTCAGAAATGCAAATAGCCAATAAATACTTTGTGTTTAATATTCTTAGCCAGTGGGGAAATGTGAATCAGAACCACTTAGGTTTTTTTTTTTTTGAGATCTTTATTTATTTTTATAACTTGCGTATGAGTGCTTGCCTACATGTATGTACATCTGCACACCATGTGCATGCATTGCCTGAGGAGTCCAGAGTGGGACATGGATCCCCAAGACTGGAGTGATCAGATTCCCTTTAATTGGAGTTATAGACAGTTATGAGCCAACATGTGGGCTGTGGGAATTGAACACGGGTCCTCTGGAAGATGCTTTGAACCACTGAGTCATCTCTACAGCCCCCAAATTAAAGCCACTCTGAAATTTCTTCTTACCCTAGGCAGCTATTTTCCACATGGGTAACAGCGGCCTTAAGAACTAAGCTTTAAACACTTCTACCCTACAGCAGTGGGTGTGGTTTTCACCTAAGGGTGTGCCTTAGGTTAAAAATGGCAAACTGGAGTCAAAAAAGAGGGCTGAATCCCCTGGAACTATAGTTAGGGATGTTTATGAACCACCATGTTGGTGCTGAGAATTGAACCAGGTTCTTTTGCAAATGCAAGTAAATCTTACCTGCTGAACCATTTCTCCAGCCCTGAATAGCGAGATTAGGGTACAGATTCTGATGTTATCTGAAGACCGTTCTATCGAGTTCTACACATCTAGAGAAAAGTTACTGATTAATAAATTTAACAGCTTATGTCTTTGCCTCTGTGAACAAGGGTTCCTGGAAGAAACCATATCTGCAAAAACTGATTAAAAGTACAGTGACATGGGGAGGCTGAAATTTTCCAGGGCCAGAGCCCAATTACCATATTTTGAACTAGCTTTATTCCTAAACAGTCCTTTCATGAAATAGGCAAAACCTTTTGGAACCTATTAACTTGGCAGACTACTATCTGCTACCAACCCCAAAGCTAATATCTGAGGCCTAGAGGAGAGATTACTCTATCTTTCTGTAACCTCCTTTCTAATGTATCCATCAATGTAATTTAAACCTGTCTTGATTGATCTGGGCCAGCAGGCCATTCTTTGGTGGCAAGACTTATGGGGACCATGGCATGAGACCATGGGATGACAATGACATGAATGTAGTCTGAGAAAATAATGAAGATAGCAGAGTTTGGGATTAGGAAGTCATGCACAGGCTGATGGCACAGGCAAGTTTAGTCAGAAGTATAGCATCTTACATACAGTTTCTATGTAGGGGAGAAACAGGCCAAAGTAAGCAGGACACTAAGCATGCAATGTTGCACAAGGGAAACACAGAGTACCTAAAGAGTTTCACAGACCAGCACACAATGGCCTTGAGACTGACAGATCCAGTTTCTGCCAGTAAAAACCTAGGAACTAAATTTTAGCCTCTTTAAGGTCCTGATCCTGGAGCAAACCTTGTCAAGTCTGCCCCTGGGCAAAGATACAGAACTAGGCTCCATTTGTCCTTTATCCAGACCTCTGAGGAAATCTTGAGTTGGTTGGCTTTCAAATTTGGTTTATGACTTTGTTCTGTTACTGTAAAATATCATAAGACTAATTTCAAAGGGAACATGGAACCTGGAATAACTTAGTTCCATATTTCCTGGGCATGGTCATTTGAATTCGTTTCTAGAATAAACTGTCTCCTCTTCTCTTTGATAGGAGAGCCGAGTCCTCTTCTGCCTACCACTGTGGGTTCTAACTTTCCTTCCCCCTGACTCTTCTTGCAATTTTGTTTTTTTGAGACAGAACTTCCCTATGTAGTCCTGGCTGTCCTGGAACTCACTCTGCAGACAAGGCTGGCCTTGAACTTAAAGATCTGCCTGCCTCTGCCTCCCAGTGCTGGGACTAAAGGCTTGCACCACCACATCTGGTCCCTTGCAATTTATTTTTTGCATTGTATGTTCTAGAGAATGAACTCATGCTTAAGACCAAGATATCTCTCTAACTCTATTTGGTGTTTTAAAATAGGGTCTCATTTCTGTAGCCCCAATGTCCAGGAGCTTGCTATATAGATTAAGCTGGCCTTGAACTTGTAGCAATTTGGCTGCCTCTACTTCCTGCCTTGGCTGGGGTGTCTTAGTGAGAATTTCTATTGCTGTGAAGAGACACCATGACCACAGCAGCTCTTATAAAGGAAAGCATTTAATTGCGTGGTTTATAGTTTCTGGGATTTAGTCCATTATTACTGTGGTGGTACATGACAGCACACAAGTGGACATGGTGTTGGAGGAGCTGAGAGTTCTACTCGCAGACAGCAGATGGAGAAACTGCCACCCTGGGCATGACTTCAGCATATATGAGACCTCAAAGCCCATGCCCACAGTGACACGCTTCCTCCAACAAGGTCACACCAACTCCAACAAGGGTCCATCTCCTAATACTGCCACTCCTTATAGGCCAAGCATTCAAACGTATGTGTTGTCTATGAGGGCTATAGCTACGCAAACCATGGGGTTACAAGCATGAACCACCACATTGGCCTTAGTTTTATTTAATCCATCAGTTCTAAATATCTTAAGTTATATAATTTGCTACATTTTTTTCTTTCTAAACCCTTTCAGTATTATTACCTATTTTATTATCCCTACTCCACCTTTAAAGATTCCTGCTGTGGGATGTTGCTCTTGTACACTGTAAAGATTTGTCACTGTAAATATTGGTTTAATAAAATACTCATTGTCTAGTGGCTGGATAGGAAGCGGAGGTGGGGCAACCAGACTGGGAGAATTCTGGGACGCAGAAGAGCAGAGGAACAGATGACAGAGCAAGATGCAGAGGAAGTGCAACGAGCAAAAATGTACCAATCTATATAATGAAACATAACAGAAATATGGGTTAACTTAGAGTATAAGAGTTAGCAAGTAATAAGCCTGAGCAATAGCCCAGTCAGCTTGTAATTAATATAAGCCGTTATATGACTAAGGGACTGTGAGACCAGCCAGGTAGGACACAGAAACTTCTGATTACATATTCCCATTTTGAAATCCATATCTAGTGAACATCCAGGATTTGCTTCATAACGATTGTTCTGAACTCTGTGGCTAAGAAATTCTGTTGGAAGCTCAGCATGGTAGTGCAAACTTTTAATTCCAGCACATGGGAGGCAAATTAGATCTCTGAGTTTGAGGCCAGGCTGGTCTACATTGGGAGTTCCAGGACAGCTGGGACTACACAGAGAGGCCCTGTCTTGAAGAAGAGGAGGAAGAGGAGGAGGAGAGAATGATTCTGCTTGGCTCCATAGAGATAGCTCCATTGGTAACATGTTTTCTGCCATGCAAACATGAGGATCCAAATTTGCTCCTCAGCATCCATGGGAAAACCATGCAGCAACCCTATAATTCCAGTGTTGGAGAGGCAGAGATGGACAGATCCCTGGGGCTTGCTGGCCAGCCAGTCTACCCAAGTTGTTCAGCTCCAGGTTCAGTGAGAGGCTCTGGCACAAAACAATAAAGGGGAACAATTGAGGAAGACACTTCACCTTTACCTCTTGTCTCCACGTACATACACATGCGCATACATACACACGTGCACACAGAAATGTATACACATACAGAAATTTGATTTGGTTGGCGGCTATGTCTAATCAATCAACTACATTGCTGTCTTTATCAGCCAATCACACTTTCAAGAACAAAATACCTGCTTAGTAAGTTCCTTGCCTCGTGCTGTTCTAGGGATCCGTAGGAAAAGAGGAGACCCCTCTCCCCATGTTTGAGATTTACTAAATGGACTCTGGATATGGATGTTGTGAACTACACTGTTTTAAGTTTTTATACTTATTATTATTGTGTATGTGTAGGCAAGAGGTAGACACGGAGGTCAAGGGACAACTTTCAGGTTGGTTCTCTCCTTCCACCAAGTGGGTCCTGGGGATCAAAGTCAGATAGTGAGGTTTATCAGCATTTGCCTTTATCCACTGGACATCTTACTAGCTCTTATGCTGATTAAAATTTTTTATTTTTATTATTTTAATTATGTGTGTGTGCTGGATAGTTTTATGCGAACTTGATGCATGCTATAGTCATCTGAAAGGAGGGAACCTCAATTAAGAAAATGCATCTGTAAGACTGGGCTGTAGGCAAGCCTGTAGGGCATTTTCTTAATTAGTGATTGACTGCGGAGGGCCCAACCAATTGTGGGTCCTAACCCTGGGCTTCTGGTCCAGGGTTCTATAAGAAAGCAGGCTAAGCAAGCCATGAGAAGCAAGTCAGTAAGCAGCGCCCCTCCATGGGCTCTGTTGTGGAATATTTCTTCACACTGTGTGAAGATGTGCTATTGTGACTGGTTTAATAAAGAGATGAATGACCAATAGGTAGACAGGAAGAGGTTAGGTGGGACTTCTGGACAGAGAGGTCTCGGGAAGAAGAAAGGCAGTCACCAGCCAGATGCTGAGGGAGCAAGACATGCAGGAGAACTAAAACCATAAAGTCACATGGCAACACATAGATGAATAGAAATGGGCTAAGTTATAAGAGCTCGTGAGACAAGCCTAAACTACAGGCTAAGTTTTTATAATTAATAATAATCTCCATGTCATTATTTGTGAGCTGGCACCCCAAAGAAAAATCTGTCTACAGCCTCTGCATCAGCTCCTGCTTCCATATTCCTGCCCTGTTTGAGTTCCTGTTCTGGCTTCTTTCAGTGATGGACTAGATATGGAAATATAATTCAAACAAACCCTTTTCTCCCCAATTTGCTGTTTGATCATGGTGTTTGTTTGTAGCAATAGAAACCTAACTAAGTCAGAGTGTATCTAAATGTTTCTGTGCATGTGTACATGCTCTTAACCACTGAGCAATCTTTCAGCCACTTTATGCTGCTTTTAAAAATTGCTCATTGTTATTAGTAAGTTAGATATGAATCTCTACTAGGCATTTTGAAATAATGAAAATGACTTGCGAACTATGGTTCCCTTTGTTCCATTTTCCAACTTGGTACAGTATTCCTAAGGGTAGCCAATTTCAGTTTGAACTTGGCATGAGTGCTCAGAGGTAAGTACTGGGAAAACCAGAAATATTAATCACACAGGGTTTTCTCTTCAGTGAAGGAAATGTATAACCTGGAAGTGGATATTGTTAATTATCTAGTGACCTTTGTTATTTGTACCTGCCATCCCAATGTTTATCCTAAACTCTCCCTCTGTCCCCCGACCTTTATTTTTAGCTCAGTCAGTAGAACCCATTCTTGGAGAACATGTCACATGTACTTTGTAGCCTTCTGACCTCTGTTTCAGTTAGAGACCACATCAAATCCTAGACCAGTGGTTCTCAACCTTCCTAACACTGTGACCCTTTAATACAGCAGTTCTTCATGTTGTGGTGACTCCCAAACATAAAATTATTTTAATTGCTACTTCATAACTGTAATTTTGCTACTGTTATAAGTTGTAATGCAAATATTTTTGGAGATAGAGGTTGTCAAAAGGGTTGTGACCCACAGGTTGAGAACCACTATCCTAAAGCCTTAAGCTGTAGAATCTATCTTTATGGTAGAGGTCACATGTACTTTGAAAAGAGTTTCAATGTAGTCATGCCTTAAGCTTTACCGTGCACATGGGATTGAGATAATCACTACTGGGAAATTTTTTTGCCCCAAATTACATTGTATTTAAATATGTCTAAAATAAACTGACCTGTAGACTCCAGAAGATGATCCAGGAGTGACTAAGTTGAGTGTTCTTTCTCACCTCACCTGGATGGTTTCCTTGACAACCGTGATGCTTACAGGGACCCTCACACAGTGGAGTCAATCCTCCCTCAGCCTGTTTGGTGCTCAACATCAGAACTCAAAGGTTACTCTCCGATGTTCCCTTATCCTGCTCTCTTTCCTCATGGTTGCTTCCCACTGTACCTGTAACAAGAGTCCCCAGTTTCCCTGCCTGCGTCTTAGCTACACCTCCATAGCTAAATAGAGTTTATGCACAGCAACCCTTAAAGATTTATTTATTTTGCTTTATGTATATGAGTGTTTTGGCTGCATGTGTGTATGCACCAGATGTGTACCCATTTCCCATAGAGGTGAGCAGAGGGCATCAGATATAATAGAACTTGACTTCTGAACAGACCTGGACTTCAGTTGTGAGTGCCATGTAGGTGCTTGGAATAGAACCCAGGTCCTCTGTAGGGGCAGCAAGTGCTCTTAACCACCGTGTCTTCTCTCCAGCTCCAAATACCCATCCTTAAATCCTAGCAGTCTAAAAACAATTACAAGAGGTGTCCTAAAGATGGCATTCTTCTGGCTAAATGATGCTTTCTGCTATGGAGAGCTACTGGGGGCTCTCATTACATGTTCTGAGGATTAGAAAATACCACAGCAATTTTAGGCACACACAGTCCACACAATCAAATCCCAATCTCCCTCTCTTTCTTTCTCTCTCTTCCTCCCTCCATTCTCTATTCTATGTTGCATAGGTTGGTTTCAATTCCTGAGCTCAAGATATTGTCTTGGTTTAGATCCCAATGAACTATTACGGTGTCAGGCATGCAGCATAGCAACTGGCTTTCAATTCTGCCTTTCATGGCAGTCGCATAATCTGAACACTGGATCAATGAATCACTGCTCCCAGAGGAAACATAGGATTAGCTTTCTGAGAGTGTCAGGTCGTTATTCTGTCAACTGAACAACATAAAATATTCCTTGTTTTGTGTATAAAGTAATTATTATTTACTGAATTTTGAAACAAGGCCAATAGCACCACCACAACTTATATCTGACGTAACTTCATCTAGCATATATCTATTCTTCATAGGGTTTGTTAACAAGTCTTTTTTTTTTTTTAAATTTGGGAACACTAGAAAAAAAATGACGTTCTATGTGTGGGGGCAGCTGTAGAACAGCAAAACCACCAACAAAAGTACAAGAATGAAAAAAAAATGAGGGGCTGGAGAGATGGCTCAGTGGTTAAGAGCACATGCTGCCCTTCCAGAGGGCCCAGGTTCAATTCCCCGCACCCACATGGCAGCTCATAACTGTCTGTAACTCCAGGATCTGACACTCTCACAAATCATACATGCAGGCAAAACACCAATGCGCATAAAATTAAAATAAGTTAAAAAGAATGCAAAAATGTAAAAGGGTGAGGTACTATTAGGGCTGAGGAAGACCATGTTGTTTGCAGACTGAGAACTGGATGAAGTGGGTAGAATGTGCCCTGGTCCCACTTCACCTCAGAATGTCTTTGGGAAACAAACTTTCACTTCAAGTGTTGATTTTGGAGTTACAAAAAAATGTGAGTAGGCTAGCTGACAGATGTAGGCTTTAAATAACCTCCAGTGAGCTATGCTTAAAAGAACTTCAGACAGGTTCATTTGAACAGTGTATTTCATTTCCTTCCTTCCTTCCTTCCTTCCTTCCTTCCTTCCTTCCTTCCTTCCTTCCTTCCTTCCTTCCTTCCTTCCTTCCTTCCTTCCTTCCTTCCTTTTTCCTGAGACAAGGTCTCTTGACATAGCTCTGGCTGTTCTAGAACTCACTATATGGACCAGGCTGACCTTAAAGTCACAGAGATTCACCTGCCTCTGCTTCTCAAGTGGTGGGACCAAAGGTATGCACCGCCCCACAAGGAATGATTCACAAGCCAGCACCATTCATAATCAAAAGAGGCTCAAAGAACTCAGCTTTTGAATATGGGCAATATTTATAGACAGAACAATTGAAGGAAAGTACAGAAATAGTGACAGGCAAGCAGCTGCCTTACATGGTCTGAATTTTGGAAAATACTTATGATTGGCTGAGATCTGCTATTATACATAGTCACTGGGTGGTGGCATATGCCTTTAATCCCCATCACTCAGAAAGCAGAGGCAGGAGGATTTTTGTGAGTTCAATGACAGCCTAGTCTACAGAGTGAGTTCCAGGGGAGCCAATACCACACAGATAAACTGTCTTCAGAAACAAAAAACAAACCAAAACCCATATGTGTATATATATATGTGTATATATATATGTATATATATATATGTTTGACTTGAATTTGTTTCAAGGTACACCCACCCATCAGAAAACAACACGTGGACAATCTTAAAGCTGAATAGATAGTCTGTATTGCTGGCCTGAGGCTGCACAGAAAATTTGTCGAAATTATACAGCCCTGATTCTTACAGTTCTTTGTGTTTTATGCAGGAAATACATTTCAGTTAGCAAGAAGCAGAACTATGGAAACCAAAAGGCAAGGTCAGCATATTTAGGAACTTTCCTGGATCCTGGAACTACTGGTGAGGTCTTTGATGGATTAAATGTTTATATCATTTTTGGCAGGTGTTGGGGCCCATGTACTGGATTTTAAGGTCAGAATTGTACCTCTAACATAGGGTCAATTGTCTAGGGAGCTTGCTAAAAGAGTCACAGAGATCCATCTGCTTCTGCCTCCTGAGTGTATTACAGGATCTCATTGCCATGTGTTTTTTTTTTTTTTTAAGACAGGGTTTCTTTTTGCAGCCCTGGCTGTCCTGGAACTCATTCTGTAGACCAGGATGGCTTTGATGGAACTCATAGAGATCTGTCTGTCTCTGTCTCCCAGAGAGTGTGTGGGGGGGGGGGGGGAGAATTAAAGGCACGAACCACTAAGCCTGGCTCTGCCTTAATTTTTAAAAAAATTTTACCCACATGTAGAATTCTGACTTTGCTAGTGTACATTGTGCTGTAACTCCCACACTGATTGTACTCTCCTCTCTAACAGATTCAGAACGTTTCTAACACTCCAAAGAATCCTCAGGCTTCCGAGGTTTCTCTAATGGCCAGCTCTTCCCTTCCAAGCCTTTCCTCTTTCACTGTAAAGGGCACAGGAACCAGCACGGAGCGGTGCAGATGCCAGGTTATAGGATGTTTTCCTCCTGCTTGACAAACCTCGCCTGGACCTAGGTCGATCAAAAGACTTGCCGCTAGAACCGCTGCGCACGCTCAGACGCTCTACACGACCTCTTCCCGCCGGGTCCCTGTAACCCGGCCCCGCCCCCGACGCCGAGGCCCCGCCTCCGACGCTTAGGGCTGGGTCCCAGGACCTCAAAAAGCTCAGGCTCGGTGCGGGCTTCAGTCCGAGGAAGACGATTCCCACTGCGCTTTCCTCTGGGGCTGCTGCCGGAGCCATGCCTTCTAACGCGCTAAAGTCTCCACACCTGCGCCGGGTGTTCGTGGTCGGTGTTGGCATGACCAAGGTAAACAGAGCTATGAGATGCGGCGCAGGAGATCTGCTTTTGTGACAGGGGAAGCCAGGTCTCAGGACGGTCACCGTCTGCACTGCTGCCCCATCGGGGTTTTGAGATGCTGCTCCTGGGGTCGCAATGTCTCGGGTTTGTTCCCTCAGTTGTTATTATTATTTTTTTCTTTGCCTTCCTGTTTCCCTTTTCTCTCTGCTGAGAGCCTGTGAAGGAGCTCCCTTTTCCCCCCAAAACTCAGACCTCACACTTCTTAGATTCTAAATCCCGAGGTAGGCTGGTGGTGGTGGTGTGTGTGGTGGGGTGCCTCACATCTGTATGTAGTGGGAGCTTTCGGAGGTGCAGCCTGGAGAGATCATAGAGGATTATGTAGCAAGACCTTGTTTCACCAAACAAAGCAAACCAAAACGACAGAAAAACATTTGAAGCTTGGACAGAAGGCAGATCTGCCTGACAGAAAGGAGATCGTGAGTGCTACCAGCTCAGTGGTGGCTCTAAGTCTCCTCAGATAACAGCAAGTGTGGCTGTGGATAGAAACAAGCAAAGCTTGGCTCTTACTGCAGATGCAGGTGCCCTCCATCCCCTACTACGTGGTTGTTTCTCTAGTACTAAGGCGACCAGAAGCTCCCATAGCCTCCTCTCTCAATATCCTGACTCCCCCCTGTGCCCCAGTAATGCCAACTTACCTGAGCTTCTGTCTTAACTTCTGCTACTTTGCCTCTAGTGGCACTGCTTGCTCTGGCTGATGTCCCCTGGTTAACTAACTCCTTTGTGTTCTTGAAGGGACAGTTCAGATCTTATCTTCTAGTGAACTATTGATATCTTGGCTTCCTCACAGAGCCTTGAACTTAGCCCTTCTAATTCACTTTGATGCACTGAATTTTTTTCGTTTAGATGTCTGTATTCTGGTAATGTATTGCTACAGGGTGGGTACGATTATTCACTACTGTATTCCCCACAATGATAATCTGAGTGTTAGCTGATCAATATTGGATGATGAATATACGTTGTGAAAGAGTTACTTGAGAGATTTTTTTCCTGTTTAAAAAAAAAAAAAACAGCCTTAGATTTTATATTATTCCCCACCCCTCCAAGACAGGGTTTCTCTGTGTAGCTTTAGCTGTCTTGGAACTTGCTCTGTAGACCAGGCTATCCTCAAACTCACAGCCATCCTTCTGCCTCTGCCTCCTGAGTGCTGGGATTAAAGTCGTTCACCACCATTCCTGGAAATTTTTATATTATCTTAGTAGCAGGCTGAGAGCATGCAATTCATCCAAAACATGTAAATTGAAAAGCTGACTAATATTTTATAAAGTTTAGAGAACATCCCACTGTTGCTTGGAGGGGGAACTTCTGCTGGTACAGGTGGATAGTAAAACTTTCAAAAGTATTTTCTAGCTTAAAAAAAAAATAAGACCATCTCTTACTATATAGACCTGGCTGGCTTTAAACTCGATCAAGCGCTGGGACTGAAGGTGTTCCTCTCCACTCCCTGCTAGCATGTTCCATTTTAAACTATCTTCTTTTGGTCGTTTAATGTGTATTTATATAGTCTAGGGAAAGCACGTTTCCAGGGTGGGGGAAATATGCTTTTTTTTTTTTTTTCTATTTGGGACGTTGAGGGAAAAGATGCATTAATATTCCTTTAGGGAAGAGGAAAGGAATGGAAGATGGTTTCATCATTTCAGCCTATGTTCAGCATGGGTGCTGTGTGTTATATGTGAGCAAAGATGAGAGAGAGAGGAAAACCCTGGAGATCTAACTTACTGGGTAGAGCACTTGCCAAACATTCGTGAAGCCCTGGCTCTCAGTCTTACATAACCAGGAATAGTGAGAATCAGAAGTTCATGGTCATCCTCAACTTTACATAGCAAGTTCACAGCCCGCCTGGGTTACATAAGACCTTTCGTTAAACAAAGACCAAGGCCTAGCAAGGTGCTCACTGTGTAAAAGTTCATTTCATTAGGCTTGACAACCTAAGTTTGATCCCTCGTCCTCATATACTACAAGGATAGTGTGGATTCTTAAATCCTCTGACCTCCCCATGTGTACTGCAGAGTGAGTGGGCCCTATACACACACACACACACACACACACACACACACACACACTCCCTCTCTCTCTCTCTCTCTCTCTCTCTCTCTCTCTCATACACAAACTGAAGGTAGACTTTTAAAAACTGACATAAACAAGAGGAAGAATGAAAAAGTATAATTTGGAATTTTTAATTAAACATGGAAGATGGACTTACCTTTTGGTTTGTTTTCTTCTCCCAAATCACATTAAATCAGTGAGTAACAATGTGCATTGGAGCAGAAACTATAACAAGAGGGGCCAGGACATATTTAGAAGATTAAAAACGGATAGAAGCCAGTTTGGTGGCACACTCCTATGATCCTGGCACGGTAGAGGTGGGAGCAGAATCACCTCAAAACCAAACAAAACCCATCTTCCTAGCTCTGTTCTTAGAAAACACACCCAAACATACTCCACCTTCCTGTCCCGGGTTGGGGGGGGAAGTATTTGAAATAATTCTAAGGAAAAGTCAGCTTGCTATGGCATCGTCTTCCCGTAAAACTTAGAGAGGATATACTCTACTTGTGCTCAGAAAGCATCCTTTAAACTTTGTGTGTGTGTGTGTGTGTGTGTGTGTGTGTGTGTGTGTGTGTGTGTGAGAGAGAGAGAGAGAGAGAGAGAGAGAGAGAGAGAGAGAGAGAGAGAGAGAGAGAGAGCGCAAGCTCAGATGACAACTTTGTGGGGTTGATTTTGCCCTTCTTTCTGTGGGTTGTGGGGACCCAGGTCACCAGGCTTGTGTGGCAAACACTTTTACCTGCTGAATCACCTTGTCAGCCCTATTCAAATTTTTTGTTATTTTAAATTAGTTGTTGGCACATGGCACCAAACCCAGTGCCTTGAGCATGCCAGGAAAAGGCTAAGCCTCAAAGATAGGAAGTTTGAAGTTAGCCTGAGTACAAGAGAGACCCTGTCTCAAAAAACTCAAACCAACCAACAGATAGAACACACTGTTCTATCAACTAAAGTTGAGTATTAATGTGAGTATATGAGATTTTTCATTTAAAAAAATATTTCTAGCTCTGTCACTTGAAGAGACCTAGAAACAGTAACCAAATCAGTGATATTCTTGTTGTTAAGAATGAGGTCCTGAAATATCTTTTATTTTGTCCAGAGAAAGTGTCTTATTTATTCCATTCAGGCCTCAGTCTCACCATGTAGTGAGGATGCCTTTGAACTTCTAGCCTGCCTTCCTCTACATCCTGAATATCCGGATTATAGAGTGTGCTGTCATGTCCTATTTATGTGGTCCTGCAGATGGAAGCCAGGGTTTCATGCATGTTAGATACATAGTTGAGTTACCCAGGCCCCCAACCCCTGAAATATGATTTTCTATTAAGCAAACTGGTTGGTTGGAGAAACTGCAAAATCTAGGTGAGGTAAGAAATTATCAAGATAAGCTTGAAGAATTTTGTTATAATTAATTGTGAAGAAATCAGGCCCCCTTGGGTTATGTCACTGATAAAGCTCTTAGTGACCAAAGCTAGGACAATCTGAACTCTGTGGGTGTGGGCGCGCATGCGGGCGGCTAGGGGACAACTTTAGGTACCATTCATCCGGCTCTGTCTGCCTTGCTCTTGTGTGACGGAGTTTCTCCCTTGTCTCTTACTCACCAGGGAAAGATGGCTGCCTCTTCAGGCCCTGTGACCCGTCAGTCTCTGTTTGCCCTAGGGCTAAAATTATAAATAGGAGACCACACTGGGCTTTTTAAGTACATTCTCACGTCCTCATGCAAGGCAAGCATTTTGCCAGCTAAGCTTCTTCCCCAGTCCAACCATTTGACCTTTAAACATGATAATGGTTTTAATTGACTAAATCCCATTACTACTGCATCCATATTGTTTATATCTTAAAAGCTCTTTGTAGGACATTGGCGAACCTATTGGTTTTCTTAAAAACTGGCCAACAAAAGGAAACAATCATCTAGTTGTAGATATAATCAATGATGAAACTCCAGTTCTTAGGAGAAAAGCAGGAATCCCCTATCTGCTGGACAAACATGTATTGATGAGGTGAGTGGTAAGGTTGGGAAATTATATAATATCAAATTTGGAAGAGATGTTCAACTTACAGAAGTACTATTTTGTTTGATTTTTTGAGACAGAGTGTCTTGTAACTGATCGCATAGATCAGGCTGGCCTTGAACTCACAGAGATCTGCCTGATTCTTACTCCTGAGTGCTGAAGCTGAAGGCATGAGCCTCCACACCTAGCTAGAATTACTAATTTTTAAATTTTTTTTTTTTTTTTGACACAGGATCTCATGTAGTCCGGGTTGGCTTCCAACCCTCTGTATAACAGTAGATGACTCTTCAGTTATTTATCCTCTTCCTTCCCCTTGCTTAGTGCTAGGATTGCACAAGTGAGCCTGTGCATCGGGTCTGTGCAGTGCTGAGGATCAAATCCAGACCTTCATGCATTTGAAGCAAGCATTCTACTGAGATAGTCTCAGCCCTGATGACCAATGGGTAATGTTTGCTCTAAAAGACGCATTTGTTAAATAAATGGTTCATTTGTTTATGGATCCATTGATGGATAGGATCAATAAAGATTTGATTCCTCTCTCTGTCTCTGTGTGTGAGGGGGCAGGTCTCTCCTGTCACCTTGTGGGTTCTGGGGATTGAAGTCATATCAGGTCTTTGTACTAGTGCGTTTCCTACCAAGCCATCCCATAGACTTACCTTCTACTTTCCTTTTGTTAAGGTGTGGACTCTCAGAGGCTGGCCCCCTTGGCTCAAGTGATCCTGCTGCCTCAGCCTTCCTAGTTGCTGGCATTATAGGCCCTCAACACCATGCCTAGATCAAAGTACAGCATTTTACTATAACACATTATGAAGAGTTTCAATTACTCATTACATTTTCACATACAACTTCCACATTAAAGTAATTTCTACCTCTTAAGTTTTACTTAGTATTAAAAAGAAATACCCATGGAAGGGGTTATAGCTCAGTGGCCAGATGCTTACCTACCACACATCAAGACCCTTTTGGTCATTGTTGTTTTTGGCATTTGGGTTTATTGTTTTCGAGACAGGGCCTCACTGTGTAGCCTTGAATAGCCTGAAACTTGCTAGATTTGACGGACCTAGAACTCACAGAAATCTGACTGCCAGAATAAGATCTCCAAGATTATCCAGGTTGAAAGCTCTTGGTTTGAGTGAATGAATGATCCTTCCTCAGTGAATAAGGTAGATGACCAAAGGAGGATGCATCTCACTATCAGCCTTGGGCCTTCATGTATATATGTGCACACGCCTATGCACATGCACACAGACATGGAAAAAAAGAACATTTAAATTATTATTTTTCTAATTGTATATCAAAAAGGAAAGGATATTTAACTACTTACTTTTCTAATTGTATATTTGCATTGGGTCAGATTTATTTCATAGATTTCAACCAAAATAATGTAAAACCGAAGATATGAACAAGTATCAGACATGAATCTGTGTCTTGGTAAACTAGGTATCAACGAAAAACAGAAATGTTGGCCCTGTGCAATGGCTCAGTGGGTGCTTCCCCACTGCTCCTGATCTGTTAGATGTTGGCCTGAATGGACGGTGGGAGGAGAGAACCACTTCTTCCACATTGTCCTCTGACTGTGCACACAAAATAAATAAATGGGAAAAAAATGGCTCCCTGAGAAGCCTTTCTTATTTTGTCTCCTAAACTGGTCGTTGCCAAATTAATCTATATTTATTGAATATTTTGTATTACATTGGAAGCTCCCTAAGGGTAAAGACTGGATGTTTTTATATTCAGAATAAAGGAACATGGTGGTTGCTCAGTGGTGTGTGTGTGTGAGTGTGTGTATGAATGTGTGTGTGTGTGTGTGTGAGAGAGAGAGAGAGAGAGAGAGAGAGAGAGAGGGAGGGAGGGAGGGGAGGGAAGGAGGGAGGGAGGGAGGGAGGGTCTTGCATGTAAGACCAGCTTTTGGGATTCACTTCTCTCTTTCCATGTGGGTTTTGAGGCTTTACTGTAGATTATCAGGTCTGTACAGGAAGCATTTCACTTGCTTGCCATTTCTTTCTTTCTTTCCCTTTCTCTCTTTCTCTCTTTCTCTCTCTTCTCTCTTTCTCTCTTTCTCTTCTTTCTTTCTCTCTCTCTCTCTCTCCTCTCTCTCTCTCTCTCTCTCTCTCTCTCTCTCTCTTTCTTTCTTTATTTTTCTTTCTTGGAATGGTGTCATAAATTCCAAGCTGACATAGAACTTGTGTAGCAAACTTCCTGCTGGGATTACAGTCTTTGGTCACAATGCCTGGTCACTCTGCACACTCAGTCATATCCTTACCAAGTACAGTGTTTTTGTCTGAATGAATAACTGAATGAATTCCTGTGATACTTTTGTAAAAAACAAAACAAAAAAACAAAAAAAAAACACAACAAAACCCTCTATCCCTGCTTCTGTTTATAATACTCTTCTGTGTTCTAGTTCATGAAGCCTGGGGAGAAAAATGCAAGAGATTATCCTGATATGGCAAAGGAAGCAGGTAAAAGAGAAATATCCTGAACATTGAATAGCTTATTGTGTGGTCTGTGCTTACTCCATCAGTAGAGTAACCTTGCACACACAAAAAGAAACACGGTCCTGGGGAAGAACTCCCACGGAGTGTGTTGAGGGGGTGTGATGGAAAGAGAAGGAAAATACACATGGGCAGGTTTAGCAGCTATATAACTAGAGCAGACAGCATTGTATACTTTGATGTGTTATTAAACTGTGTTGGAATGGTGTCCTACTTAACTTTGTCAACTTGACACAGCCTGGAGTCACCTGAAAAAGGAGTCTCAATTGAGGAATTGCTGAGGTCAGATTGGCCTGTGGGCAGGCCTGGAGAGGGGTTGACTGTTAATGGACCTAGGGAGGCACAGCCCATTATGGGTGACACCATTCTTTGGGTAAGTAGTCCTAGGTTGTGTGAGAAAGTTGGCTAAGCATGAGCTTGTGAAGGCAGAAAGGGAGCTAGCCAGCAGTGATCCTCCATGGTTCCCGCCTTTGTGTTCCTGCCCTGATTCCCCCCTGCTCCTGTGATAGAGTGGGAAACGATGTGTCAGCCACATAAACTTTGTCCTCACCTAAGTGGCTTTGGTCAGAATGTTTTCTCACAGCAACAGAAAACAACTAGGAAGATGGCAAATCTGTTTCTTGCTATGAAGAGACTCAAGGCAATTTATAAAAGAAACATTTAATTGGGGGCTTGCTTACAGTTTCAGAGGGTGAGGCCATGACCATCGTAGTGGGGATGACAGGCCCTGCAGCAGCAGCTGAGGGCTTACATCCTGTTCCACAGGCAGCAGGCAGGGAGAAAGCTCACTGGGCTTTTGAAGTCTCAAGCCCACCCCTAGTCACACACCTCCTTCAACATGGTATTATCTCCAAATCCTTCTTAAAACAGTCTACTAACTGGGAACCAAACACTTAAATTCATGTGTCTTGGGGTGGGCATTCCCATTCAACACATCACCACCATTAAGTGGGTAACTCAATTCTAGTGTGTGTTCCTTGTAGTTAACAACAAATCGGTGTTTTCCTTTCCTGGAAAAGGGATGCTTACATTTAAGATGTAGCTGAATGCTTATATGATGGTTTTACCTCTCTCCATTTCACTGAACCAACCTAGAGAATTCTTTTCCTATCACTAGTCTGAGGCATATCTAAGTGAAATGATACACTTTGTGATTGTTTATTCTAATTAGATCTAGTACAGAAGAGATGTGGGCAAACATCACGATTAGCTGAACTCAGAGAGACAAGGGCTTCAGGTACAGGGCTCCCCAGTCTAGGAGTGTTTGGCATTTTTCCGCTGCCTGAACGACGATGACTATGAGTTCCAGCAGAGAGAATGACATCATTTTCTTTCTTTTTCTCATAAGGGAACGGATTAGAATGAACTCTTTGTGTGGTTGAAATAACTAAATAAATGCCAATGCAAGAAAAGGCAAGAAAGGGAAGAGGAGGGATGGCTGTGGAGACATTGTGAGCATAAGTTCCAGCTGACTTGGCAGAACACTGGGAACACCTGTATCTCATACTTGGAGACCTCAGGAGCCTCTTCATTCCTGAGAAGGTGCTAGACACCACCCTTCTAGGGAGCCTCCCCTGGGTCTTGCTAATTGCTTGGCAGCCCCAAAGGACTTTCTGTGCTTATTCATGAAATGGTTGTGGTTATTCCATGGTGACCATGCACACCCAGTGTAAAATTTAGAATTTGTATCAACTTATTGTACAACCCAATATTCAGGCATTTTTACAGTGAGTCTATCATCCCAGGATGAGAAGGATGGAGTTATTAGAGATTTGATTAACGGCCCTTGGTTCTTGGGACAGCCACCATTTCTTTTGAATATTTATGTTCTGTGTTCATAAACATTCTTCTTTTGACTAATGTTTTTTGCCTTTCTCAGAAGTGGGAGATGCTTTAATCAGTTTTCTGTTTGGTTGTTGTATTTTATCGAGACAGGATTTCTCTGTGTAGCCCTGGCTGCCCTGGAACTCTCTCTGTAGACAAACCTGGCTTTGAACTCTCAGAGATCTGCCTGCCTCTGCCTCCCGAGTGCTGAGATTAAAGGCATGTACCACTACTTCCTGGCTTTATATCCTGATTATTAAAAATAATTTTATTATGAGGCATTTCATGTGTTATTTATAATTATTTAGAAAATTTTAATTTTTATACAACATTTTATCCTGTTTCTGCTCTTTGGAGATTTAAGTTCCTAATTTCTTGATATTTTAATGAAATTTAAGTGGGTATATTAATAAGTAAATAATTGTTCCCATTTTTGAGGATAGATTCAGCAGTCCAGTCATTGGAATAATGAATGTGAACATTTATAAAACTCTTGACAAATTATTTACATTTGAAGTTTCACTGACAGACTCAGAGACTGCTCTTTTTCTGTGTGTTTTGTTTTCTGTATCCTAGGCTGGCCCACACTTACTGTGTAGCTTAGGGTGGCTCAAGTTTTGGTTCTCTTCTCTCCACTTTCCTGCATGTTGAGATTGCAGGAATATGCAGCCACACCTAGTTTATGGGATACTGTGGATCAAACCCAGGGCCTGGTGCCTGCTAGTTATATCCCAGCTTCTGTAGACGGATGTCTTTCTGTATGCTGTGGGTATGTGTTGCTACCATTGGTTAATAAAGAAGCTGCTAAGGCTTATGGCAAGGCAGGACATAGGTAAGAAGAAATCCAAGAAACAGAGAGGAAAAAGGTGGGGTCAGAGCAGATGCCGAGAGAGCCTCCACCTGGGAAGCACGATGTAATGGGACACAGGTAAAGCCACAAAACACATGGCAATGCAAAGATTAATAGAAATGGGTTAAGCTGTAAGCGATGGTTAATAATGAGCCTGAGACATAGGCCAAACAGTCTGAAATTAATATAAGCCTCTGAGTAATTATTTTATATGCAGCTGGGCTGCAGCACCTCAGGTGGGAAGGTCCAGACCTTGGGGCTTAGAGGGACAGAGAAATTTCTGGCTATAGGATGGTCAACTGACCCTGGCTTTATGAAATGGGCACATCGGTTTTTCGTTTTGTTTTGTTTTTGAGACCGAGTCTCTATTACTGTATCCTTGACTGTCCTGGAATCCACTATGTGGAGCAGGATGACCTTGAATTTACAGAGATCCACTTTCCTCTGACTCCCAAGTGTGGGATTAAAAGAGTGAACCCCTGTGCCTGTTGGGCACATCAGTTCTCAATGTCCCACATTTCCCAACTGTCTCCGGCAATGAGACATTGTTTTCCTTTTTGCCTCCAGATGTGGGTTGAAGCAATGAGGATGAAAGAGACAGGTCTTTGCTGAGCCGTGTGTGTGGCACACATGTATGCACACACATGTAATCCTCATATTTGGGAGGCTAAGATTGGCATGAGTTCATTACCAGCCTGAGCTACATAGTGATTTACAGGCCTGTTGTTTCTAACAAAATCTCAATCATTCAATTTCACCAATAAAGACTCAGGAGCCGAATGCCAGAAAGCTTGCTAGCTCAGAGAGGCAGAGAAAGCACCCAGCTGACCTTCTTCCTCAGCTGATGTCCCAAACTTCTCCTTCCCATGTCATCTCAAACCCAGACCTCACACTGAATGTCTCTCCCTCCCACTTCCTGTGCATCTCCCTCTCCATCCTTCTGACTCCCTCTTGTCTGTGGCTTTTTCTTAATAATCCTATGTTCACTTCCTGTCAACTGGTTGCTTGCTCTGCCTATTGACCTAGGGTTGACTTTATTTAATCCTGTTTCTAGTATTTAAGCAAAAAGCTTTTGGATTAAAGGAGTGTGCTAGCGCTGAGCCACACCACAACTAGAAACAGCTTTTCCAGTAAATAATGCAATTTCAGGGTCTGCAGTGTGATCAAATATCCTGCATCACAGGCTAGCCCCTGCTCTGTCTAAAGCAACCATGACTACAACAATGAAAAACCTAAATAAAAAAAAAAAAAACCCAGAAAAGCAGCTTAAAGGCCTTTTTGTTATGCACTAGAATGTAGCTTAGTTGCTGGGGTACTTGTTTAGATTCTGTGATGCTCTGCACTCAACACCCCATGTCATATAAAGTGGGCATGGCGGTCTCCACCTGTGATCCCAACACTGGGAGATGGATGCAGGAGGATTAGAAATTCAAGGTCAGCTTCAGCTGTGTAGTAAGTCATAGGCCAGCCTGGGCTGCTTGAGGGTAGAGGCTCTTAGAATTTAGTATATTTATTTTGGAGTGCAGTTAGGACAGAAAGCACCAAAAAGAAGATATGGAGAAGTGATACAGTAGCTTAGAGGAGAAGGGGGGGGGGGGTTTCCAAGATGATTCAGGGCTGACTCTGACATTTGAATTGAACAGACGATAAAGAAGTAAATGGAATCTGAAGAAACTCTAAACTGAATTTGCCTTACCGGAAGCCACTAAACGTGCTTTTTTGATGAATTTCTCTTGTTTTTTACAGGCCAGAAGGCACTGGAAGATGCCCAGATCCCTTATTCCGCTGTGGAGCAGGCATGCATTGGCTATGTGTATGGTATGTAGTAAACAGAATCCTCTAAAATTATGTACATAAAATCTAGCAGCAAACTCATAAATGAATGTTAAGCCTCAGTACAAAACTCAAATGTTACCTTTGTGTGCTGACTCAGTGTAATTGTTCTTGCTGTTATGATATTATCAAAACAGGAGACAAATACTCTTTTTGAGAATTGGCAATATAGCTCAGTTGGTAAAAGTTTTTTCATAGCACTTAAAAAATATTTCTTAGCTGGCCATGATATGTAGTCTGAAATTTCTGGCCCAGCCTATCCCTGAGGTTTGGACCTGCAGACCCACAGCTGCTTAGTCCCAAATAATCACACAACAGCTTATATTAATTGCAAACTGTTTGGCCTATGGCTCAGACTCATTACCAACTAGCTCTTACAACTTAACTGAACCCATTTCTATTAATCTATGTATTGCCCTGTGGCTCTGTGGCTTTACCTGTGTCCTATTATATTGTGCTTCCTTGAGCGACAGCCTGCAGCATCTTTCTGACTCCGCCCTCCTTCCTTTTTATCTGTGTTTGAATTTCCTGCCTGCTTCTAAGCTGCCTTGCCTTAGGCCAAAACAGCTTCTTTATTAACAGGTGGTAATAAAACATATTCACAGTGTACAGAAAGATGTCCTACATTAATGGTGGCCCACACCTTTAATCCCAGCACTTGGGAGGCAGAGGCAGGTGGATCTCTGAGTTTGAGACCAGGTCTACAAAGTGAATTCTAGGACAGCCAAAGCTACATAGTGAAACCCTGTCTCAAACAAACAAAAAACAAACAAAAATTTTTAGTTGGGCATGATGGTAGATGCCTGTAATCCCAACACTTGGGAGACTGAGGCAGGTGGATGTCTGTGGGTTCCAGGCAGCCTAGTCGACCTGATGAGTTCCAGGATATCCAGAGCCACATAGTAAGACCCTGTCTTGGTTGGGGGGAAGAGATGAAGAAAACTTGTACCCTTTGACTCATATCTACTTATTTCTCATACCCTGCTCCACTTTAAATATTTGAGAATGAACCTAGGGTCTTGTACATACTAGACAAGCTGCGTTTTGGCAATTGTACTGTATTTTTACCATTGATAGCGTCTAGCTTATTTGTTAGAAGTAATGGTATCCTGTTCTTAGATAGTCAAATGACTAAAATTATAATACTATTTATGAATCTTTGTGAATAGTCATCAGTTAATCTCTTTTATTTCTCAAGATACCAGGAGAATCTCAGGATGTAGACTCACTGGGGCATGGTGTGTAGAATTTGAGTATTATTATGGGACCAGTGAGCCTTGGCATTTTTATTTATTGATTTATTTATTTCTTCATTTATTTATTTGAGACATGGTTTCTCTATGTAACATCCCTAACTGGAACTAGATTTGTAGACCTGGCTGGCCTTGAACTCACAGAGATGTGCCTGCCTTTGCCTGCTGGGTGCTGTGATTAAAGGCATGCGCCACCATGCCCAGCAAGCCTTGACATTTTTGTGGAAGACTTCTGGTGAGTCTGGACCTCCAGCTATGTCATCTTGCTGTCCCAGCATTCCTGACTTGTGGGCCATGTTACTCGTGATGAAAGGGTCATGTTTGTACTCAGTGTGGTCCTATGTTTTGTAAAGCCTGGATGCATACAGAATCTTTAAAACTTAGTGAAAAAAAAAATTTTTTTTTTTTTTTGAGACAGGGTCTCATGAAGCCCAGGCTGGCCTCAAATTCAAGAGTGGTCTTCAAACTCTGATCCCGTTGCCTGTGTCTACTGAATAATAGAATAATGGTCATGCACCACTACACCTATTTATGCTGTGCTGGGTCCTTTGCATTTTAGGCAAACACTCTTTTAACTGAACTACATACTTAGCCACAAATCCTCCTGAAGTTTTTTTGGATGCAGTTTTGCTTTATTGTCATGGTGGTTTCTAAGCTGTAGACTTTAAATTCTTCCACATTAGCCTCCAGGGGAGCCAAAACTTAGAGTCTGTGCTACCATGCATGGTTAAAATTGTGGAATGTTTATATGAAAAGTAGCTAGTGGCCTTTAACAATTTATGTGTGAGAATCAAGTGTCCATGATTTCTTTTATCACTCAATTCCATATTTGAATTAATTATTTCATATATGAAATAATTCATATAGTGAATTATTTGCTGTTAACTTTATGTGGTAGTTTGAAAGAAAATGACTGTAGTGATATTTAGTTTGTGCTGTAACAAATGCAGCTTGCCAAGCCAGCCACTAGTTAATCATAGAGGCCAGGCAGTGTTGGCACACATCTTTAATTGAAGCACTTGGAAGGACAAAGCAGGAATATCAGCAATTGAAAGCTACCCTGGTTGCATGAGATTGAATCTATCCAAAGGAGAACCAGGAGGTGGTAGTGGCAGCAGCAGCAGACTTCTTTCATCCCAGCACTAGGGAGGTGGAGACAGGAATATAAGGCAGTGGAGACAGGATCTCAGGCATTCAGTCAGAAGATTTGTAGAGACAGGATCTTAACCTTTCAGGCCTGAGGATTGGTTAGAGGTAAGAAGTCTCTCTAGTGGCTTGTTCCTTTGTCTCTCTGATCTTTCAGCATTTAACTCGATATCTGGTTTGGGTTTTTATTAATAAGACCAAGTAAAATTTGTGCTACAAATGGCCACAAAAGAGAATGGCACTTTTAGGAGGTGTGGCTTTGTTGGGGTAGGTGTGGCCTTGTTGGGGGAAGTGTGTCACTGTGGGGGTGGGCTTTGAGGTCTCCTATGTTCAAGATGCTTCCTCTGACATAGTCTGCTTCCTGTTGCCTGCAAGATAAGAGTCTTAGCTATGTCTCCAACACCATGTCTGCCTGTACTCCGCATGTCCCATCATGATGATAATGAATAAACCCCTGAAACTGACACCTTAGTTGTCTTCCTTTATAAGAGTTGTTATGGTCATGGTGTCTCTTCATAGCAATAGAAACACCAACTAAGTCACCTGGCTATTTATTTTCTACTTCTGTGCTATGGCTATACAAAGTGTACAGTGCAAGGTTGTGATCAGGGACATAGTTTAGCAAGTACTAGGCTACAAGTTTCAATCTTGGAGGAGGAGGCAGGGGGAGGAAGATGTCAAAAGTGCTTCTTTATTGCCCGGTGTGATGTTCAGGCCTGGAATCTCAGCTCTCTAGAGCCTTCCTCAGCTACATGGAACCCTGTCTCAAAAAGGAAAGAAAGTGTTCATAAACATTTTTTGTGACTGCTTTTTTTTATATTTGCACAATAGGAGATAGTCAGTGCAGTAGCTGTTTCTGACTCAGAGGTCATAGTGTATCACTGTCCTGCCTGTAGGACACTTAGGGCCAGCTATAATAGTGAAGGAATTACCATGTGGGCACTCTGAACTACAGTTTCATGATTTCTGTGCGTGGGTGTTAAAGTTTTTTGCTTGTTTCTCTGTAGGTGACTCCACCTGTGGGCAGAGGGCTGTCTATCACAGTTTGGGATTGACTGGCATTCCTATAATTAATGTCAATAATAATTGTTCCACTGGCTCCACTGCTTTGTTCATGGCCCGGCAACTGATTCAAGGAGGTAAGGCATGTTTACTTATTATTATTATATTTTATATTTTACCTTGTGTGGGTATTTTGCCTGTACATATGTCTGTGCACTATATGCTGTGACCACAGAGGACATCATATCTCCTATGACTGGAGTTTACAGATGGTTGTGAGCCACTAACCAGTGCCCTTAACCACTGAGCTGTCTCTCCAGCTGCTGTAAATAGCTTTTTATGTTTGCTTTTTACTGAAACATTTCACAATAATGGAGAATTTTGTTATGATGATGAGACTCGGGGAAGAATTAAGTACCTTCTTGATTTTTCAATAGATAAAGTGTGTCCCACCAAGCCTGAGCTGACCCTGGAATGTACATAGTAGGAGTACCAATATTCTACATTTCCCTCTGACCTCCACATGCCCCGCTCTAAACACACACACACACACACACACACACACACACACACACACACACACACACACACACTCTCTCTCTCTCTCTCTCTCTCTCTCCCTCTTTCTCACATACACACTCCAACTAACTCAACAAATGTGAAAAATAATTGTCACTGTGATTTTTTTTAAGTTATTAAATCTGAGGGGCTGTGTAGCTGGATAGCTTTTCTCTGTTCCTCCTGGCCTTATAAAATAATCATTCAGAGGCTTAATGTTAGTTACAAACTATTTGGTCTATGGCTCAGGCTTACTACTAGCTAGCTCTTAGATCTTAAATTAACCCATTTCTATTAATTTATATATTGCCACGTGTCTCATGGCTTTCTCTGTGTTCTATTACATCTTGCTCCTTCAGTGGCTCGCCAGTGTCTTCTCCGACTCCACCTTTCTTCTCTCTATCTCTGCTTGGGATTTCCTGCCTGGCTGTATCCTGCCTTGCCATAGTCCAAAGTACCTTCATTATTAATCAGTGGTAATAAAACATATTCACAGCATACAGGAAGACATCACACAACAGGGCTGGGACATGGCTAGATAAAATGCTTACTGTGCATGTGTGAGGATCTCAGTACAGATCTCTAGTACCCATGTAGAAAATCTAGTCTTGCAGGAGTGGTTGCACGTGCCTTTAACCTCAACCAGGAGCCACTGGCAGTCAGATTTCTAAATTCAAGGCTAACCAAGAGCTGCATTACATAATGATACCCTGTCCAAAAAAAAAAAAGAGCTCAGGCTTGGCGGCATATACCCATATACCAGCAATCCCAGTAGTAGGAAGGTGGAGACACAGCAGGGTCCCTGGAGCTTGCTGTTCAGCTAGTGTAGGCAAAGAACTGAGCTGCAGGTTCAGATAGACCTGTCTCAAAATGCCGGGTGGACAGCGATTGAAGGAGGCTATGAACATTGACCTCTGATCTCCACATGCACACACAAGTATGCACACCTGCATGTATGTGTACCATACACAAACATAAGTGTATATATACATGCAAATAAATAATTTTATAAGGTTATGGCATGCCTTTTTCTTTCATGTAAATTAGTATTTATTTATTTATTTATATTTTGGGTTTTTTTTTTTTTTTTTGAGACAAGGTCTGTCTGTGTAGGTCTGGCTGTCTCAAAACTTACTCTTTAGACCAGGCTGGCCTGAAACTCAGAGATTTATCTGCCTTTGTTTCCCAAATGTGGGAACTTAAGCCATATACCACCACACCCAGAGCAGATTAATATTTATATTGATATATTTAATAGTATTTTGTTGGATGCCTTAGAAATGTAAAAATTCACAATAATTACAATTCCTTTCAGGTGTGGCCGATTGTGTGCTGGCTCTTGGGTTTGAGAAGATGGAGAAGGGGTCCCTTACATTAAAAGTGAGTCTCATTATTATTTTGGAATTGTTTTAACACCATGAGAAAACTGTCCTTCTGGTCATTATAACCAGAGTCTGTGAGTAAGCAACATAGAATATGATTTGATTTTTTTTTTTTATTTTAAAATTACTACTATTCTTTTTTTTTAAAAGATTTATTTACTTATTATGTATAGTGTTATGTTTGTATGAACCCTTGCCTGCCAGAATAGGGGACCAGATCCTATTATAGATGGCTGTGAGCCACCATGTGGTTGTCAGAATCTCTGGAAGAACAGGCAGTGCTCTTAACCTCTGAGCCATCTCTCCAGCCCAATTTAATGTTTTAAAAATACATATATTTTAAGATTTATTTTATTTAATTTCTTTGTACAAGTGTGTGTGTGTGTGTGTGTGTGTGTGTGTGTGTGTGTGTGTGTGTGTGTGTGTGATTCCATGCTATGTGTGCTTGGGTGCCTGTAGAGGTCAGAAGAGGGTATGGGATCCCTGGATTTAGAGTTACTGGGCCTCTTTCTGGATGCAGGTAACAGAGTTTGAGCCGCTTGACCTCTCTAAACTTCTGAGCTGTCTCTCTAGCCTGTGGTTTGACATTTTACTTTATTAATACAGGGTCTCATAAGCCCAGACCAGCCTCAACCTCACTTTGTAGTTGTGGAGCTCTTGAACTTCTGCCTCTACTCTCTGGGCGGATTCCTTGGTGCTTTAAGACAGACAACTGTTTCAGTGCTCAGCCCCTAGTGGGTCTCTGTGGGGAGGCTCCTGCTGGGCCTTAGTTCTGTGTTTGTCCCAAGTTGGTACAACTTTCTACTTATTATAGGTTGCCATCCACAGAGGCAGCATTTCCTTCTAATAGAAATGAGTTACTGTTTCAAGCCAGGAGGAGGCTTGCTGGGGAAATGGCTCAGGGGACTGCCAAGTTGCTGCTGATCTGAGCTTGATCTCTGGGAAGAGAGGGAGAGGGAGAGGGAGAGGGAGGGAGAGGGAGAGGAGAGGGAGAGGGAGAGGGAGGGAGAGGGAGAGGGGGGGGAGAGGGAGGGAGAGGAGAGGGAGAGAGGGAGAGGGAGAGAGGGAGAGAGAGAGGGAGAGAGAGAGGGAGAGGGAGGGAGAGGGAGAGGGGGGGAGAGGGAGAGGAGAGGGGGAGAGAGAGGGAGAGGGAGGGAGAGGGAGAGGGGGGGGAGAGGGAGAGGAGAGGGGGAGGGGGAGGGGAGGGGGAGAGGGAGAGGGAAGGAGAGGAGAGGGGGAGGGGGAGGGAGAGGGAGAGGAGAAGGGGAGGGGGAGGGGGAGGGAGAGGGAGCACTGGTTCCTACAAGTGGTTCTCTGATCTTGTGCCTTGATAGCTCATATCCACACCCCACCCACCCATACACCAAATAAGTTTTTAAGAAAAAGAATGCTTTCTTCACTGAGAACACTGGTCACAACAGTACCTGTCAGGCAGTCCTTAGCACACTTTGCTGTTGAGTAACTGACTTTTAAATTTAATTTTAACTAATTTAAGCTTAAATTAACACTCTGTTCCATCACTGAAAAGTTCTGAGTATATTTGAAATAACTTAGGTCCATGACTCTATCTTTACAACTGTGATTACATAAAATCTAAATGTAACATATATATTAAGTACTGTTAGTGAAAATTTACTTCTAAATTGGGATGTGTGATAGGTGTAAATATACACAGTTTTGTTGTTGGGTTTTTTTTTTGTGTTTTTTTGAGACAGGATTTGTCTGTGTAGCCCTGGATGTGCTGGAACTTGCTTTATAATGACCAGGCTGGCCCCAAACTCAAGAGATCCACCTGCCTCTGCCTCCCAGGTGCTGGGATTAAAGGCGTATGACATCTTGTCTGGCTTATACACAATATTTTGGAGACTTAATTTGCTAAAAGAATATAACTCAGGAGGCAGATGCCATGGTTTGAAAGTGGAAGTCAGGCAACTTGCAGGGGCTGGTTTTCTTGTTCTACCGTGTAGGAGGCTGGGGGTCAAACTCAGGTCATCAGACTGTGTGGGAAGAGCCTTTACCCAACGACCCCTCTCCCTGGCCCTGGAAACATTTCTTAAATGAATTGATAAGCCAAGTGTGATGATCCCAGCACTGGGAGACAGAAGCAGCAGGTCTCTGTGAGTTCTCGGCCATCTTGGTCTACAGAGTGAGTTCCAGGACAGCCAGGGCTGTGTAAAAAGACCCTTTCTCAAAGCAAAAGCAAAACCTGGAAGAAAGAAAAAAATTATTGCACGAATTCTATTTGGTTAATTATAGCCACTCCTCAGGAATCCTCACCCTGAACCCTCTGAGTCCTCAGCCAAATGGGAAGGGAAGTGCAGGTGAAGGGGCGATCTTCTGCCTCCTTCTGCCTTATCTTTCTCTCCACCCAGCTGTCTCACTTCCTGGTTCAGCTTTCTTAGTGCTGGGCTTAAAGGTGTGGGTCCACACTCTCCGACCTCCATGACTAACTCTGTGGGTGGCTCTGTCCTCTGATTTTCAGGCAAACTTTATTAGGTAAACAACATATCACCAAAGATAATAATCAAGGATATATATATATATCTCAATATATATATATATATATATATATATATATATATATATATATATATATATATATATTGAGACAGGGTTTTGGCCTTCGGCTTGCTATGTTGCTAAGGCTGGTTTTAAACTCTTGACCCTTCTATCTCTGCCTCCCGAGTGTTGGGATGTCCTACCATACCTAGCTTCTCATGTTTTCCTGTGACAAAGTATTTCCTGATGATTTTATTCACATACCATTTTTGTTTACTGCCCTCTCAGGGTAAGCAAATGTCTTAGCAATAGTGAAAATTGCAAGAAATACTTTCATATCAGCTGCTCACTAAATTTTATTTTTTTTTCTCTTTAAGTTTGCAGATAGGTCCAATCCTATTGACAAACATCTTGATGTCTTGATCAATAAATATGGCTTGTCTGCCCACCCAGTTGCTCCACAGATGTTTGGGTCTGCTGGGAAAGAGCATATGGAAAAATATGGTATGTTAAAAAAAAAAAACCCAAATAAACACTCTTTAGAGCAGTGGTTCTCAGTTTGTGGGTTGCAACCCCTTTGTGTGTGTGTGTGTGTGTGTGTGTGTGTGTGTGTGTGGTGTGTCATATGACCCTTTCACAGGGGTCACCCAAGAGCATCCTTCATATCAGGATACTTTTTATGATTCATAACAGTAGCAAAATTACAGTTACAAAGTAGGAACGAAATAATATTATGGTTGGGGTCACCATAACATGAGGGGCTGTATAAAGGGTCGCAGTGTTAAAAAGGTTGAGAAGCTCTGGAGGTTAGGTATGGTGCCATGCACCTTCAATTCCTGCAGAGAGGCAGTTGGATCTGCTTGAGCTCGAGGCTAGCCTGGTCCACATATTGTGTTCCAGGTTAGCCAAGGATATATAGAGAGAGCCTGACTCAAAATAACACCACCATTACCATTCAAGCTTATCACTAGTTACATTTATGCAATAAGAAACAGCAGGTGTTTGTTAAGGCCATATGGAAGAGACTGGAATATATAAGATATAGATAAAATAGTTTTCTTTAATTTATTGTTAATGTGTATCTGTCTGTGTGTTAGTCTATCATCACGTGTGTCTGGTGCCCTTGGAGATGAGAAGAAGGTATCAGATCCCCTGGAACTGGAGTTACAGGTGCTTATCACCGACTACATGGGTGCTAGGGATTTAACCTGAGGCTTCATGAATGTTAGGCAAGACTTCTGTCAACAGAGCTACACTCCTAGCCCTGCCAGGGGATAGCACCTTGAGGATTAGATTTCAATGCCCATTTGGTAGGGACATCAGCATTCAGTCTCTGCTCCATCTCCCTGTCATTGAGGCCAGGTTTCAACATTAGAATTTAGGAGGGTCTATTTTTAGATCCTTTGATAATGTTACAGATAGAATGTAACATCTCACTGGGAAGCAGAGAAAGATCCCGGTATATCCAGTAACTTACTGTGTAGCAAGGAGGGCTGTTTTGTTCATGTTTGTAGTTACATGCTTTTCTTAACTAATAATAACAGAAAAACATGAAAGCCATCTTGATAATTACCTCTCTCCAGTTATGTTAAGCTTGGTAACACAGAGTAGAGGAAATCAGAACTGTTAGATGTTGCTGGTGGATATGAAATGGGAATCTAACGATTACGCTTCCGTGAATGAGCTCTGGCTTTACCTGCCAATGTGTGGAAGGTGTTCCTATGTGGTTGATGTCATAACACTGTGTGTAGAAAATTCCTTGGTAGAGCACTGAGTTAAGTAATCAGCTTGGTGGTTTGTAAAAAATTTATTGTGCAAATAAAGTTATAGGGAGTTTTGCAACAAATTATTTGAATATAATACAGATCTTAAGTTTCCTCACTTTCTAGACAATGAATGTGACCAGATTACAGTTTATTATTTTTTGTGTGCATGTGTGAATGTGAGTGTGGGTACTCATGTGCCCCTCTGTGCATGTGGATGTGGGAGAACATCTTTTGGGAGTCAGTTCACGCCTTCCATTTGTTGAGGCAGGGTCTTCTTGCTTCTGCCCTGCGCTGTGCTCTGCCGCGTAGTGGTCCATGGGCTTGCAGGTTCTCCTGCCTCTGTCTCCCGGCATAGGATCACTGTGATTGATAGATACGTGCTTCTGTATTAAACTCAGGTCATGAGGCTTGTATGGCAAGCTCTTATACCCCCAGAGTAATTTCCTCAGCCCAATAATTTAAAAATTGAAATTGTTCATGGCTGACAGCTTTGAAAGATAGTATGATTCACTTTTAGACTGAGGGACTTGGGACAGTTGTTGTTGCCTAATGTTTTCACACTTTTCCTGTCTGTCTGTCTGTCTTTCTGTCCTTCTTTCTTTCTGTCATCTTTCTTTTCTTTTCTTTTCTTCTCTTTTCTTTTTTTTTGATACAGGGTTTCTCTATGTAGCTCTGGCTGTCTGTAACTCACTCTGTAGACCAGGCTGGCCTTGAACTCAGAGATCTGCCTGCCTCTGCCTCTGGAGCGCTCGGATTAAAGGTGTGGGCCACCACTGTGTGGCAGTTTTCATATTTGTTTGAAAATAATTTCAGACTTCTTGACAGTATTGTACAAAATAGTACAAAAAGTTCCTAATACCTCTTTTCTAAACCATTTATATCTTGCTAGCCTTATATTTTTAGTGTCTTTTACCCTTGTTATTATGTAATTTAAATATTTGAGAGCAAGCTAGGAGTAAATGGCTCACACTTTTAATCCCAGCCCAGCTAGGAGGATCTTTGTGAGTTCAAGGCCAACCTGATCTACATACAGGTTCTAGACTAGCTAGGGCTACATAGTAAGACACTGTCTAAAAAAGAGTAAATTATAGACTTTCACAGCTAAATTGTAATAATCATAATCAAGAAATTAATATCAAGTCAAGTATATTGATGTCTGTGTCTGAGCTGCTGTAGGGGAATTGCTTGAGCTCAGACCTCCAAAGCAAGCCTGGACATCATAGAAAAACCCTCAAATTTTCCCCACTTCAAGAAAAGTTTAGTTAATATTAACATGACAGTGTTACCCAGTCTGTAGGGTGTAATCCTAATTTCACTGGTTTATCTCACAAATATCATTTTCTGGATCCAAAACCCATCATGATTTTGTTCTTTACTTTTATTTAAAAAATTGAAAAATTTGCTAGATGGTGGTGGCACATGCCTTTCATCTCAGCACTCAGGAGACGGGCAGGTGGATCTCTGTGAGTTTGAGGCCAGTTTGGTCTGGTCTACAGTGTGTTCCAGAACAGGCTTTAAAGCTACACAGAGAAACCTTTTTATGTACTCACATATATGTCTGTGCATCACTTGTACAGAGGCCAGAAGAGGATGTCAGATCCCCTAAAATTGGAATTACAGATAGCCTGCCATGTGGCTGCTGGGAATTGAACCTGGGTCCTCTGAAGAGCAGCCAGTGCTCTTTACTGCTGAGCCATCTCTCTGGCCCCCTGTTGTTTCTTTTTCAATGCTTTGGTGTTTTTTGAGACAGGGTCTCTGTTCAGCACAGACTGGCCTGAATTCTGTGTTTCAAGGCTGGCCTTGAACTACTGATCCTCATGCTCTGACCTCCTAAGTACCTGCATTACAGATGTGCCCCGCTAAGCCTTACTGGCCCCCT
Source organism: Phyllotis vaccarum (assembly GCA_033318265.1). Taxonomy (NCBI): domain Eukaryota; kingdom Metazoa; phylum Chordata; class Mammalia; order Rodentia; family Cricetidae; genus Phyllotis; species Phyllotis vaccarum. The sequence goes on from JARWLC010000002.1 coordinate 64,450,212, forward strand.
CCTCTCCCCTTATGTTTTTATGCTCATCAAGTTTGATGTTAATTTACTCTGTTTTTGCTCTAGTTCGGCCTCCTCTGACTCATTGAAATCACATGGAAGTTGTTGTTTTTGTTCTGTTTAATTTCTTGTGCTGGAGCTTCTCGACCTGTGCAAAGGTCCTGTCACTGGGCCCCACCCACTAGCCCTGGGTGTTAGTTTTATACTTGCCTCATCAAAAGAAGATTGGTTTTCACTTTTAAAGCTCTGCAACCATTTAGGGAGCATTGAGACGACATGAACTTTGTAGATTTGGTAGAATTTTTTGTGACACCATCTGAATCCATTTTTTTTTCTTCTTTGCTTGGGTAGTTGCCTACCTCATACTTGCCTGTGTGCTCTAATTGTCTGTATGCTCGCTCACTCTTTCTTTCCTTCCTTCTTTCTTTTTTTGTTTGTTATCTTTTTGTGACAGGATTTCAGGCTGGCCTCAAACTCACAGAGATCCACCTGCCTCTGCCTCCCCCCTTTCCCCAGCACTGGGATTAAAGGTGAGCAACACTAACACCTCTGCCCAGTTCTTTCCTTGCCTCCTCTCTTTCCCTTTCTCTCTCCCCTCACCCCCTCTTTTGATACAAAGTTAATGTAGCCCACCTAGGCTGGCCTCCAACTCTTAAGTAGCTCAGGATGACTTTGAACTCGTGATCATACCCCCATTGCCCGAGTGCTGGGATTACAGGTTGATGTCACCACATCCAGTTTTTGTGGTTCCTGGGATTGAATCCAAGGTCTCCAAATGCTAGATCCCTACCAACTGATCTTCATCCTCATCCTAATTTTCTGTATTTCTTTTAGGTTAAATATTCTATTTCCAATGAAATCAACTTTAGTAAATCTTTCTCCAGGAAATTATTTATTTTATTTAGATTTTCAAATCAGCTTGAGTGGGACTCTAAAAAGTGATTATTTATTATTTATTGGCTGAATTAAAAATTATTTACAACTTAAAGTTTTATTTCTAGAGGCCTGGAGGATGGCTCAGATAAGAGCGTTGGCTGTACAAGCATAAGGACCTGAGTTCAGATCCTCAGAATGCACACATCACACACAAATGCAGCACATATGCATGCACACACAAATAAATCCTTTATTTCTGAGTGTTCACAGTTGGGGAGTGCGTTCTCTTCCCATGGGGTTTCCCAGTAACTGTGGGCTGCCATTAGCACCTCCTTTCTTTCCTTGTTACCCCAAAGGTCTCTGTGGTTGGGGTGTGGCCTCTTCTTATGTTTGTTTTTTCTTTGAGGTTTGGGCATCACCATTTTTCTGGTTTTGCTAATTATATGGTATTGTATACTCCTTTTTTTTGTATTATTTTTGGATGCTCTAGACAGATGTATCAGCTTCCATTGGCCTTGGAAATCTTAGTACTGATGTATTTTTAAACTTACATGTTTTTAAAGTTTTATATTACTTGGAATAGCTTAATAATTTTTTAGTCTAAAATTTGAAATAGTTGAATTTGTTTTTGTTTGTTGACAGGGTCTACTGTGTAGCTTGGGCTGGTCTGGAGCTAACTGTGTAGCCCAGGCTAGCCTGGAATTTATGCAGCCCCCTTGCTTCAGTCTCCCTCTGGAGTGCTGAGATTACAGGCATGAACCACCACATAGAATTTAACATGGTAGAATCAGCAGATTTTTGTGGTTTTATAATTTGATTCTAGGATTGAAATCTTTTTATACTAAGCATATTCTTTGAACAGCCAAAAATCTTTTTTTTAAAGGGGAACATTTTGTGGGGTGAGGTGGGGATTCATCTAGTTAAGGATGGCCTAGAAATTCTAATCTTCCTGCCTCTACCTCCTGAGTGATTGAGTTACAGGCGCGTTCTTCTATTCCTGGCAACAGCCAAAAAACCTAATTGGCATTTCTGACTTAGTGGCCATCAGCCTTTGATTAGTGTCAGATGTAAGAAATACGTGGCAAATGATTGACAGAATCCTTTTCTAGGAGATGATGTGTGAAACTGGATTCTATGGAAAGCCACAAAGCCCTCTCTTGAAAACAAAATAATACAAAAACAACCAACCAAAAAAACCCAAACCAAATGAGAAACAACAGATCCTCAGGTCTGTCTCCCTATAGTGTCTCCCCACAGTCTTTAGTATATTTTTTTTGAGACAGGATCTCACTGTATAGCCTTGGCTGACCTGGAATTTGAAAGTGTAGAATGAGATGCCTACTTCAAACTCACAGAATCTGCTTCTGTCTCCTGAGTACTGAGATTAAAGGCATGCAGCACAGCATCTGGACCTGTTTAATTTTATAATTTGAGACAAGGTTTAATGGATCCAGGCTGGCCTTAAATGTTGATCCTCTTTGTTTCCACATGATATGTGTTGAGATTGTAGGTGTTTGGCGCCACTCCTGGAAAACAATGTAAGTCTTGTACTGTGGCTGCAAATCTATGATACACCACACTGTTTAAGCTCACCTAGTCTGTAGAACCTCAGAATTGAACCTGTTCCATAGTGTGGGAGATTATGTTGTTCCATTGTAAATAATTGTCCCACCCACTGGTTTAATAAAAAGCGCTGATTGGCCAAAGGCAGGCAGGAAGTGTGGGTGGGGCTACCAGACTAAGAGAACTCTGAGAACAGGAAGCACAGAGCAGAATGCCAGAGAGAAGCCTGAGGAAGCAGAGGACAACTATACTGCTGTAAGAAAAGGTACCGAGCCACATGGCTGAACAGGATGAGTCATGGGTTAGATGAAGGGCAGAGAGCTAGCAAGTTATATGCCTGAGCCTTAGGCTGATCAGCCTAAAACTATCGTATGCATCTGTGTGTCTCTTTGGGACTGTGGAACTGCAGGTCTGTGGGTCCTAAACCTTGAGTCTAGGCCCGAAAGTCAAGGACAGAAACCTCCTACTACACCATAGTGTCCTTTGCCTACATTGTTTGGGGTTTTTAAAATAGAAGTAGGAGCCAGACATGGTGGCTCATGCCTTTAATCCTAGCACTCTGGAGGCAGAGGCAGGCAAGATCTCTGTAGATTCCAGGTGATCATATTCAACATATTGAGTTCCAGGCCAGCCAAAGGCTAAACAGTGAGAGACTCTCTCAAAACACAAAACAAAACAAAAAGCTAAAAAAAAAAAAAAAAAGATATGGAAAGCATGCATAATTCATTGTTGATAACTTTTCTAAAGACTCTCCTGTATCATAAAGGGAAGTTCTTGGGGTTGTTTATCAGGCTGTGGAGTCTGTGACTTGTACACCCACCCATCCTGGGGCTTGGGAATGTCTAGAAGGCACTGGGCACTGCTGGCAATACTCTCCAGCCAAACACTATGACTCCAGACTATATTTTCTAGTTTTTGAAATTGAATCCTAATTATACTAAATAGAATAGATGGTTTGAACCATTTTTTTAATCTCATGTCTCTTGATTCAATTTGTGAAATGCTCAGACTTAATTAACAAATCATATGAGTGACAGCTGTCTTTAACCCTGTGTCAGTGCAAGAGAAGCTATGTAGATATTTAGCAAAACACTGAGTTTCACTTGGACATTTGATAATGAGCCGAAGAAAACAGCACATTGACTGATGTTTGCTTTCTCTGCAGGAACAAAAGCAGAACAGTTTGCAAAAATTGGATGGAAAAATCACAAACACTCAGTTAATAACCCGTAAGTACTTCAGAGACATGACATGAAGATCTGGTCTATCCTACGGTGTAATATGCAGTTGTATTCTTGGAAAGCAGATGTAAGATCTCAAAGATATTAGCATGGATGTTTATTTCTTATAAAAGAAAGGCTTGTGCCCAAATCATATGTTGTCTGCTTTTGACATTTTAGTTCTTGACTTATTTGTATTTAAAATACCATTAAAACTTGGTTCTTTTAAAATTTATGTTTATTTACTTTTATTTATGTTGCTTGTATGCTTCTTTTCAGAGAAGGGGAGGCATAGTTTAAGAGTGTAGTCCTAGCCCAGCCTCCAATTTGTAGTAATCCTTCTGCATCAGCCCAAGTGCTGGGGCTATAGGCATGGTTTATCCCACCTGGCTTTAATGATTCTTTTAAATAAGAACAAGAGTGACAGGTATTAAAACATGTCATTGGGGCTGATGTAGGTTAGTGTTAGAGCAGAGTGACAGGTATTAAAACATGTCATTGGGGCTGATGTAGGTTAGTGTTAGAGCAGAGTGACAGGTATTAAAACATGTCATTGGGGCTGATGTAGGTTAGTGTTAGAGCTAGCAATTAGCATGTCTAAGGTCCTAGGTTCATTTCTTTGCACAGTTAAAAAAAATAATTGTAAAAAGCATGTTAATTTTATAACAGATGAATTTTGGTCACTCTAGTGTTATCAGCTTATTCTGTAAGAACAATGTTTATATTCTAGAATAATCTGAAGAAAATGATATCAAATGTATTCAGGTAATTGTTTAGTGGAGGAGCACTGCCTAATGCATATAGCATGAAATCAGTGTTTTCTGAGGAAATGGTCCTCTGGGAATTGAACTGGATGCCACATAACTAGAATCTTTATAAAAAGCAATGTTGCATCGTTTTATTTTCCCAATAACATCCTATCACAGATTGGATGAGTTGTAAAGAAAGGAATTTATTTTGCCTTGTGGTTCTGAACATGCAAGTCACAGTTCTCCATCTCACAGTGGCCACTGCCTCCTCCTCCTTTTTTGAGACAGGGTTTCCCAGTGTGTTCATGGCTGTCCTAGACCTCTGTAGACCAAGCTGGCCTCTAACTCAGAGACCTGCTTGCCTTTGCATCCCAAGTGGTGGGATTAAAGATATGTGCTACCATGTCCATCTTGATAATGGCCTCTTATTGGCAGAATTCCAAGGAGGTACGGGACAGTGTATAGTGAGAGACCAAGACCATGTATATACATTTCTTTCTTCTGGTCTCTTGGACTTGTTATAAAGCCCCCATTCAATCATGATGGCTCTCCCCTGATGACCTGGTCTAATCCAGATCACTCCCCAAGGCCCCACCGTAGTCAGAAGTTTCTGGCTCGTCCTGGCCTGTGGTCGGGGGAAATCTTCCCACCCGAGGTCCTGCCACTTATAAAATGATTACATAGAGGCTGGAGAGATGGTGCAGAGGTTGAAAGTACCGGCTGCTTTCCCAGCACCACATGGTGGCTCACAACCATCTAGAATGAGGTCTGGCGCCCTCCTCTGGTGTGTAGATATATTTGTAGGCAGAACACTACATAATTTTTTTTAAAATAATGATTACATAAAGGCTTATATTAATTACAAACTGTTTGGCATATGGCTCTGGCTCACTACTTGCTAGCTTTTTAAACTCAACTTACTTCTACTAATCTGTGTTTTGTCCCGTGGTTCGTGGCTCACCTGTACTTTTACATCTTGCTCTCTCTGCGCGTCTTGCAGCTTCTCTCTTGACTCTGTTCTCCTCCTTTATCTATGCTTGGAATTATTGCCTACCCATAAGCTGCTTTGCCATTGGCCAAAACAATTCCTTTATTATCCAGTGGTAATTCACAGCATACAGAAAGGCATCCCACATCACCCCCACCTCTGAACCCATAGTCAGATTAGCTCTTCCCTTTTCTTTCTTCTCCGTGCTTCATCCTGAGGAGAAACAATATTATTTTTATGTATTTCTTCTCCCAGATTACAAACTCCTTGAGGACAAGTGCCATTTCTCATCTTTATGTCCTTAGCACAGAAGTAACCAGAAAATTGTTTCTATCCTTGCCACATTTGCTAAACATAAACCTATAATAGTGATTTTTAATCTCTCTCTCTCTCTCTCTCTCTCTCTCTCTCTCACACACACACACACACACACACACACACACACACACACACACACACACGATTACACATTTGTGCTTCATGCAGCTCTTAGCTTTCTTAGGGCATACCTAATTCTGTCTTAAGTTTCCTTTTGTGTTGCCATAACAAAAGCAATTTGAGGGAGATTTTATTTTGCTCACACACATTCCAGGCCCATCACTGCAGAGAAGTCACGGCAGCAGGAAATTGAGGAAGCAGATTCCATCCCATTCATTCCCCCCCTCTCTGCTGGAGTGTGATGGGCTGCTGCAGCCTGCAGCCTTGACTTCCCTGCCATGATGGATTACACCTTGAACTGTGAGTTAAAATAAATCCCCTCTCCTCATTGCTTCTGTAGGTTATTTTATCATAGAGCAAGAAACAGAGACAAATTACATTCTCAAGATCCAAGGGTCTTTTTTATAGAAAACCTAAGGCTGTTTTGAAAGTCCTGGTGAATCCCATTGCTTCTGTGATAAATTTAGACTCCTTTATATAATGTATAGCAACTGCTTCTCCACCACCTTCTTCTCCTCTGTTGGGAGCACGAGGTCCTTTCACCCACAGATCTCCAGAGAAACCAGGAATGTTAAGCACCCAGAATTGTCCTTGCAAAGAGAAAGATGTTTAACCTGTTTTTCCAGAAGGCTAGGAATTAGAGGTGAGTAATAGCTCAGTAGTTTATGATATCTGTTGGGCCATGCCATATCAAACTCCTACAGCCAGTACTGGAGGTGGCTAGTAATATAAGTGATCATTATATTACCTGCACAGCCAGGGGCTCCCCCAAGCTTTCACAACCAGGACTGGAGGTGGCTAATAGCCCAGATGACCTCTATAATATCTTATGCCAGACCCTCTCTGGAATCCATCTTCTTAGAAAAGACATGTTCTTTGAGTTTCAAAATACTTACTGCCTCTTTGTGCACACCTAGAAACTTTCTACAAATGATATTGTGTTTAAATATGCTTGCAATAAAACTGCCTGGCATCAAACTTTCTAGAAGTTTGGTCTAATCTGGCAGAGTAAGACAGGTTGAACCAATTTTTTATTCTCAACTCTCCGTGGTTTGTTTCCCTGCTTGGCCACAACTCCTGCAGAGACCTCCTCACTCCTTCCTTTCCCCTTCCTCCTCCTCCTCCTTTTCCTCTGCATCTTCCCCCATTCTGTTTCTAGCAGTTTGCTTGGGACAGAATTAGCATGCAGTGGAAATGCTGGCGAAGAGTAGTGAGCCCACTGAAGCCTGTAAAGATGCATAGAACTGACATCCTTATCCTTAGTTTTTGGAGAGCTATTAAAGATCCTTCTGATTTCCTGGAATGTTGAAGAATTAAGCAACATTGCATTTTTTTCCAGATTGGGGCTCCAAAAGACAGATTTTGGCTCCTTGTAGAGAATCAAAATATTATGATTAGATACAAAATATCCTGCACAGCCCCATGTGCTGAATTCTTGGTCCCCAGCTATATTACAAGATTCTTAGGAGGTAGGCCATTCTGGATAAAGTATGTCACTGGAGGCAACCTGCTTCCAGCCTCTGCCCATTTCCCTCTGTCTCCTGTCCATCGTGAGCTGAGGTTCCCCCTCCATACACTCCCAATGCTACTATGTTTTGCTTAAGTGCATGGGGCTAAGCAGCCATGAGCCCTCTGAAACCATGAGCGAAAGCAGTCTTTCCTTTTACATTGTGCACTCCAGATATGTTGGTCACAGTGACAAGGAAAGTAGCTGGCATACATCTCCTGAGTCTTCCTCTCAACCCCACGGTTAGCCAGGAACCCATTTATGCACCCACCACACAACTCTCCTTTCAAAATTTTATTTGTCCATTGAAGCTGTGAGCAAGGCAGGTGTATGTCTTGTCCCTATGAACATCCTGATACATAAAAACTGTTGTGTTGAATGAGCATCTATTTCTAGGTGTGATTTTTATCATGTAAAGTTCACTGATAGCCTAGAAGTACCTTTTAGGTTTGGCTCAGAAATTGTAAGTGGATGGTTAAGTGATAATCCTCTTATCTCTGCGGTACTCTAAAGTCAGGTCAGGATTCCATCCATGGATAGGTGAAGCTTATTTCTCTTTATGCGTAAAGAAGCTTTAGAAAGCCAGCTGATGGCAGCACACACATTTAATCTCAGTACTCAGGGAGCAGAAACAGGCAGATCTCTATGAGTTTGAGGCCATCCTTCTCTACATAGTGAGTTCCAGGGCAGCCAGACTTACATAGTGAGACCCTGTCTCAATAAACAGTTGGGAGGTGGTGGTGCATGCCTTTAATCCCAGCATCTCTGAGTTGGAGGACACCCAAGACTTCACAGAGAAACCCTGTCTTGAGGGGGTGGGGAAGGAGACTACAGGAAGAAACAAAGACCAAACAAACAACGTCAACAAATTCCTTTGCCATTTCCCATGTATATTTATATGTGTATGTGCATGCGTGCGTGTGTGTGTACATGTGTGCGTGTATGAAGGTTAGGGGTTGATGTCAGGTGTCTTCCTCAGTCACTCTTCATTTTTCAGATTGAGGCAGAGTCTCTTACTTGAACTCAGAGCTTGCTAATTGGTTAGTCTAGCCAGCCATTTGTTGCTGGGGTCCCAAGTGGGCTGCCATGCCTGCTCAGCATTGGCATGGGTGCTGTAGATTTAAACTCCAGTCCTCATGGTGGAGCATGAGAGTGGAGAGTGTTTTACCAACCAAGTCATTTCCTCAGCTGTCTTTCGACAGCTTTTGACCTGCTTTTTCCTTACCAGCCTATAAATGTGTACACTACACCTTATAAAGCCTGTTTATAATCTTATATACCAAAGTAAGGTCTTTCCATAAGTACATAGCTGGATATGGTGGATGCTGAAGCCAGAAGGATTACTGTTGATTTGAGGCCAGCCTGGGCTATCTAGTGACTTTTGTCACTTGGGAGGTAGAGGCAGGAAAATGAGTTCAAAGCCACCCTGGGCAGTAATGAGTGAGACCCTCCTAGGGGAGGGGCAGGGAATAGAGAGAAATATGGAGAGAAATGACTGACCAGGGGTCCTGCTTCAGTCATGTTCTTAGCATAACAGCCAGTCCTAGCTCTTAGGAAATGGTTTTAGAAGCTCTGCACCTAGAACCCATGACAGAAACCAGACAGATTTTATTATTATTGTTGTTGAGACACTTCAAGTAGTCTAGGCTGGCCCAGAACTCACTATGTAGCTAACGATGACCTTGAACTTCTGAATTTCCTGCCTCCTTCTTAGTGCTGATGCCAAGTATAGTGTGAAACTTTTTAATGTACATTTGTGGGTTGTGAAAAGAAAATTCACATATTATTTGTAACACTGGACCAAGATATCTTCAACAAAATTACAGTTGCTTCCTTACGTCTTGTAACTATTTGCCTTGTATTTAGGTATTCCCAGTTCCAGAATGAATACAGCTTAGAGGAAATAATGAGATCAAAAACTGTTTTTGATTTTCTGACTGTCTTGCAATGCTGGTAAGAAAAGTCTGTTAATGTTTCCTAAACATAGCTGCTCTTTCTGCTGTGCCTCTGTGGGTCACTGTTAGGCTCTGTCTGTAGCTTTATAGAATTACCCGCCTCAGTCCGGGGTGGGGTTACTTAATGGCACATGCACCCTTATTTTCTGTTGCTCCTCTGAGGCAGATCCCCCTCCTGTCTTGAAAAAAATACTTTTTCCTTTTCTTTCTAGTAACTTCTTCGTGCTTTGGATCTTCTGTGTTTATTCATTAAGAATATGCTTTAGGAGGCCAGTGCAGCCCCAAGGTTCTTGGGAGTATTTGTTTTCCTGTAGACACATAATACAGAATTTTTTTCTCTGTGATAAGAGCATAATGAAAGGATCATAGTCCTAATGATGCTCATAATCACACCTTCAGCCTTGCCTGCCTCTCTCTTGCTCATCAAGCATTGACTGAGTGCTGTGTAGTCCTTTGTACATCCCTGGCTCATCTCTGGAGATACTGTCTGCGATACAGTTGAAAAAAATGTGTCAGGTGTCACCTGTTACAGTCTGAAGGACAGTCCACTTAGAAAACCCTTTCCAACACATTGAGGCCTCTTGTGTGTGCCACTTGGCTTCACAGCTTACCTTCGGTCTGTGTTGAGAGCTCAGGGGTCTTACCTCTGGATTTTTCAGTATCTCCATTCTGTTCTGTCCAAAAGAATTCCAGACCGAGCTCACTGGGGTATAGCAAGGCTGGAGCGGTCTGAGTCTGTAGTAATATCTTCATAGTACTAACACAGGAAATAGCCTTTCAGACTCACACCACAGAAAGTCTTCAGGAATCGCCTCATGCATCAGGGGAGACATATCCAGGATTCTTTCCGTGAGAGCTTGAGGGAGAGACTGCAGACTGAGCAGTGAGGAGCATTGGAGGGCTTGCTAGAGGCTCAGCCTCAGTGGGATGCATATGCAGTTTAACAGTACACGGCACAGAGAAGACTGTAGGTGCCAGGAGACACACCTGGTCTTTCTTCTCCTGGCTCCCAGTAAGTAATCATTTTCACTTCCTCCCAGTCCTACCTCAGATGGTGCTGCTGCGGCGATTTTGTCTAGTGAAGATTTTGTACGGAAGTATGGCCTGCAAGCCAAGGCTGTGGAAATTGTGGCACAGGAAATGATGACTGACTTGCCAAGCACATTTGAAGAAAAAAGTGTTATTAAAATGGTATATCTGAGATTTATATTTTCTAAAAATCAAATTAAGTTAATATTATTTTAAACTGCAACCTGATATTTTATCGTTGTTAGTTCTGGAAGGTACTTATAAAATGGATCTAGAAAGGTTATTCTGTAGCCCATTCTCTGAGTTAGGATTTCTATTGCTGTGAAAGGGCAGGACCATGACAAATCTTTTAAAAAATAATTTATTTTTATTTTTATGGGCATTGGTGGTTTGCCTGCATGTATGTCTTGTGTGAGGGTGTTGGGCTCTGGGGTTACAGACATGGGTGCTGGGAACTGATTTTGGGTCCTCTAGAAGAGCAGTCAGAGTTCTTAACTGCTGAGCCATCTCTTTAGCACAACCAGGGTAACTCTTATAAAAGAAAACATTTAATTTAGGCAGTGGCTTACAGTTCAGATGTTCAGTCCATTATCATCATGGTGGGGAGCATGACCGAGTGCAGGTAGACATGGAGCTGGTTACATCTTGATCAGAAGTGGATTGAGACACTGGGTGATATCTTGAGCATATCTGAGATCTCAAAGCCCACCTCCACAGTGACACACTTCCTTCAACAAGGCCATACCCACTCCAGCAAGGCTGCACCTCCTAATAGTGCCACTCCTTCTGGAGGCCATTTTCTTTGAAACCACCATACCCATCCTTAAGGATCTGTGAAGGAGATGCGCTGGTGCACTCTTGTAACTGGGAGGTGGAGGAAGGAGAATCAGGAATTCAGGGCCAGCCTCAGCTGCATTGCTAACTAGATGCTACTTAGGATGGAGCCATGAATATTTCAGTTTATTAGACATGCTATTTTTTGAGGGTTTTTTTGTTGTTATTTTGTTTTTGAGGAAGGGCTTTGCCATGTAGCCCTGGCTGTCCAGGAACTCTCTCTAGATCAGGCTGGCCTCAAACTCAAGAGGTCTGCCAGCCTCAGCCTCCCCAAGTGCTGGAATTAAAAGCATGTGCCCTTATTAAAGGGAAAATATTTCAGATCTAAAGTGAGTTGAACAATTAAAGATTTGCCCCTCAGCTACAGAAACAATCGTGATAATAAATTAGAGTTTATAAAATAGTTTTTACAATGTTACAAATTTGAAATGACCATAAAACTTAATCAGTGCTTTAGTTTGGTCCGAAAATGTTCCCAATAAGCTCATGTATTACAGATTGAGTCCCTGATGCAATGTTTTGAGGTGGAGTCCTTGGGAGGTGGTCAATCATGAGGGCTCCAAAAATCAAAGGATTAATTCATTGATGGAATCATAGTTTAATGGGCTTCAGGGAAAAGGCTTTGTTGAAAAAGCTGGTTCTGTCTGCTTCCTGGCCTTCAGGAGGGGAGCAGCCTTGGTCTACCATGTGTTCTCTGCTATGATAAAAAAAAAAAAAAAAACAAAAAAACCCCCAAATCTTGTAAGAGGTCTGGTGTGATAGCACCAGGTGACCCTAGATTAAAACCTGCAAGACTATGAATCAAAATAATTCTTTCCAGTGGGTGTGGCTGCTCACACCTGTAATCTCAGTGGGTGTGGCTGCTCACACCAAAGCCAAGACTATAATTGGGTTATGGCATATAGATTATATTCAGGTTTTCTCAAAGCACATTTAATATTATTTCTGTCTTATTCCTTGAGTGGAAATTGAACATGGCCCATGCAAAATTGGTTTGAATCCTCTATTATCTTCTAAAACAAGGTTGTATATTTTCCTATAGAAACTGTCCCGTATTTTTCACTATGTCTGATTCATAATGGTGTGTTGAAAATTCTCTTTAACCAGTACAACTATACATTATAATTTCATCAGTATAAGTATATGTTCTGATTCCGTAGTTTTCATAGCATAAATAGAATCTCAGAGGTTCTAAATAGTTTCTCAATATCTTACTTAAACTTTTGTACTATACGGTATAAAACTCAATAGGTACATTCTTCTTTTTGAATATTATTTTATTTAGACTTTATATAATGCAGAATCATTTTAGATTTCAATATAAATGGTATTTTTGCTTTTAATATTATGCATGTATTACTCACCTAAACTCCGTGGCTGAACGGCTAAGTCTTGGTGCCCTTACTTACTGTGGAATGGATTTTTGCTTCTAGGTTGGCTACGATATGACTAAAGAAGCTGCCAGAAAGTGCTATGAGAAATCCGGTCTGAGACCAAGTGATGTCGATGTGATAGAGCTTCACGATTGCTTTTCTGCCAATGAGCTCATCACTTACGAAGCACTGGGACTCTGTCCAGAAGGTAGAGTCTTTGAAGAGGGCTCCTAGCCCTGTAACTCCCACTGAGAAGGCTTCACTTTCCTCATTAATCAATAGAAGTCCCTAATTGCCTTTCCCTGCACGTTGGCTCTGCCACACTGTGTAAATGGGGTGTAAGAAGTTTCCGTAGAAGAGTTTTGGGAACATCCATTCTTGGACGACACCAACACTGGCATAGCAGAAAATATACTTCATTTACATTATGCCATTCAGTACTTAGAAGGTACTGTTATATTTTAAAGAAGATTTATTGGGCCTACAGTCACAAGTACTTTAAAATTGTGTTTAAATAAAGACCTGCAGAAAGGAAACAGAAAAACTAACTGATGGGGTGTGAGGGTTCATTTTTATTTCTAAAGCACACCATTCTTCCCATCGGAAGTTGCATGGCGCTTCACTTCCTTGTTGATTGCCCATTGTTTACATTTCTGGCGTGCTCAGGAGAATTAATTGTGTCTTATTTTATTCTTAATTTGCATATTCCTCATGACTAATGATATTGAAAGGCTTTTTATGTGCTTATTGATCATTTATCTTTAAAAAAAAGATTTATATTATCTTTAATTATGTGCATATGTCGGTGCCTGTGTGTGAGTGTGTGAGCATGTGACTTCAGGTTCCCGTGGAGTCCAGAGCGAGTTGGAGTTACAGCTGCATTTTAGTTACCTGGGGAAGAGAAGTGTCTGTGCTTAACTGCAGAGCATCTCTCCAGCCCCTCCTGTACCTTCTTTTTATGTATCATGTGTCATGTCTTTGTCTTTTTAAAATCTCTGCCCTTCATTGTCTGTTATTCATCTTTATTGAAGAATTTGTATATGTAAGACACCATAATATTAATTTAGGTACAAGTCAATGATAATAGTTTGTGTTGTGAACATTTTCTTGTAGTCCAAGAACATAGTCTTCTGTGTCCGTATGGTTTATTAGATGAGCCACTTTACTGTTTTCTACTTGTGTTCTGTACTTTTTCTTCCCTGGTCTCCTTTTGCATTATTTGAACATTTTTACTGTATTATTTTAATCTGTCTGGTGGCTTTTTGACTTGACCTCATTTCAAAATTTCAAAATAGTCACAAAATAGTTTGTGACTATTGTGTTCATTGGTGTGCACGTGGCATAGTGGATGTAAGGAGGTCAGTGGGCATCATCTTAGAGCTGCTTTTCTCTTCCCCCCCTTTGCATGGGCTCGAGGATCACACTCCAGCCATGAACACGTCACCTTTTCCCCAGGCTAGTTCTAACTTGATATATAGCTCACAATGACCTTCAACTTTTGGTCCAAAATTTTCTTTCAATTTTCCAAGTTCTGGCACTCTACAAAGTTAGTTACCTGCTTAGCTCCTCTGTTTCTTTTTCTTCTCAAGAGGCTGCTAATAGGACATCTTCGGCACTGTTGGCATGTGAACCCTGTTATTCTGTGGTAGAACTTGCGCTTTTTAGGGTGTTCAGCAGTGGGTGTTCTTGGCCTTCTACCCACAAAATGCTGCAAATGCCTCCCACAGTTGTGACAAGAAAAATGTTTCAAGACATTACCAAGTCTCTCCCTGTGGGTAAAATCCTGCTCCAGGGTCATGGTGTGTACTTAAACTTCAGTTTCCTTGTAGTGAATATTGTTCCTCTTCATATGCAAGGAAGAAACCTTGCCACCGTGTAGGCCACTGCCTGACTCCTCTTTGCCTTCATTGACCTCGCTGTAGTTGTCATGTATGTTGCATCTGTTTATATTGGAAATAGTGACACAATGCGATAATTTCTTCTCATCATATTTGAAGACATTAAGAAAAAAGTTTTGTATTTACCTAGATATCTATAAATTTTGTTATTTCTTAAAGATCATGTGTGTGTGTTACAGATGCTCGTGGAAGACAGAGGACAAGAGTCCAGAGATTCTCCTGTCTCCACTTCCCATTTTGCTGTGGGAGCACTGGGATTATAGATTTATGCTGGGCTTTTACATGGGTTTAGGGTTTCAAATCCAGGTCCTGTGTTTGAGCAGCAGTACTCTACCCACTGAGCCATCTCCCAGCTCAAGACTGACCCTGACTGGCAGGTTTTTCTTCAGTGACAGGTTCCTGGGGGGGAACGGGACTAAAGGATGATAAATAAGAAGACAAGAAAGTTTGGGATCAGGAGAGCATGGCTCGTGCAAAGATGTTTATTAAAAAGAACAGCATCTTATATACAGTTTGCAGAGGGAAATGAACACCGTCAGCAACAGGCTGATCAAGCCATGTTGCACAAAAGGAACATAGGAGATCACAAATGCATCACAGACCAAGCACACAGCATCTTTGAGACTGATAACTCCAGTCTCTTCTTGGGGAAAAGGCCAGGTTTCCAGGGACCAAATCCTTAACTCCCTTGAGGGGCCTGCCTCAGTCTCAGACTGGACCTGTCAAATCTGCCCCTGGGAAAAGACAAAGAACTAGCATTTTCTTTGTCTTTCCATCAGGGCCCCTGAGAAAGCCTCTGATGGTCTTGCTCCCAACATAAATCCCCTGCTGTTTCTTCTTTATTTGTATTCTCTATATGTGTTTAGCCTGCCTGTTTGTATGCGCACCAGGTGTTTGCCTTTTGCCTGAACAGGACAGAGGAGGGCACTGGATCCCCTGGAACTGGAGTTAAAATTGTTGTGAGCTGCCTTGTGGGTGCTGGGAACCAAGTCTGGGTCTTTTGCAAGACCCATGTGTACTTAAAAAACAAAACAACAAAATAATAAAATAAAACAAAAACTATCACATTGGAGTTGGATGAGGGAAATAAACAGAAGGGAAGGAGCCTAAGAGACGGCACAAGAATCAGAGACTCACTTATTCACTCACTCAGGAATCCCACTAAACCATAATATATACTCATAGGACCCGGTACAGACCCGTGCAGGCCCTGTGCATGCTGCAGCAGTCTTTCTGAGTTCTTATCAGCTTTGATCATGTCAATTTAGAGGGCCTTGTTTCTTGGAATCCTCTCTCCCCTCTAGATTTTACACTCTTTCCTCTTCCTCAGAGATGCAGGTAGGTGGATGAGTGTATTGTATGCATCTTAGTTGGTATTGATGCTTAAAAAACAAAACAAAACAAAAACTCAGAGCCAGATGTTGGGGGAAAGCAGAGAGATCAGAGAACTAGCCACAGCCACTCCTCAGCCAAAAGGGAAGGGCTGAGCTCTGTCTCTCCCTGCATTATAAACCTTTCTCTGCCCAGCAATATCACTTCCTGGTTCTGGGATTAAAGGCGTGTATCATCACTCTAATCTTTATGGCTAAAATTCCTGGCTGACTCTGTTCTCTGATCTTCGGGCAAACTTTATTAGGTTCATGATATATCACCACATGAGTAGATGGGTTCCCCTGTCCCGATAAAAGGGGTTTGTCCCACTTAGGGCTGAATGTTCTAAGGTCCTTTCTCTGTTGCTGTCTCTTCTCCCTGCCTCTCTTTGAGACAGGGTCTCAATATATAGCCCTGACTGACCTGGAATTCACTATGTAGATTAGGCTGGCTTTGAACTCACAGAGCTCTACGTGCCTCTGCCTCCCAAGTGCTACATCTCTACACCCAGCCTGTACATGCTCTTAACCACTGAGATATTTTTCTAGCACCCCTCCTTTTTTTTTGTTTTTAAACCTAAAGTCTCTTTTAGCTTTTTTCTCCTTCCTGCTTTGATGTGGAATGAACCTGAACTCTTGACCCTCATGTATTTGCCTCTTCCCAAGCATTACCATGCCTGGTTCACTCTGTTCTGGAGTAAGCCTTAATTCCTCAAGGAAGTAAATGCTGCACCTAGATTTCTGAGGTGTTCCATATTTTCTAATAGCTTTGAAAGAATTTTAGTTTTAGTCTTTTGGTCCAGGTAATTTTTTTGTTTGTTTGTTTGCTTTTTTCCTCTATGTAGCCCTGACTGTCTGGGAACTTGCTTTATAGGCCAGGCTGGCCTTGAACTCACAGAGATCCCCCTGCCATCTGAGTGCTGGGATTAAAGGTGTGTGCTCCACTCCAGGTTAACAAGTCTGTCATTCAAGTTGTTCTTTTTAATTTTATTCCTAGGTTGTGTGTATGAGTGTGTGTGTTTATCTTATTTAAAACAGGGTTTTGCTGTGATTTGCAGGCCCTGTGCTGAGGCTCTGGGCGTGTACCACCATTCCCTGTTCCTAATACTTGTTCTGTCCTGATTGCCTTTTTTCACAATCTGGGATTACAGTGATGTCTGTTTTCGAGTCCC
Source organism: Phyllotis vaccarum (assembly GCA_033318265.1). Lineage (NCBI taxonomy): Eukaryota > Metazoa > Chordata > Mammalia > Rodentia > Cricetidae > Phyllotis > Phyllotis vaccarum. The sequence continues at coordinate 64,467,181 of JARWLC010000002.1, forward strand.
ACAAGTTTTATCCCACAAGTCTGTGAAACACTTTCCTTTTTTGTTTGTTTGTTTGTTTCTGTCTTTGTAAAATTAGTAATCAAACCTGAGGTCATGCACATCTGTCAATTTTTAAAATCCCCTTTCTGCTCTGAACCACTGGGAAAAGGACCCCCCCCCCCCCGGGGGGGGGGTGTCTTGCTGGCCTCGGTCACATGACCATCTTCTTGTTGAGTGGCAGGCTGTCCTCTTGTCTCTCCTTTCTTTCTTTTTGGAGACAGATCTCAGGCTGGGCAAGAGCGCAGAAGGCACAGTGCTTGCCTCACATGCAGGAGACCCTGAGGTCAGTCTCCAGTACTGAAAAAAAAAAAAAAAAAAAAAAAAAAAAAAAAAAAAAAAAAAAAAAAAAACAAAGGAAGAAAGAGACAGGGTTATGTGTAGCTTGTCTGGAGCTCACTATTCTGGAGGCAGCCTTGACCTTGCAGCCTCTGCCTCTGCACTGTGCTATCATCCAGACTTGACCACCACATCTGGACTTAGTGTTTTATTTAGTGGATCCATTTTCCAGCTTCTTGGCTCTGCTGAGAACTCCTGTCTTGGTGTTTGTTTCTGGTGTCTCCTTCACTTTGCAGCTCCAGCATCAGGTTAAAGTCCTTGATAACTTTGTAATCTGGACTTTGAGCTTTGGCATCTATGGACTGTCTTTCCCTCTTGGGAGTTGGTTACATTTTTTTTTTTCCAGATTCTATCTATGCAGACTCAGTAAGTTTAGATTACGTCCTGGATAGCATGAATGTAACCTTTTTCAGTATTCTTTGGAGAGGAATGGCAGGGCCTGTGTAATATGGACAGGGGGAAGCCAGGTACCAGTGTCCAGTGTTGGTCCCCTGAATTACCCTCTCCTCCACTTTATTTTTGAGATTTGTCTGTTGCTGGGACCTGGGGCTCACTGGTTTCAGGCTAGGCAGTCTGGCCAGTGAGCCCCAGGAATCCACATCTCTGCTTCCCTAGCACTAGGATTATAAACACAAATACCAAATCTAGCTTTATTGGGTCTTCATGCTTACATGGTAAGGAGTTTACTGTCCGAGTTACCTCCCCAGCTCCACACTGTCTGTGACTTAGCTAGACATCAGCCCAAGTTGTTTTGCCTTCTGAGGTGGCGGCTGATGCTCTATGTTTAGCTTTTGAGCCTGTGCTGTGCTGGTTTAGGGGCCAACCTGTGTACCTGTGGCTCAGTCTTATATAAGTCTACACTCAGAATTGGGGTGGTGGTGATATATTATTTATTTAATAGAGCTTATCTGAAAATCAGAGAACAGAATGAAGCCATGAAGGTCAGGGAGTGATGGCCCACGCCTTTAATCCCAGCAGTGGAGGGGGTGGAGGCTGCAGGCAGAGATCTTCTAGAGCCAGGCATGGTGGCACACACCTTTAATCCTGGCATTAGGGAAGTTGGAGAAGGAAGTGAGGTAAGTGTGACAGGTAGGGAGAAGGAGGCTGGAGCTCTCCCCTTTGCCTGCTCAGGCACTGAGTGAGGATTCATGGAGACAAGATCTTCCCTTTTTGGCCTGAGGAGTTGGCTAGGTAAGTTGGGTGTGGCTTGATCCTCTGTCTCTCTGATATTTCAGCTCTTTCCCAATTTCTGGCTCTGGGTTTTTATTGTAATACCAAATAGGCTTTTGCAATATTTGGCACCCATCATGGGGCTCGAACTCACGACCCTGAGAGTAAGAGTCTCATGCTCTACCAACTGAGCTAGCCAGAACTTTCTGTCTTGCTGGTCCCACAGCCACTTAGTCTTAAACACACAGAGGCTTATATTAATTATGAACTGTTTGGTTTATGGCTTAGGCTTAAACTCTTACACTTTAAATTAACCCATAGTTCTTATTTATGTTTAGCCACGTGGCTTGGTACCTTTTCTCATCTTGCTTCCTCTGCATCTGGCTGGTATCAGCTGCTCTGCCTTTCCTCTTCCCAGACTTCTCCTGGTTTCCCGCCTCTCTTCCTGCCTGGCTACTGACCAATCAGCGTTTTAACTCAATATGAGTGACAAATCTTTACAGCATACAAGAGTACTATCCCACAGCGGGCTGTGCTTTGTATCTCCCTTCTCTGGCCTTCTTTGCTTACTCTTTAGCCTATGAAGTTTCTTTTCCTGCTTTTTCTGAGTAGAAAGGTGGAAGGGTGGTGCATGCCTGTGATCCCAGCACCTGGGAGGCAGAGACAGGAGGATCAGGAGTTTAAGGTAGTCTGGGCTATTTGAGACTGTGAAAAAGCCAAAAGTGGGATGGGGTGGGAAGGAATGGGGAAGACTTATTTCTGTAGTGCTGACACAGCCTTTGTTGCCATGCAGTTCTGTCTCAGGATGCTGGTCCTCTGTGCAGAACTGCTAAGTATAGCGTAAGGACTTAAAACTGGAATTTACCCTGTGCAGTGGCTTCCCTGAGATTTTTCTTGCTAATTTTCTATTTTTGTTTAATTTCCAGTCATCAGGTAGCTGTGAGTAATGCTGTATACATGCCTTCAGTGGTGGTCATATGAGGGAGGAGCATTGTGAGGGGAGGGAGCACTATGGGGGAAGGAGCACCGTAGGGAAAAAAAATCACCTTGGAGAACTTGCTTTGGTAGCAGGACCAGAACCCAGTTAAATATATGTGATGATGGCTTTCAGGTTCCTCGTCCAGCTCTGAATGCTTCCCTAAAATATAGATTCAGTGAGCAAACTGACTACTTCTCAGGGTGTTTCAGGTTGTGTATGTGTGTGTGTGTGTGTGTGTGTGTGTGTGTGTGTGTGTGTGTGTGTGTGTGTGTGTGTGTGTGGTTTTGATTTGCTTTCTTAAGTTCAGAACAGAACTGCTAGTATTTCCCAAATTTCTCTTTCCATCTTTGGCATCCTCCAGTTGATCACACTGACAGCTGTAGAATCATTATTCCTAAATGTGTGTGTGTGTGTTTGCACACCCATACATGTATGCACATATGTGTAGGGCTACACAAAAAGGCCAGAAGAGGCTGTTGGATCCCTTGGTTACTGGAGGCTGTCAGCCACCCACATTTGTTTCTGGGAGGCAAACTTGTTTCAAGAGCAACAGGTGCTCTTAATTGTTGAGACACCCTTCCAGCCTCCACAGAATCCATCTTGAGTCACCTTTCTCACACCACCCACCACCGAGTCCGTTGTCCAGTACTGTCCACTTCTGGCTGGTTTTTGTCACCGCCAGCATGATTTCTTTGGTTGTGGTCATCTCCCAGCTGGCTCCAGTCACTTGGACTCTTTAGTCTCTCCGCCAGATCTGCAGCAGGGTGGTTGTGCCAGAAGCAGATCAGGGTTACTCCTCTCCTCCAAGCCTACTAGCTTCTCACTCCCAGAGAGGCACAGGCCGAATGGTGTCTCTACACCTCACCTAGGTGTCCCCAGCCTCTTCTCTCTGGAACCACTGACCCGCAGCCACATTGCCTCCTTTTTCAAGCACTCTAGGTTCATTTTCCCCTGGGGTCCTATGTCTGGAGCCCCAGATAGTTTGCCCAGAGCTGTCTTTCCTGCTTCTACTTCCACGGACCCCTTTTCTTACTTTCCCCAGGGTGCTGTGGCCACTCCGTGTACTGCTGTCTGGACCACCTAGGCCATGGTCAGCACAGCTAGAGCTCCCAGGTCTTATGATTTGATCAGAAAAGCATCTGGAAGAATAGTTTATGTTATTCATGCACTTTTATTATTTGTTATTCATGCACTTTTATTACCATCACCAAACAATAAACAAAGCATTAACAGACAATGTGGAGGCCACCAAGCATGTGAAATAAATTTGTAGTTGTTTTTTGTTTGGGTTTTGGTGTGAGACAGGGTTTCACTCCAGACCACCTGGCTTGTCTGGAATTCAATATGTAGACCAGGCTAGCCTTAAACACACAAAGATACGCCTGCCTCTGTGCTATGATAAGAGGTCTGCACACCACTCCAATGGCAATTTTCAGCTTTTCTCCTTAATTTCATCTCAGTGAATTTCTGCTTTTGTGTGTGTGTGTGTGTGTGTGTGTGTGTGTGTCTATGTGCGTGTGCGTGGTGCTGGAAACAAACACCAGGACCCTGCATATGATATGAAGGCACTCTACCACGGAGCCACACCTCCAGTCGCTCCTTTGTTCTGTTTTGTATTGTTTTTGAGGCAGGGTTTATCCTGGAACTCACTCTAGACCAGGCTGGACTTGAACCCACTACCTCCCTGGGATTAAAGGTGTATGCCACCACAATCAGCATACTTTTATTCAAGTTAAAAAATTATTATATACCACACAGCGATACAGCTGAAACCAGAGAGAAAATAAATGCATTTTGGAAACCTAGGAATATTGAAACTATAATTTTCAGTTAAAGTGTTGTAGAACATCTGTTTTGACCATATTCGCTCTTTTCTGCCTCTCTGTTAACAGCTGGGGCGATTTGGGTGCTGCAGGGCTATCAGGAGCTAGTGAATGTTTTGTTTCATGTAGAACATTTTTTGAAAGATAAGCCTTTATTGCTCAATATCATTACTCAACACTTAGATGCATTTGTAACAAATTGTTAAGCTCTTAAGAAATGTTTATATTAAGAAATTCTTGGCTATATAGAAAAGTTAAGCAAACGTGCAGTCCGTCCAATGTTATTTTTAACATTTGTGAATATTAATTTTTTCTCCAGGTCAAGGTGGAACACTGGTTGACAGAGGAGATAACACGTATGGAGGAAAGTGGGTCATAAACCCCAGTGGTGGACTCATTTCCAAGGGACACCCACTGGGAGCGACAGGTAACATCATACATATTTCAGAAGATTTTTAATTCTTCTTTACACTTATTTATTTATGTATTGTGTATATATGCATGCACATTCATGTTCTATAGCACACATATGTGGGATGATAAGCCAACTTGGGAGAACTGGTTCTCTAATTTTATGTGGGTTCTGGATCAAAACTCGGGTCATCAATCTTGTTTGCACATGTTTATCTGCTGAGCCATCTTGCTGGCCTTTGTTTTGATTTTTCAAGACAGTCTAAGTCTATAGACTCACTATATAGTTCAGGATGACCTTAAACTTTCAGCAATCCCCTCCCAGATGCTGGGATTACAGGTATGAGCCTCTTTGAGTGGCTGAAGGCTGTGATTTTAGCATGTTGGTGTGAGTGGAGCCTTATTTATTGTATGTACATTGGTATTTTGCCTGCATGAGGATACCAGATTCCCTGGAACTGGAGTTATAGACATTTGTAAAGTGTCATGTGGGTGCTGGGAACTGACCACTGAGCCATCTCTCCAATCTGGTGATTAGAGCTTTAAATGCTTCATAACCTTAGTCACTTGATTTCCCTTAACCTGCAGCCCCTTTAATTAGCAAGCTGTTTCCTAACACAGCTGCAAAACTAGTCAGAGAAGATCATTTCAGGGGAGCATATTACATGTTGGTCGGCACTGCACGGAACTCATCTTCTCTTGAGAAAACCAGACTAGAAATTATGAAATAAGGAGTGTCACTATGGCTCTGCTGCCCACTGGACAGTTAAAAATTAATCACTTTGACTCTTAGGCCTTTAACTGAAAAAGACAACCAGTATTGCTGCTTCTAGAGTAACTTAGTGACACATTTCTGTGGTTTGTTTCTGTAAAGGAAGATGGGTTGTGTTTTCTTTAATTATCTTGTATGTGTTGATTAATGGGATATTTTAACTTCTTACAGTTTCCGCAATAGAGAAGTTATAACAATGTATTTATTTAAGCACTTAGCCTTGTTTTGTTTCTATGCACACCTTTATTGAGCCTTTTCATTGGGACTACCAGCTTCTCAATAATGGCATGGAGACTTATTAGTTATAAAGGCTCAGCTGATAGCTTAGGCTCATTATTAACTAGCTCTTACAACTTAAATTAACCCATTTAATCAATCTACACTTTGTCCCGTGGTTTTATTACCTTTACTCTGTTCCTGCCCATGCTGCTCCTCTTAGTCTGGCTGCTGCCTTCTTTCCAGTGTCCTGTGTGCATGAAAATCCAGCATACCTATTGTCCATTCAGCTTTTTATTAAACCAATCAGAATGACACATCTTCACAGTGTACAAAAGATTATTCCACAATACACCTTTAATCCATGCACTCAGGAGGCAGAGCATGGAGTTACTCTGAGTTTGAAGCCAGCTTGGTCAACAGAGTTTCAGGACTGCCAGGCCTGCATAGAGAGACTGACTCTGTGTCAGAAAACAAACAAGAAACCCCTTAGATTTTGTAAGGTTATAACATAGAAAATAGAAAAGCTAGATGGAGCGGGGAAGAGAGAGGAAGGAAGTGTGACAGGTTGCAGGGGCTGAGTGGTAGGACACTTGTCTAGGATGCAGAGGACCAGGTGGGCAGACTTGCCTGTCACAGGTCACTGCTATGCTGCTTGATATTTATGCTCTGCTTTTATCTCTTCTTTGGTTTTTTATTATGGCATTTTAAAAATTGGCAGGGGTTTGTTATTTTCTCTCCTCTATGGAACTATTTCTTTATAAAAGCTTGTCATGGGTGCTCTGGGATGTGCAGTACACATCTTCCTCTTGCCAGAGTCTGCCTTCCAGTACTGTCATATCCTCACATATAATCTAAGACTTTTGTAAGATTTATTTTTATTTTTAATTAAATGTAAATGCTCATGCATGAGCACATAGAAAAGGTCATCCTTGGCTGCATAGAAAAGCTAGGCTGGACTGCGTGTGTAATAAGAAGTTTCTGGCCCAGCCTTTCCGGCCTACCAAGATTAGGACCTGCTCACAGCCTCGCTGCCGCTTAGCCCCAAATAATCACACAAAGGCTTATATTAATTTCATGCTGATTGGTCCATGGCTCCTGCATATTGCTAGCTAACTCTTAATTTTTAACTAACCCATGATTAGCCAAGTGACTTAATACCTTTTCTCTGAGGAGCATTTTGACCTCTTTCCTCTGCATCTGCTGGGGATCTTTGTGGCTCTTCCTCTTCCCAGAGTTTTCTTAGTCTGGTAGCCCCGCCCACACTTCCTGTCTGCCTTCTGGCCAATCAGTGTTTTATTAGACCTAGTGGAGGAACAAATATTTACAAACTACCAGAACATAATTCCACAGCATATGTGAGACCCTGCTATCAAACAAAACCAAAGTCCAAGATTTTATTTATGTAAGCACACATATTATATAGTGCTATTTCCACATATCTTTAGATCCTTTTAACTTTTTTTTTTTTAAGACAAAATCTGCTCTTTAGCTCAGGCATTGAACTCACAATATAGCTGAGGCTGACCTGAACTCCAACCTTAGCCTGAAAAGTGCTAGGATTATAAGCAATGTGCCACCTCACCCAGCCTCTTAATTTTTTAATGCCCACATAGTATTCTTATTGTAAGAAATCACTTACCGGCAGACATCTGGGTTGTGTTTGGCTTATTCTCACAAACAGGTTGCAGTAAGCATGCTGATACATGCCTGTAGGATACATTCCAGATGTGTCAAAGATACACATTACATATAGGTGCACATGAGTGCATGTGCTTGTGAAAGCCGAGGTCACTGCCAGTTGTCATCCTGAGGTGTTTTGCTATCCACTTTATTTTTGATTTTTGAGACACTGGCTGGAAGTTTACCAAGTAGGATAGATTGGCTGGCCACTGAACCCTAGGGGTCCTTCTTTCTTCACCTCCCTAGCACCGGGATTATAGGCATGTGCTACATTTTGATTTTTGTTTGTTTTGTTTTTTAATGTGGATTCTGGTGACCAAATTCAGGTCCTCAAGCTTGTGCGGCAAGTGCTTTATTAACTGGGCTCCTTCAAGTGTCTCAAGGTGAGGGCAGGAATTTGAGTGGATTAAGAGAACTCTGATGGGGGTGAGGGCTACACTTCTCTGTGAGTATTAGGACAAGTATTTAGAATGCAGTTAGGAATTACATTGGTTTAGGAAGTGGGGGGGCAGTAAGGTCTCTTTTAAGATACATGACCTTACTAGCTACTGGTGGCTAGCTAGATTTGCAGTATCCGGAGACATTTCCTTCCTGTTGAGTGGGCCTTACGCCTAATCAGACAGCAGTTGATCTAGCTTTTGGGTTAGATGGAGCTCAGCCCCTCTGAGTTCTGTGTCCAAGTGTGTGCTGTCTTTAGCAATAGGCACTTACCTCTGACTTCTGGGATGAAACCAAGGCCAGGCAATAACACTACCTTCGTTTTGAACTCTTGAACTCCCTCGACCAACAGTTCAAAGGGTTTTTCATTCCTGGCACTGGGCTTGTTTTGTTAAGTCTATGGCTCTTGGGAGAGGCATTATTGTTCCAGGTGGTATAACTTAATTTAAACAATAAATACACCTCTGTATGTGTGTATATACACTTAGATGTACTATAAATACTTTGAGGTAACTATAAAGTTATTAGATTCCCTATGACTATTTCAAACATTTTTATAGTTACAGATCCTCCTCTCTCCAATTTGAACCACTAGTCCGACCCAATTTTTCCATTTCCCACTTAATATCTCCTGCATCTTTCTAGTCCCCTCTCTAGAGCTCAATTCAATCTTCCCTCATTGCTTTTCAAAATGGTCCCATCTCAAAAGAACTAAGTTGAGTTAATTTTTTTTTTTTTTTGAGACAGAAACTCACTTTGTGGCTGTCATGGAACTCTGTGTAGACCAGGCTGGCCTTGAATTCACAGAGATCTGCCTGCCTCTGCCCCTGGTGCACTGGGATTAAGGTAGATGCTGTGTTTTCTATTCTAACATGCCAGAAAAGAATGTGTTGGAGAAAGAGGGCGGGCATTTCATGATTTCCTGAACTCGAGTCTTTTTCAAATGCTACATCTTTTTGCGTGGGAACCAGCTGCGAATCTTGGGCTTTAAGTTCCCCAGGCGAGGGTGGCTGTGGCGGGAAGTCCAGACTAGCGGCTCGCGTGGGGCGGGTGGGCGGAGACTTCGCTCTAACGCGGCCCGGGACGCTCTGTGCTCGACTCGCCAGGTCTGGCTCAGTGCGCGGAGCTCTGCTGGCAGCTGAGAGGCGAAGCCGGAAAGAGGCAGGTTCCCGGGGCAAAGGTGGCTCTGCAGCATAACTTAGGCCTCGGAGGAGCTGCGGTGGTCACACTCTACAGGATGGGGTTTCCCGAAGCTGCCAGGTAAGTGGCGGTCCAAGTTTTGTCACTTTCGTCCTCATTCACAATAAGTGACGCTGGCACATTAAAAAAAAAAATAACAATTTGATTAAGCATTTAAGTATGGCATTACTTCTTTAATCTGACTTTTAAAAAGTTAAGACTGTTAGTTTTTAAGCTCATTCAGCCTTAGGAAAATTTTGTTCAGAGGGAGAGAGCGAAGCCAGGAATGCTGACCTACAAGCCCGCGGAATCCAGGCAAGTCCCCTGTTGGTTTCCTTTCCCACGGCTAGCTTTCTCCTTTGGCCCCCCGGGTTGCTGGAGTGGCTCAGAGAAAGCAATCGAATACCTATGCCATTGGACCCTTGCAGACAAGTTTCTGAATCAAGCAGTCATTGCTGCTCGAATTCCCCGTGTCTGGCTTTATTCCTCTCTTTGAGGCAAGCGCCTTCAGGTGCCTCTGTCCCAGCCCTCTGGGATCTCTCAGCTTCCTTGCAGCCCCGCAGGGTTGCTCCTTCTTTTCCCAGGCCCAGCTCTCCCGTGGATGCTGGGTTTCCAACCCCTTCTGTAACTAGTTCAGATTATGTATACCCTCTTTTGAATCTTTTTCTTCATTGGCTCCTTGCCTGTCACCAAACAACGCCGAATCTTCTCTAGTTCACAAGATCTATTTTTCTTTTCTTCTTGTTTTAATTATTCCTTTTCATGATGAGTCTCCTTTTTCTTGTTTGTTTGGTTTTTGTCGAGACTGGGTTTCTCTGTGGAGTCCTGGCTGTCCTGGAACTCATGCTATAGACCAGGCTGGCCTTGAACTCAGAGATCTGCCTGCTCTGCTCGGATCAAAGGCTTTTGCCACTAATGCTGTCTATGATGAGCCTCTGATAGTGAACCACCGTAGCTTTTGTGTGTGCTGGGATACCTCAGGGTCTGGACTAAGGTCAGGTTGTGTTCTGAGCCAATGAATTGAATATCCGTGACCATATTTTTCCATCCTTAAAAGTCTTTAGCCACACTATAACTTTTTAGCACTAATGTGCCCTTCTCATGAAACTCTTGGTAATTAATTAATCATTTATTCATACATTTTGTTCTATAAAGGACAAGGGCACTCTTACAGATTCCCTGTAGTTTTCACTTTTTCAAACTTTGGGGTATTTTTCCTCTCTATGATCTTACTCTTCTTTCTCTGTTCAGAATTTTCTTCAAATATCCACAACCTTTGTAGCTCTTAGGTCCTAATCCAGTTTTGGTGTCTTGAGGCTTCCTTGAAGTTGTTCCTTTTTCTGCCCCCTAGGTTCTGCCTCATGGGAGTAAATACTTTTGAGTCAAACAGAAGGGGGTCGAAACTTGTTCTTCCTAAATCTGATTCATCCATTCTGTGCTGATGTCCTTGGGATACCACCCCGTCCACTCTTGAAACCCCTAGTACAAGTCAAGCTGTGAAAAGCCAACACAGATGGTATAATTGCCATAGATACTTCATTTTCTTCAGAGTAAAATTAAAAAATTGTCCACAGATCTTTTTCCCCGATAGCATTACACTGTAGCCCAGGCTAACTTTGTTTTAGAGACAGTGATTGTCCCGCTCCAACTTTTTAGTGTATTCTTGCAAGTTTTCACATGCACATGGAGTGTAGTGTGTAATGGCCAGCACAGTTAAGGTGCAGACTGATTCCAGGACCTGTTTCCCTAGTCCCTAGCTGTTCTTTGTCCTCTCTTTCCTAAGAGGGTCACAGTGTGGCTTTGGCTGTCCTGGACCTCACCGTATGGACCAGGCTGGCCTCTGCGCCATCACGGTTGCCTCCTCCATTCTTTATGTACCTTTCATCAGCCCTTGCTCCAACAATCTTTTTGCAACCCCTGCTGTTTTTTTGTCTTTATAGTTTGCCCTTTTTATGAATGTCAGTAAGTTCATTAAGAAGGCAAACAATGGAGCACTCCTTTAACACCCATTGAGGAGTTTTCTAACTTTCTCTTCTGTATTTACTGATACTCTGCTCTAAGAAAAAACTTTCCCTCTCCTATTTTTAAATGTATTCATATACACTGTACGAAATCATGAGTCCTTATTTTATCCAGGGAGTCACATTCCTTTAGGATCAGTTAATTTGGTGCTCAGAATGTCCCTGGTTTAGCCATGGGAACCCCCTTGTTGACACTTGTGTCCCATGATTCTTTGTAGTACCCCCCTTTTTCTTCTAGCTCAAGAAGACAGTCCAATCTCTTCTTGTACTTTCTTTTTAAAATTTTAAATATTTGTGTGTGTGTGTGTGTGTGTGTGTGTTTGTGTGTGTTTGGGCATGCATAAGCAGGTAAGTGTAGGTATTAGATTCCCTGGAGCTGGAATTGTAGGTGGTTGTAAGCTGCCTGATGTTGGTTCTGGGAACCAAATTTGGGTCATCTCTCAGCTCCTCTTGGATTTTCCATGTCCCATCCCTAGCGTCAGTCATTTCTTCAAGGAGTCTTGGTTTCCTTCCGTGGAGAATGATGCTGAGACACCATATACAGCTGATAGCCAGGTGTTACTTCCTGCCATGGCAAGGCCTTCTCAGGAGTCACATTGGATATATACACACATTAGCTTAGCTTGTTCTTAAATAGAAGTTTAGGGCAATGTTAGGTGATTTATGTGTCTCTTTACTAACGTAGCCACCAGTTTTTAGCAGTTAGAATAGGAATTTAGAAAACTCACTAAGTACCATCTGTAGACAGCACCACTTTAGTTGGGTGGTGGTGTCTCCAGACAAAGGGAGAGGTGACCAGAAAGAGCACCCTACTCACCTTTCCATCACCTATTTTGGCTCTGTAAACCTTTTTGTCATTTAGAAAATATTGAAAGTATTTCAGGTATTTCAGAGTTCAGAAAACTTCCAAAGCGTGCCTGCCACATGCTGTAGTGTTGGGTGAACTGTGCCTTTATTCCCAGCACATTTACCTTTTCCTTCCCTGTGCCTCTAGCTCATTCCCTGGTTAATGGTTGAAATGGTCTTATTTTATTGAATTTGAGGTATCACGTAGGAGTTTGAAAAAAACAAACTTTTTTTATTTTAAAGTTACAAAATGGGAAATATCCCCTTGTTACAGCCTGTAGTTTGGTCAAGGAGGATCTGGTTGCTCTTCCCACCATATCCCAGAGATAACTTCCAGCTCTTGAGGCTGTGTATCTGTCATGCCATGGGCTAATCTGCCATCTCTGAGGTCAGAGGGCCATGCTGATTGTTTGTGACCTTTACATTGCATAACCCCCCCCAATCAGAACAGTGATGACCTTTTACCTTACATTTGAGACTGAGTGACTGAATTGGAGGACTTTTATATTCATCTCAGATATAAGAATAACTGTAACCCCTTTTTAGAAATGATTTTACACTACTCTCTTACCACACGTTGCATGCTGCTCAGCGCACGGTTTTAGTCTGTATTTTCAGGATTATCCTTACCGTGACCAGTTTTAGGACGTTTTCGTCACCCCCACTCCCCAAACACATAGACCAAATGCTTTCACTTCCGATCTGTTTCATTTGTGGTCTGACAGCCGCTCACCCACGCCGTCTCTGGATTTGCCTACTCTGCATATTTCACATAAAGGAAGTCATATGGTATTATTCTTTCATGACTGGCTTCTTTGATTTAACATAGTATTTCCAAGGAACTTTTTGAAGGCTGAGTAATATCCCATTTGTGTGAAAGCCTCTTCTTACTCCTGTCGCTACTGGTCTTTTTTTATGTTAGTGGTCTTTGTGCATGTGAAGTGACACCTGGCAGTTTGGCTTGTATCTCCTCGGTAGTTAGTCATTTTCTGAACATCATTCCTTTGGGCTCCTTATTCATCATTTGTACATTATAGTTGGAGAACTGTTCATTAGAGTCTTTGGCAATGTAAAAATTTGGTTATTCTTGAATTGTAAGAGGCCTGGTATGTGCCATGAACACTAGATGCTTTGTTTTAACATTTTATTTTCTGTCTGTGCTGGGTATTAACCCAGGGCATTGTGTATGCTAGGAAAATGCCGTATCGCCAAGCAATGCTTCTGCAGCCACATTTTTTTTTTTTTTTTGATAACAGCTTCACATTGTAGGTAGTACCAAACTCACTGAGGATAAATTGGAGACCAGAATTAAGATAGTTTAGCTAAAACAAGTTTCAGATTAAGAAGTAAGGTCTTAGCCACCGTGACAGTCCACAGTCCCATTTCACGTAGTTCACTAGATACAGAGCCGAGGAAGGCCTTGAAGTGAAACTTGCCATGTTTCTAGTGGGAATCCAAATACAAAGTAGAATATTCTTTTGGTTAATCTTTAAGCCCTTCCCGACGTTATCCACTGCTAGACTTATTTCAGTAAACTTGTATTTACCAAATTCAAATAAAAAGCAATCACAATTTAATTTCTGCTAAAATTCTGTATTGAAAGAAGTTATGAGACTCTAGGCACAATGGTAACACATACACCTGTATTCTCAGGACTTCGGAGGTTGAGAGAAAGGTCACTTAAGCTAGCCCAGGCAACAAAGCAAGGCGGAAAAGTAAATAATAATAATAATAATAATAATAATAATAATAATAATAATAATAATAAAAGAAATCAGGAGAAAACCTGTGTAAGAGATGGAATCTGAGTTGAAGTTATTGGTCACTGTCTTTTAAACAGGTTATGTATCCAGTGACTTGCAAGGAAGGAGTTCAGATAATAATGACCATTCTTTCATGTTAACTTTTTTTTCTAATATAGATGAAAAATTGGTTAATCAATGATGAGCTTTTTCAAACAAGGGAGACCTTGACCTTTGGAAATATGTCTGGACCTGCCACATAGTCAGGATACTTTGTACACTTTGGACTGCCAGGATCAATTGTTATACCAGATAACTATCTTGGAAAAGGGCACATTGGAGATTAAAGGTTAAAAACCAGCCTTACTGATTTAAGACAGGGTTTTACTCGGTAGCCCTGGCTGGACTTGAGTTCACAGAGATCCACCTGCCTCTGTCTGAAGGGTTGGGATTAAAGACACGTGCCACCACGATACTTTTTTTTTTCTCAAGACTCATTTATTTATTTATGTGTATCTGTTTTGTTGGTGTGTATGCTTGTGAGCCAGGTTCGTGCATTGTCTGCAGTTCATTGGATCCCGTGGAACTGGAGTTACAGATGGGTGTAAGCCACCATCTGGGGATGAGAACCCGGGTCCTCTGGAAGAGCAACCAGTGCTCTTAACCTCTGAGTCATCTCTCCAGGCCCAGAGTTTTAGTTTTATAAGATGAAAAGGATTATAGAGCCACATGGTGCTGATAACTGCTCAACATTCTGAAAACATTCAACATCACTGAACTGCATAGTTAAATGTAGTTTATGTGATGTGAGGTTTTGTTGATTTATGTTTTGAGACAATGGTGTCTTGAAGCCCAAGATGGCTATGTACTCACTATGTACCTGTGGATGATCTTCAACTCTCCATCCTCCTGTATCTACCTCTCAAGTGCTGAGATTACAGGCGTGCGCCACTATATCCACTGTGCTCTGTATATCTTGACACAGTTAAATTAGTGCAGAAGATCTTAAAAATCTATAGGACTGTTTTGTGCCTATACCCAGAAAGAAATGCTGCTTTTCTTTAAGAGTTAACTCAAAGATTCCATTTTTATCCCACCCCAAACGAGTTTTAGCTTTCCTATCTATCCCTGCTCCTGGGATGGATTCAATTCACTGTTCCATAGCTGGGTATCTCAGAAGACCCAGGTTAGTAGCACTGTCACAAGCCAGAGGGACGTGACCTTTTGACAGTGTTTGTCATAGTTGACTCTTACCTTCTATACTTTTTCTGCTCTAGGCTTCTGTGACACTGTCTCCCAGACCCCTAGATAATGGGTTCCAAAGGCCATTGTCCTGTCCTGTCCTCTCTGTAGTCCATTCCAGGATTTCCACACTTGAGTCTGTTGATGGTTATTACCCTCCCTGGTCTCCAGCCTGGATCTCTGGGTTCTGGACCCTCCTATCCTCCTGATCGCACACATTCTCCAGCTGGTGACATCTGGGGTAGATCTCCAATCCTGACTGTTCCCAGTTCTCTCTTCCTCACCTTAGTCACTGTTAGCCCCCCCCCCCCAAACTCCCAAGATGCCTTTCTACCCCCTTTCCATGTCTCTCATCCCAGCAACAAAGTCTGTGCATTCTGGGGTTTGTTTGAATGTTTCCTTCCTTTCGTTTCTGTCAGCAGACTGCCCACAGTCTGGCCCAGACCCCTGCAGTAGCCTCCCGACCATTCTCTTCACCTCCGTTTTCATGGCCTCTCCTGAATCATTCTGCACACCGTTGGGAGGATTGTGGAACTCTTTACTGATGCTGTCTCTGTGGTTTCCCAGATTCCTAGCTTTGTGCTGCCTGTGTCTTCTGTCCAGTTCTTCCCGTTGGCTGTGTTGGTACTCTGATCTTACTTTATTTTCTTTCAGAATACTAGCTTTCTGCCCTTGAGCTCTTGGCAGCCTAGTCTTTAGGGAGGCAGATCCCCTCCTTTCTCTAATAAGGTATTAGCAGGACCTTACCTCTCGATCATCCTTGAACACTATTGCCCTGATGTAGGATATTGCACATGTGTTTAGTGTTAGTGCCCCCCCCCCCCCGTCCGCTCCCCCCCCCCATCCGTCCCCCCCGTCCCCCGTGTCCCCCCCCCCTGCCCTTGCTTTCTTTTTCTTTCAAACAGCGTCCTGGAATTTCCTATGTAGACCAGGTTGGCCAGAGGTCTTCCTGCTCCTATCTTCCAAATGTTGGGATTAGAGGCATGCACCACTATACCCAGCTTATTCTTTTTTTCTGAGACAAAGTCTTACTAAGTTAGCCCAGGTTAGCTTGAAACTCACTACATATCCAAGGTTGGCCTTGAACTCAAACCTCTAGATTTTGCATTTTCTAAGTACTGGGATTTCAGGTCTGTGCCACCATATTGATTTAGATGGTTATGACCAAAAGAGGGATGGGAGTGTAGTTCACTGGTAAAGTCCTGCCTAGCATGTACTAGGTCCTGGATTCAATTCCCACAGAGAGAGATAGATGATAGGTAGGTAGGTAGGTAGATAGATGATAGATAGATAGGTAGGTAGGTAGATAGATGATTGATAGATAGGTAGGTAGGTAGATAGATAGGTAGATAGATAAATAGAAAGGAAGAAAGGAAGGAAGAAAGAAAGAAGATAGATGGGTAGATAGATGATAGGTAGATAGATGATAGATAGATAGATAGGAAGAAAGAAAGAAAGGAGATAGTTAGATGGGTGGATAGATGATACAGGAGAAGAAGAAAAGGAGAGTGTATTGGGGGTGGGGATGAAAAGAGGGAAGAAGATGTGACTTCTAGGCTCCCCTGCCTTCACCAGTCTATGCTTGTCTGTCAGGAATTATCTAACAGCTGAGAACTTAAAGTTGACCACTTCCTCAGACCTAACACTTGGGGTCCTGTAGCTCATAACATTCATGGCTATTACTGTTTTCCACGGGCTCCACGCTGCTAGGTTCTTCTCAGGCTCTTGTTTTACTTCTGCAAAGTCTTTGGCACTGTCTTTCCCTCCCTCCCATTGCACACGGGATGAAGTCAGCCATCTGCTCCAAATCCTGCTGCTTGTGAATGGAAGAAGCCCTTCTGAGCTTTAAGAATTGTGTTGCTAAGGCCACCCCGGGCCATTATCAGTAGTTGGCCCCTAACTATTAACAGTGTGTCATACAACACATTATCTTCTGTCACAGCCTTGCCTGTGCCCCGCTTCCTCACCCACTTCTTTGTATTCAGCTCAGATTGCCATCATCTCTGGGTTGGATGATTGCTATAGATTCCCGGTTGACCTCCCTGTCTCCTGGCTTGTCTCTGTAAGCTCCACTTTCTAGCTGAGAGCTAGATTTATAATTTTCAAGACATAATTAGATCATGCTCCAGTCTTCGATTATACTTAAAACTGAAACTTGGTGGGAGTGGGGTGGGTTGTTTATTTCTTTTTTTGTTTTTGTGATGAGGGTCCTTAAGCATGCTAAGCACATATACACCAACCGTCAAAACTGAAATGTGAGGGGTTAGGGGCACTTTAGTGACAGAGTGCTTGGCTAGCATGCCCAGGGGTCTGGACTCCACCCTCTGCACTGCAATTAAATGGATAAATAAAAAAGAAAGCCAAAGAAACAAAAACCACTGAATCAGTTACCTAAGGCCTTTGGTCTCTGACGGCCTGCCTTTCTCCTCTACCGGCAGCTTCTATAGCTTCCTTCTGTTTACTTTTCCCTTTATACGGAAGCTCCTTCAGGCTAGCATTGGCTTCCCCACCAAAACCTTTTGTAGGCTGGTTCATTTAGAGGTTGAAAATGTAATGTAGATATTACCCCCTTGAGGGGCTCTCTGACTGCTATATGCAATGCCATGCCTGACAGATGTCTCCTCTCTCTAGCCACTTAGCTGCTTTATTTTCATCAGGTAAGTTATACTTTTTGTTTGGTTTCAAAGGTCTCTCACCTAGTGAGAACTCAGTATTTGTTGTGGAATGGGAATTGAGTAATTGTTTTATATCCTTAATAAAGATTTTCTTTAGGTCAGAGTTACCACATTCTGCTCTTGGACTTTTTGGAAGTTGCTATTAGATAAATGTGGAAAACCCAGGTACCCCTGTGACTGCCAGAGCTGACACTGATTTCTGTCCACAGCTCCTTCAGAGCACACCGGATTGAGGCTGCGCCCACCAGCTCCGTAGGTGATGGATTCAAGG
The DNA here is from genome assembly GCA_033318265.1 of Phyllotis vaccarum. Lineage (NCBI taxonomy): Eukaryota > Metazoa > Chordata > Mammalia > Rodentia > Cricetidae > Phyllotis > Phyllotis vaccarum. The sequence goes on from JARWLC010000002.1 coordinate 64,485,024, forward strand.
CAAATCTTGTCTTTAAGGAGATTGAGAAGAAGCTTGAAGAGGTGAGAGACTAGAGCCAGGGCTGGGAAGCACACAGTTTCACCCGATGCTGGTGATAACACAAGGTGAAATTGCATGTCGTGTGCTGAAATAGTCTGTTTAGAATCCTCGTGTCGGTGTCACATAAGGCTTCTCTGTAATTCTAGTAAGACCGCATTTTGAAAATGTATGCATTGCCAGATTTTGTTTTGTTTCGTGTTTGTGTGTGGTTGTGTGTTTTTCGAGGCAGGGTTTCTCTATGGAGTCCTGGCTGTCCTGGAACTCGCTTTGTAGATCAGCTGGCCTCAAACTCACAGAGATTCCCCTGCCTCTAGCTCCCAAGTGCTAGGATTAAAGGTATGTGCTATCCTGGCCCAGCGCACATCTCCAGATTTGAATGTAAAGACTGTAGTAAATAATGTTTGAAATCATTTTCATTTCAGTCTCCGACAGGAAGATGTCCTGTGCTGTAGTTCAGAGGTAAAAGAGCCTCTTTATGTTCTTGTCTTTGTGTGGCCTCAAGCACACACTAGTCCTCGTGCCTCAGCTCTGAAGCAGAGTCATCACACTCACCTTTATAATTTCCTTCCGAATTAAAGAGGTTTTATATAAAATTATCCCAAATGATATTTTAAATGAATATTTAAGTCGACCTAACATCAGAATTCTTTATTGATATTTATTCTTATTATCATATGCATATTAGGTTTCACATTGGCATTTTCTAACAAAAATTGTTTTTGTTGTTTTTCATGGCCTCATCTACCTCTCCTCAGAATTATTTTAAAATTAATTATTTATTGGCTTTCCCCACTTTGAGACGTGCCTCATAAAGTTCATGCTGGCTTCTAACTGTGTGGCCAAGGATGACCCCCTGCTTCCATGTCTCATGCTAGGGTTTGCAGTTTTCAATTTTTTTTTTTATTTGTTATTTTCTTCTTTCAAAAAGGAATTTTAGTTTTTAAAATTCACATTATGCAGGAACACATAAAAAAGAAAAAAAATGTAAGTAGCTTCAGAGATGGTTCAACAGTTAAGAACACTGTCTGCTCTTGCAGAGGACCAGGGTTGGGTTTCCAGCACCACACAGTGGCCTGAAACAGTGAGTAATTCCATTTCCAGGGGATCTAGAGCCTTCTCTTGCCTCTCCAGGCACCAGGCACATGTGCAGTGTGCTTACATAAATGCAGCCAAAACATTTACACAGGTGTAAAGGTATTTTATATGTAGGCAAAACACCAACGCATATAAAATAAATAATTTTTAAAAATCTGTCATATCTAAATTTATTAACAACATGTATTTTAAAAAGTAAAAACAAATAAGTAAATATTTTTTAAAAAGAAAAGAAAAATGTCAAAATTTCCTAATTGTACTACTTAGAGTTCACTAATATGTTAGCATAGTGAACATTCCACTTGTCATCCTTGTCCTGTGTGTAAATTTAGATTTTACATGGCCAGCACCATATGATATGTTAAATTTATTGTGCTATACATGAAAATCTATTTTTATGTACCATAATTAGATCTTTTTAAAAACAAATTTTAGATTTATTTATTTTATGCATATGGGTGTTTTCCAGCATGAACTGGAATTATGTGCTCTCTCTCTCTCTCTGTATATGTGTGTGGGGGGTCTGTGTGCTGCCATGTGGGTGTTGGGAATCAACCCAGGTTCTCTACATGAACAAGTGTATTTTTGTTGTTGTTTTAAGATTTATCTATTTTATGTATATGAATGCTTTGTCTGCATGTGTGTCTGTGTACACACAGAAGAGGGTGTTGGATCCCATGGGACTAGAGTTATAGATGATTGTGAGCTACCATGTGGGTGCTGGGAATTGAACCTAAGACCCATAACCAATGCTCTTAACAGCTGAGGCAACTCTCCAGCACCCCCATAATTAGCTCTTGATAGATAAAAGTCATATGAAGGCAATCAAAAAGAGGTACTCTTAGGCAAGATTAGGTATTTATTTCATTGTTTTAAATGTGGAAGTTTTGGGAGTCTTGCTATTGATTTTAAATTTTAGAATATAGTTAGAGTCACAGTCACAGTTACAGTCACAGTTTAGACCACACAATAAGAAGGTGATTAAAATGGGCTGATCTAAACCAAAGGAGACACGGCCTTTAGGCTGGTATTTCACTCCTGTCAAAGCCACAGAGGAAAGATGAGCACATTTATAAGTCCTTACCTAGCATCTGACTGCACTGTGGCTACTGTGTCTTGTGAAGGGACCAGCGTTCTCTAGAGCCTTCTGGGGCTGATGCAGAGCCCTGTAGCTGGGCAGGAGCTACAGGGCCATCAGGCTGACATTTTAGGGGATGACCTCATTCTCTATCACTTGTAATATGTTTTATGGCCATGTATATAGATCCTTAGCATGCTTTTCAGCACATTGTACACATTTACATATATGTGCCCTAATTTATTTAATTGGCCTCTAAGGATGACTATCATAATTCATTTTTGCAAGTGCAACATTGCCGTTATAAATTTCCTCATGTACTTCAAGAACTAAGTACTTTAAATAATTAAGGACAAAATTGGATAGTTAAGTGTGTGCTTTTACAGTTTAGTTTAGCTTGCCAGACTCCCATCAAAAAGTTTGCAGACTTACTAACAATTCAAGAGAATAACTGCCTTTGTTCTTCTCCCTTCTCCAATACGATATTGGCTTATTATATAAAAATCTTTGCCAGCCGAGTCAGTGATAGCTCACGGCCATGTTGTGAATGCCTTTCATTATTGAGGGTCTGCTGAAAGATGAGGAGCTCTGTGAGGACATAGTTCAAAGGTCAAGTAGAAGATTGGGTTAGCGATTACCTGATGCAGAGTCTAAGGTCGGCCCTGCGTCCATCATGGAGGACTTCCTCACTGGGGTTAACAAAGAGGTGCCGTTTCAGTTTCGAGCTGAGCTTTTAGCTGTACAAGCGTATGCGTCTCGCTCTCACTTGAATCCTGTGCTCCTTCATAACCTTACCCCAGCCGCTTCTACCTTCCCACGATTGTCGGGTTCCTCGGGGTTCACAGCGCTGGAAAATGAAAGTCTGGACTCTTTGTCAGCTAATGCATTTCTGCCTTGGTGGAGGCACCTAGTTAGAGTTCTGTTTCCACCTTGCCTTTCTCAGCAGCGCTCCCTCCGCTCCTGTCCCTTGAATCTGCCCTCATGGCTTTGTCCTAGTGCCTTCAGCAGCGCCTGCTCCCTTCCTCCATCCCCCAGGAGGGGCACAGGGCCTCTTGGTAATAATGATCCCCAGTTTGGCAACTGTGTTTTTCTTCTAACTCTTACCCACTTCCACTCCCATTTCACATGAAAATGTTCTGTTGACCGCAGAGCATGTGTTTGTAAGAGGGTCAGCTGCGAGTTAACTCATATGTTTTAAGTGATGGCAGCCAAGTGAGACTGCAGGGGCTCTTGGGCGTTTAGAAGGTAGAACTTCTGAATGCTTGCTGGCATTTTTCTTGCTATAACACTGTGCTGTCTGCTCCTGACCGATCCGTGAGGCACTGTGCAAGTAGGTAGACACATCTGGAAGTAGTCATTCACTGATCTCTGGCCCCAGAAGAAACCTGACTTGAGTTTGATCGTGAGGACCGAGGGGGGATGCACCCGTGACTACTGAGGAAAGTGGGCACAGACAGTACTATAGAACAGCTACTTTGCCGGAAGACCGTGGCTGCTCTCTGGTAGGCTGGAAGGTAATAAGAAATACCGGGGCTGGAGAGATGGCTCAGAGGTTAGGAGCACTGGCAGCTCTTCCAGAGGTCCTGAGTTCAATTCCCAGCACCTACATGGAGGCTCACAACCATCTATAATGAAATCTGGTGTCCTCTTCTGGTGTGCAGGAATATATGAGACAGAGCACTGTATATATAATGAATAAATACATCTTTTTAAAAAAAGAGAAAGAAATACTAAGAAAAGGTAATTTTCGCTATAAAAAGACTAACACACCTAGCGGACTGAGTAATACAATGTAACAATCAGTAGTGACGATGTAGAGAAATTTGAACCACTCTTCATGGCTGGTAGGGTTGGAGTAATGTAACTACTTTAGGAAAAGCTGGCAAGTTCCTTGAAGAGTTAAGTAGCACCTAATGATCCAGCGTTTTCCTTCTAGCTGCCTAGCTAAGAGAAATCAGAGCTTCTGTCCATATAGAAATGTGTACAGAAGTGTCTTTAGCAGCATCGGTCATCAAAGCCAGCTGTAAGGGGCCGGGGTGGGGAGGAGGTGTCTCAGTGGGTAGAGTGCTTGGAAGGGGACCTGGGGGACTGCTCAGTGGGTAGAGCTCTTGGAAGAGGGGCCCGGAGGACTGCTCAGTGGGTGGAGTGCTTGGTGCACAAGCGTGAGGACCCGAGTTGAGATTCCCTGAGCACCTGTGTGAAGGCAAAGTGTGGCAGGGGCACCTAAAACCCTGCTGGTGGTTTTAGGTGACACATGGGTCCTGGGAGCTTTCTGGCTAGCCAGTTTAGCTGAGACATTGAGCTCTAGTGAAAGATCTTGCCTCAAGAAAGTGGAAGCTGGGCGTGGGAGCATCCCATCACTTGGGAGGCCGAGCAGGCAAATCTCTGTGAGTTTGAGGTCAGCCTGGTCTACAGAGTTTCAGAACAGCCAGAGCTACATAGAGAGACCCTGTCTCGAAAAACCAAAAAATAAAATTAAAAAAGGAACAAAGTAGAAAAGCAGGTGAGAAAGACATCAGCCTTTGCCTGCATGAACACTCCTTCCCCACATGTACAGGTGTGCCACAGACGTATGTGCACGCAGTACAAGAGAAACATAAACAAGCTAAGCCACGTTCTGACCACAGAAAGGAGAGCAGAGAGTGGTACTGATGGATCCACAATCCAGCAAGAACCTTGAACATGCTAAGTGAGACAGGCCACTCACAGAAGGACACACTGTATGGTTCTATTTATAGAAAACGTCCAGAATGAGCCAGTTTATAAAAACAAAGTAGGTTTGTGGTTCTCAGAAGCTAGTGTCAAAAAATGTTGATGGACTACAAATGGGTGTAAGTTTTCATGAGAAAACAGGAATGTTCTGAACACAGTGATGCTAGTCACTGTCCCGCTCTGTGACCACATACTTGACGAGCAGTCTAAGGTGAGAAGGACTTATTTTGGCTCAGCTTTAACACGGGCACAGTCTGAGCATGCTGGGAAGGACGGTGGCAGGAGCCTGAGTCATACCACATCTGCAGCCAAGAGCTTCCAGCAGGGAAAGAAGTGCTGGCCTTCAGCCTGCTCTCTTTTGATTTGCTCTGGGACCCAGCACATATAATGGTGCCACCCACAGTCAGCGTGGGCCTTCTCTCCTCAGTGAAACCTCTGGAAATGCACTCACGGACAGGGAGGCATGTCTCCTAAACAATTCTAGATCCTGTCAGTTGATGATAAAGATTAACTGTCATACACATCTTAGAGGGTACTTCAAAAAAAAAAAAAAAAAAAAAAAAAAAACCACCGTGTTTTCCCAAAATTTACCAAATGTGTACTATAACAGAGTGAATTTTGTAAAACTTAAATTATACCTCAATTGCTGTTACAACACACACACACACACACACACACACACACACACACACACACACACACAAAGACAGACACACACAAAGACAGACACACACACAGAGAGAACACAGAGAAGAAACAGGTTAGTTAGTACGTGATGTCAGCTGATGTAAATCCCTCTAGGGAAATAAGCGTTTGAGTATTTCAGGTGCTCATTACAGGGGCTGAACACAGTGAACACTAATCTTTGTTAGGGGATGAATAAGGAGGGAGAACCCATGATATACAAATTACTGCAGGGATGTTAAGTCTGAAGCGGAGGATCTATAGAACTGAAAAACGAACCCTTTCCAGAATAAGCATAAGAAGATTAGCATATTGTCTATGTATCTGTAAAAACTCAGTTGTGAAACATAATGAAAAGTCTATTATTAACAAGAGCACTATAAATTACCTAAGAATAAATGTACCTAGAAATGTCGCTGGTGTAGTTGCTCTTGATGGTAATCCTAGCACTGCTTGGGAGACTGAGACAGGAGGATTGCTACAAGTCGGAGATCAGCCTAAGTAACCAAGTAAAACCATAAACACAAGGGCAAACACACAATGTTAAGAATATTTTTCTTTGTAGAAAAATAAAAGGACCAACTGGACATGGTGACACATTTCTTTAATCCCAACACTCAGGAGGCAGGGACAGGTTATGTTAGTCAGAAAAGTAGATGACTCCACCTCTTTTTGATTAGGTTCTCATGTGGCCTAGGCTGAACTAGAACTCAGATTTTAGCCCAGGCTGGCCAAGTGTTTAACCCTCCTGTCCCAGAAGGATTACAGGTATATCATTACATCCATTTTCTACTTCCATTCCACTGGATTCAGAGTGACTTTATGTAGCCCCGGCTGATTTGGAACTTGCTTATGTAGACCAGGCTGGCCAAAAAAGAGATCCACCTGCCTCTGCCTTTTGAGTGACAGGATTAAAGGATTGCATCACCATGCCCAGCCATCACATCCATTTTTAAAACTATATGTGGAGGAAAAAGATGAAATTCATACCAGCTGTGATTTTTCTTTATATGATAAAATTAGAAATGATTTGTATTTTCTTTTTGCTTATCAATATTTGCTAATATTTCTACAATGAATGAGTTTTTTCTCTAAAGAAAAAATTTCAAAAAATTGTGCTGCTTTTGGCTTCCTTTTAAAAATTAATTTATTTTTGAATTAGTTTATGTGTATGGGCATTACAGCTACATGTACATGCCTGGTGCCCATGGAGTCCAGAAGAGGGCATTGGATTTTCTGGAACTGGAGTTACAGATGGTTGTGAGGCACTGTGGTTGCTGGGAATCAAACCTGGTTCTCTGGAAGAACAGCTAGCTGCCTTTTAGCCACAGAGCTATCTCTCCAGACTCTGGTTTTCTTTTCTTTTTTAAATTAGAACCTTTATTTGCCATTAGAGCCTGCGTCTGTGTGTATGATGAAGGGAGGGGGTGTGTGCTGACATACCTGTGGCTGTCGAGGACAACTTTGTGGAAGCCTGTTCTCTCCTTCTACCCTCGTTATGGGTTCTGAGGACTAACGGGTCACCACGCAAGCATGCAGCCATCTTGCTCGCCTCTGCTTTTCTTTAGAGCGAGGCACATGTGCCAACGCTATCTTCTTCCATCGTCTACTCTGACAGCAGCTCTTGTGTCCTTGGGCTCCCTTTCATTTCATGGTCTTGTCACTGCAGTGCAGAATACTGCCAGCCTGTGCGCAGCCTCACTGCAGCTGTAATTGTGGTACCTACAACAGAGTCTGCGGCCATAACTGTTTCAAGAAGGTGAAGAAAGCGGACTGGGAATAAAGTGGGAAGGAGGGAGTTCTGTCCCCCAGACAGCGCTGTGCCATTTTCTGTATTAGGCCACTGCATTCTCTAGATAGGCAAATGGAATATTATTTACATAGTTCCTTATACTAAGACAGGAATTAAGCTTTTAAAGAAAATTTTGGTTTGAGAATCATTCTGAAAGTTTTGGTTGTGGGAAAACCAAAATTAGAAGTTAAGGAACTGATGTTGGAGCAAAGGCTGGTGTTCCTAGATTTAGACAGGACAGAACGGATATCAGACTGCTGCTGGGCAAATGGAGGCTCCTTCACCAAATGCCGCCATGCCTCTTTCCATTTATACAGCTGCTTTTCAGAGTTGGCAGGTGGGAGACTTGTACCCTGCTTTCTTTCTGACTACCGAGTAAAGATCCATGGGAGTCAGGGATTCTGCTGTCCTGGCCGCTCACATAAACCTGTTAAAGTATTTATTTAGAGCCAGAGGAAAAGACATAAGGTAACCCCCTGTTGTTACTTCTGTTTCCAGGAAGGGGAACAGTTCGTGAAGAAAATCGGTGGTATTTTTGCCTTCAAAGTGAAGGATGGCCCTGGGGGCAAAGAAGCCACATGGGTGGTGGATGTGAAAAACGGCAAAGGATCAGTGCTTCCCAACTCAGGTCAGTGCCACAGTGATGTCACTTAGAGCAGTGACAAGTTCACAGACTCTCAGCTGGAGAAAGTGGAGTCTGCTTTGGTGTTCCCGCGGAGACCTGAAAAGAACTGTCCTATCCTTGGACACTAGTCTTAGACTGGACATAGCAGACACATCTGGCTTGGATTTCTGACTTAGTCACTCCAGTTTTGACCTTGGTCTAGTTATTCAATCTCTCTGAGTGTATTAGGGCTTCTGTTGCTGTGACGAAACACGTGACCAAAAGCAGTGGGGCCCGAACCTGGAAGCAGCTGATGCAGAGGCCATGGCAGGAGCTGCTTGCTGGCCTGCTCCCCATGGCTGCTCAGTTTCCTTTTTGTTTTGTTTTTTTCAAGACAGGGTTCCTCTGTTTAGTCCCTGCTGTCCTGGAACTCACTCTGTAGACCAGGCTGGCTTCAAACTCAGACATCTGCCTGTCTCTGCCTCCCAAGTTCTGGGTTTAAAGGCCTGCTCCACACCTCCCAACTCAGTAAGCTTTTTTTTACAGAACCCAGGACCTACAATGGGCTGGGTCCTCCCTATCAACCACTAATTAAGAAAATGCCTACAGGCTTTGCTGTGGCCTGATCTCTTAGAGCCATTTTCTTTAAGAAGTTCTCTCCTTTCAGATGACTGTAGTCTGTCAGGTTGACTTAAACTAGTCAGCATGCCAAGCTTCGGTTTTCTTACCTCGAAATGGCCATAAATACTGCCCATTTCATAGAGTATATGTGGGGCTTGAGAGCATTCTCTCTTGATTAGCTTAAGACCACACTAGCCAGGGCGTGGTGGATGACCTCAAGAGATCTGGCTGTGTTCACTAGCTCTACTTCCTTTCATCCAATTTTTCTTGAAGCTGGTCCATCTAGCTTTTGTCCTGATCTCTCCCAAATTTGTTGTTAAGGCTCCTGGTCATTGTCACCTTCTTGATGCAGCTGTTAATTCCAGCCTTCATATCACATGTCCAGGGTTTTATGGTTTTTTTTTTTTTTTTTAACTGGCGCTTATTTTGGCCGATTTTGATAATTTCTCCATCTCCTAAATTCTAGGCATCAGAGTGTTGCAAGGCTTAGTTCTGGTTCATTCACTCCCTGGGGAATCTCATGTAGCCTGGTGTTTTAAAAACAATTTGCTGATGACTCCCAGGTTTATGTGTTCAACATGCACCCACCTCTGGATTCAGAGGTGTCTGCATAGCTGTTTAGCTGGAAAGTGTATGGGGACCCCTGTTTCAGGGAGCTTTTTACTGCTATAACAAAATATCACAGATTGGGTAAGTTTAGTTGACACCCTTTTTGGAGGCTGGAAATCCAGAACAGAGCAGCTGCGTCTGGTGAAAGGGCTTTCTTCCTCTGGTCTGATACAGTGGAAGGGCAGGGCAAGTGGGCTAAAGGGGAAGAAGGGCGGGGGATGAACTTCTCCCCTTTTCAGAGCCTACTCCTGAGGTAATAGACTGTCTGCTGCTGAGGGCAGAGACTTCAAGACCCCCAGCCCCTTTAGAAGGTTTTATCACATAATACTGCTATACTAGAAACTAGATTTTAATGTGTTTTAGAGGGCACATTAAACCATGTCAACATCTAATAGGTAGCTTGAAGGCAGTGTGTGTGAAACAGAACTCTGGGCCCCCATTCCCCTTAAAGCACGTGCTCCTGTGGTCTGCCCGCTTCTCAATAACTTGTGTTTTCTTAGTTCTTTAGTCCAGAAGCTGTGAGGTTGGCCTTGGCGCCTCTTCTTCTCATTAGGGAGAACACACCCACATTACTAAGTAACTAAAGGAAGATGGAGAGAAGCTTCCACAGTCGGTTTTACAATTTGGGGACTGACATCCAGTGGCCATGTTTACTAGAGCTGCTTAAGAATTTTCTCCAACTTATAGGACAAAAGGTCTGAAGCTTCAAAAATGAGGACAATTTACTGTCTAGAAAGTCAAATCCTACTGCAAATACACAATACCACAGGGTAGGTGAGGAATAGGGAGCTAACTGAGACAGTTGGCTCCGACTATGTCATTTCCAGAAAGGATTCTTGAGCACAAGGCAAGTGACTTTGGGAAGTGACGTCTGCTCTGAAGTGAATGCGACATCTACTGAGCACGGCACACTCATTCTCTTCTGAACTGTGAGAGAGATCAAATATCTACCTCAGATCACATAGGGGGCACACCTAAGGAAAATCAGTATTTAACATATTGATTCATGAAGTCTTATGATGCTACATACGTTATGACTCTGTATCACGTTTAATTCCCACAACAGCTCTACTGACAGGAAGTATCTCCCCCACTCTAGGAGATAGCTAGATGCAGGGAAGGAATGCATCTTACTTAACAAACCAGGATCTGAACCCAGGTCTGAGAGCCTCCAAAGGCTCATCCTGGTGTACCTGGGGACAGGAGACCCAGAGGCCTTCTCTGCCATGCTGTCTACAAAGGGCCAGAGAACCCAGTAGCTGCTGGAAGGAGGAACACAGAACCTACATGTCACATTAGAGGTTGGCTTTTGGGAGAGATGCTTTGTGAGTTGTCTCAAAGAAGTCAAGGGAGAGAAGGATCTGAGAGAAGGTAAGAGAAGAGATGATGGAAAAACATGTGCAAGTGTTTAACCACGTGCAGAACACTGTCATACTCTGAGAAAGCAGGTGAACAAAATGTGTGTATGAACCTTACTCTTTGACAGTAACAAAACTCTCCTGACACCATGTACATGCCAGAAGAACCAGCGGTTCTCCTCACGATGCCAGTTCAAACTAGGACATGTTACTGAGGCTTTACCATGGCTAATGTCTAACAAATGGGCATTTGTTGTGGATGTAAGAGGAACCGGCAGTTTCTAGTGGTGGCTTTTACAAGCTAAGCCCACATTTTAACATGACTCCTGGCTGCCAACAGGTGTCAGGTTGAGCAGAAATTACCCTGCCCCAGGTTACCACCATGCAGGTCTGGAAAAGGGCACCTGAAACTTGAGAAAAGCAGATGGCAGGGGTTTGATGTCAGCAAGGCCTTTCTGACATCATTCAATAGCCTTTCATGACCAACCAGCTGAACAGAACAGTGCAGGAGACTTCTTTAAAGTTACTTTAACATCTGACAAAAATATAATTCTAAGAAACAATTAACCTTTATTTATGCCTTAATTGCCACTACTGCCCAGGCCTTTAATTCTAGTACTTGGGAAGCAGAGGCAGGTAGATCTCTACCAAAGTCAATCTGGACGGAATAGCAAGTTCCAGGCCAGTCAAGGGCACATAGTCAGACACCCTCACCCCCCTACAAAAATCCATTACTATGTTCCCCAAAGCACCTTCTATTTTTAAAAGCTGCATTTAGATGGCTCCTCTTCCTACAATACATCATCGTGGCAGCTCATGGGATGCAAACAGATAGTTTCCTGCCCGTTCATTTTTGTGTGTATATGTGTATATGTGGGGGGGAAGCCATATATAATTCAGGAACCTTTGCAACAAAGTCACCCTGCCACCTGGCAGGCTCCCCATTCACTGGCCCTTTTCAGTGGTGCACAAAGCAGAGTACTTAAGCATTCTCTCTTGTTCCTACTGCCAACCACCCTCCCCCTCTGGAGAGTCTGGATACCCAAATCCAATTACAGGAAAGGAGCATCCATCATTATTAGACTCTCCTTCACCTGTGCTCCTGAGGCATGCTCTCCAGGACCTAACTAATGAGTCAGTGACACACAGCCTCCAGTTGGTCCTCAGCCAAACGTTCCAACACCCACCCTCAAGCACGCACTCTGCTCTCTGCCACACCAAGCTGTCACTCAATATGTGGCGACACCATCCTCCTAAATGTGCTCTCTCGGCCTGGTCACTCTCTTTCCAGCTCACCAGGCCTATGCCAGCTTACAGTGCAGTGTGGCAGCTCATGTGGTAGCAGCTTGATTCCTAGTTGCCAGCACAACCAAGGGGACTGGGTTGTGAGGCCTCAAATTTCACCAGTTTCTCACAGATGTGTTCACTGAATGGGCTGCTAGGAGGTGGGGCCTGATTAGAGAAAGCCATTCACTGAGGGCGTGTCTCTGAGGGTACAGTATCCTGTGTTCCTGGTGCCTTCCTGGCTCTCTGATTTCTGCCCAATGTGCAGTGAGCAGCTTTTGTCTGTCATTCCTTCCCACCGTGATGGTTTTTCCTCATCATGTGTGAGCCAGCTGCCCTTGAACACTGTGAGCCAAAATAAATCTCTTTGTTTTTACATCCTCTGTGCATTGAAGCTGGAGTTACAGACATCTTGAGCCCCCTGACCTGGGTGCTGGGCACGCAGTACATACTTCCAACCTTGACTCATCTCTAGCTCACCCATCTTTTAGAGACAGGCTTGCCTTGGTTCTCACTGTGTAACCTTGGCCTGCTGAACAGTGATGAGAGTGTCCATCCAGTCTGGGCAGCCTCCTGCCTCAGCCTTCTGAGTGCTGGAGTTACAGGCATGATTTGCCATTCTTGATCCCTGTCTCTTCTCTTTGGGTCCAGATTATCTAAACAGTTTATTTCTGCTCTTTATTTGTGACGCCCTTTTCTGGGGACTTGGGGACATAACAATAAACAAGACCGAGGGAGATCTGCCCCCTTGAAGTTTCATTCTGTACAAATATAGATAGAAAATGTAATAAATCAAAAGTAGACAGTAGAAAGTGGCTTGGTTTGGGGAAAAAGTCAACTTTCATTTGAACTAATCCCTTATAAGATGAGGAGCCAACCATTGAATCCCTGTTACTCTGAATGACCACCTAAAACACTGACTGCTAAGAAATTTGATTTCTTAAGGGAATTTGTTCTTTTTTGCTAGAATCCTCTCATGGTCCACGGTCATTATGGCTAATTTAATAATGAGATATTTAAGATATTAATCTTTGCCTTCCAGTCTCTTTATCATTGTACATTGATAATACCCAAGTAACTATACTTCAGCCAATATTTAAGTAATGCACATTTAGTGTGAACGGTTAGGGAGGTTCAATGAGAGCAGGTGTCTCCTCCTCCCAGAGCTACCGTCTAGTCCAGGAAGTGGCAAATCATGGACCACATCTAGCCCACCGCCTGCCTGCTCACTCTGTTTACTTTGGGTAACTTTTATTGAAGTCTAGCCTGTGACAAAGGGCATAGATCTGAAGTATTCTCTTGATGAATATTTGTAGAATAATACACCTCCCAGATCAGGATGCTTGGGAATGTTGTAGGATTCCAGGAGCCTCCCGAAGGCCCCTCCTAATACCATCTATCCCAAAAAGGAACCCTTGTTCCAGATTCTGTTGCCACAGATTGAATTTTACTTATTTTAGGAATCTGTCCTTGGAATCACCCCATATTTGCCTCTTGTTAGTTTTGGTCTCTTTGCTCATCAGTGTGTGGTCCAATAAAATGGTTTCAGGCAGCGACAGCTCATCCTGACCATGCCCGAACCCCAGCTTTTACTTCCTTGTCCCCAATTTATTTCTTTCTAAAGAAAGCTGTTCTGGACATTTCTTTGGGGTGGGAGTGTGCAGTCATAAAGTGCGACACAGTCAGAATTTTGCTGTAGTACCCTTTCTTATATTCAGTTGCCCACTTTTTTTTAAAATAGTGCTTGGAACTGGCAGTTTTTTTTAAAGTCTGTCAAGCTATAATTTATATTCAGTAATGTCTACCAAACAAAACAGCTGGGCCAAGCTGGCATACACCTTTAATCCCATCATAATGCCATCATTTGGGAGACAGAGACAGGCTATCTGCGAGTTCAAGGCCAGCCTAATCAACCTAGTAAGTTCCAGGACAGCCTTGCATATTTGCATATGTACGTGCAAGGGCACACCTGTGGGGTCCTTAGCAGGACATTGGGTATCCTGATCTGTCACTTTGCCTTGTTCCTTTGAGACAGAGTCTCTCACAGAACCTAAACCTGGAGCAGGATTTGAGGCCCATAAGACCCAATGACCTTCAGGTCTCCTCTCTCTCTCTCCACCTCAGAGTGCTGAGGTTATACCCAGGTTTTTTTGTTTGTTTAAGACAGGGTTTCTCTGTGTAGCCCTGGCTGTCCTTAAACTTGCTCTGCAGACGAGACTGGCCTGGAACTCAAGATGCGCCTGCCTCAGCCTCCCAAGAGCTGAGATGCAAGGCTTACACTGCTGCCTGGCTACACCCAGCTTTTATTTGTGTGCTGGGGATCTGAACTTGTGCATTAACTAAGCCGTTCCTCAGCCCCTCACCTAACTTCTCACCACGAAGTTGTAGGACTTCTTTCAGTGTTCTAGACACAAATTATTCATAGATTTGTGGGTTGTAGGTATCTTTCCCTCCATCTGACACAGGCCCCCCCTCCCCCATGGGAGAAGCTGGTGAAATGGCTCAGTGTGTAAAGCCGCTTGCCTCTATGCCTGAGCTTGGAACTCACCGTAGAAGGAGAAAGCTTACTCCATCAAGTTGTCTTCTGATGTATAAACACTGTGTGATATATGAGTGTAAGTGTGTGCACATGCAGGTGAACACACACACCCTAAACAAGTCCAAGCCCACAAACTCCAGAAAGAACACTCTTTACCAGGCCCAGATACTCATTTACGTATTACCTGTGGCTGCTTTTGCACTTTATAGGATGGCTCATTGTGACAGAGACCTGGTGACCTTCAAAGCCTGCAGTATTTTGTGTCTGATCTTCTACCAAAAAAAGTTAGTTAATCCCATATTTACGTAATTCTGTTAATTTTTTACTGCAAAACAAGTTCGCATGTCACTTAACGGCTTAAAAGAATATATACATTAGCTAGGCTTGGTGGCATGTGCTTGTGTAGCTGGAAGTTTCCTGACCCATCTGGCCTAGGCCTGAGGTCCGGACCTCTAGTCCTGTAGCCACTTAGTCTCAAATAATTACAGAAAGCTTATATTAATTATAAACTTGTTTGGCCTAATGGCTCAGGCTCATTACCAACTAGCTTTTACAACTTAGCTCAACCCATTCTTATTAATCTATATATTGGCACATGGCTCCGTGGCTTTACCTGTGTCCCATTACATCTTGCTTTATGGTGGCTCCTATATCTCTTGACTCCACCCTTCTCCTTTATCTCTGCTTGGATTTCCCACATACCTCTAAGCCAAAACAGCTTATCATTATTATTATTATTAAATGGTAATAAAGTATATTCACTGCATACAGAAAGACGTCCCACATCATACTTGTAATCCCATTTTGGGGCCAGCCTGGGCTACATAGTGGGAGAGCACATTTCTTTATCAACTCATATTTCTCGTAGTTAAGGAGCTGATGACAGCCAAACTTGTTCTCTGTATTGGGTCGCATAAAACTGCAGTCAAGTTATTGGCCAGGGCTAGGCTCCATCTGGAGGACTGATTGGTTTCGGCATCTGAGCTAACCCAGGTTGTTGGCAGAATGCATTTCCTGTGGCTGTGAGAATGATGGCTTAGTAGCTTTAATGTCCCAGCTCTGTGGGAATCTTAGGTAGACCCACTAGCTGTTCAGAGCCAAGAGGTGTACAAATGTGAGTTTGCCAGCAAGATGGGTGCTTACTTGGCACTAAATCCCATGGATACCATTCCAGCAGTGTTGCCACATTCCTTGGCTGAAGTAAGGCACAGGTCCTGCTCAACCTGGCCCAAGAGGATTATGCAGAGGCAGGCAGGGATCATGAGTGCCACCCTGAGTCTGTCAACCACAGGAGCAATCATACCAGTGTCTAAGATGACAGTTGTCTTATTTCTATTGTTGAAAACTATTTTTAAGCAAAAATGGGATAATTGCTGAGGTTTACTTTGTAACTGCCTCTGTATCATTGTTGCCACAAGTACAACGCCTTCACCTTCCAGACCGTGGCTGCTTTGTGTAGAGTGTCAGAATATACCATGCTTTCTTAACTCATTGCTCTGACTGAACATCAAGGTCACTCCATCTTAGCAGAGTGCAGCACAGTGTTCCTGAGCGCCAGTGTCCTCCTGCTTCAGCCATGGTTCTCTGGCCAGGAGTGTCTCCAAATGTCATGTCTCTGAATGCTCCCCCTCTCCTCTCTTCTCTTGCATGTGTCTGCTTTAGATAAGAAGGCTGACTGCACAATCACCATGGCAGACTCAGATTTGCTGGCTTTGATGACTGGGAAAATGAATCCTCAGTCGGTAAGTATGATGTGTGTAGTAGAAGTACCAGATGAACCTGAAGGAGGCCCTGTACTTAGTTTGGTAAAAAAAACGTAAGAGTTAAATGCACATGCCAGGGAGATAGTTTAATCTATAAAGTACGTGCCTCACAAACATGAGAACTTGAGTTTGGATCACCAGCACCCACATAATGGAGCTGGGCATAGCTGTATATGTCTGTAATCTCAGTGCTGGGGAGGCAGGGACAAGTGAATCCCTGGAGAGGTCCTGCCTCAGAGAATAAGATAGAGAGCAACTGAAGAAGGTACACACACACACACACACACACACACACACACACACACACACACCCTCTGTTCTTGGTGTATATGCATTTACACACAAAAAGCGGGGGGCACTTTGAGGGAGGAAGAGGCACTGGTGAACATGGGGGCCTTCTGTGTTCCTCTTGGTGCTCAAGCTCTTTTTGCCTAAGCTCTCCTTCCCTGACAGATGTGCCTTTTCAGATCAGCACCTCAGGACTGAGTTGTTGAGTACAGCTCCTCTCCTGGCTGAGCTTGGCACATGTCCTATGAGTCTGTCTTGTTTCCATGATACCCACAGAAGACAAACCACATCTTACGTTCTAAGCATTTCTACAACAGTACAATAGTTTTAAGTTGCTTGATGGTTTTAAGTTTCTATAAACAGTTGTTACATTAAAAAGTGTATTTATCTAAAATATACATATGCCGTATATGGTTCTTTCTGGTCCCCAAGTGGTCAGGGAACCCTTCTTTATCAACAGGATTGAGAGGACTTGATACAGCAAGGCTTCCATTGGCAGAAAAGAAACCCATGACATTCCCCTCTATTCAAACGTTTTTTGTTGTCTTAGCTGTTTGAGATCTTGTATCTGGTATTCCCAGGTAATTCACGACTGGACAAAACAAAATCTGGATCCTGTCCCTATCCCTTTTTAAATGGGTTTCTTAGCAGCTAAACATGTCTCGGTAATGACGTGACTGAGCAGTGTGCATCTGTGATGCTTCAGTGCAACACTCACCCTGGCGCTGACATTACCGCCCACAGTCCACTTGAGAAACCTGGATGTGCCAGAGGCCACCAGCACTGGAGCTGGCCGTCATCCTCTACCAGCTGCTGTGCCCATTTTGTACACATCACACAGCTCTGGCAAAGGTTCACCCTTCACACGATCGATCGATCGATCGGATCACTGCCTTTGTTCTCCTATAGTTTATCTATGTACAAGCATTTAGGGTGGGGGTGGGGTATAGTGCTAGCAGCGCCTGTTAACACCCAGAGGCACTGAAGATTAAAGTGGCAGGCCTTTCTGTTAATGTGCTAACTGCCTTTCCTTATGCTTGGTAGAGGCTTTGCCTGGGCATCATTAAATGCAGTGGAAATTCTAATTTCACTGTTTGGCTGTGGTTGAAACAAAGCCTTGATCTCACCAGCGGAAAAGCACAGACAAAGAATACCTAGGGGCCAGATTAACACGGTTCTCAGCTTGGATTCTCATGGTGACACTCATGCTTTCTCCATTATCTTCTGTAGCTCTAAAAGGAGAAGGTGGTACAATGCTGTAGTTCAGCTGCTTTCTATTTTTAAATAACATATGTTAAATATATTGTGTTCTGAGACACCTGACCTTTAAATTATCAGACAGAAGGCATCCTGCCATATAAAAAGGAAATATTTAGTTTGTCAGGGACTGAGGGAATAGGTGCATTAATTTTCCCTACCAGGGTGTGGAGAGACCCAGCAGTGCTGCCTGCCTCTAGGACTCCCAGGAACCTTTCTCAGCCAGCTTTTTCTCTTTCAAAGACTGAGTTAAAACACTAAAGTCATAGCAGGAATCATGCTTTATTCCTCATTTTGCTACTTCTGAGTCTCCTTAAGATTTTGTTACACAGGAAATTTAGCAAATGTCATGTGATCTAATCCCCAGCCTTGTTAAATGGAACAGTTTGTGGTTTTGCCCTTCAGAGTGGCTGAGACTTCTTACTGAGCCAGAGGAACAGGAATACCTTGTGAACAGGGGGCTGTCCTCTTCAGGGACCAGCCCTTTGGGGTGAGCTGAGCAGAGCAAAGCAGAGCCAATGGTAGAGTTTCAACCATCCACTGAGTCTCGGGTCTTTCTAAGTGGGTTTTGAGTATGCTTTCTCTCTCAGTAACTTGTTGAAAATTTCATTTCATATTTTAAGCCCATATGTCATGTTTTAAAGGAAATTCATGTAGCGTTGATCTGTTTTGCCTAGATTTGAATAAGATATAGAGCCCCAACTCTTAAGAGAAGGGCATTCGATTCAGGAATTCCTTTTCATCTACATAAAGCATGGCTGTTGGGAATTCTTCCTTTCAAGGGGTCTTGTTCTAAATCTGTTCCAGAAAGCTAAGGTTTGAGTTTTGCAGAAAATTAAGGATCTGGATAGATGATCTCAGGCCTGAATAGTCTAGAAACACTAGCAAATGCTGAACAAAACCCATCAACTAATGACTTATTTTTTATTACTCACAGGCTTTCTTTCAAGGTAAATTGAAAATTGCTGGTAACATGGCTCTGGCGATGAAGCTACAAAATCTTCAGCTTCAGCCCAGCAAAGCTAAGCTGTGAAGAGCTCTCAACAACCCCAGAGCAGCACAGTGATGAGATGCATAGATGTGTAGATATCCACGGCTCATTGTCAGGATTTAGACTGACACTTCCTGAATAGCCCGACATAGATTTATTGCTATTGGGTGTGGCCAATTATGGTTTTCCTGAGCTGGGGATATGGGGCCTCTTGGCCTTCACTGCTGCTTTGAAGACTTAATACAACTGCTCATGACAAAGCTATATGGCAACGATGGTTTGGGGTAAATTTGAGTTTCAGAATAAAATTCTTAACAGTAAAATCTAAAGACTGTAAACAGAGCTCTTGTTTTGCTTAGAAGTATATTTAAGGATCATTGTGGAGAACACTTGGTGTGAGTCCCCTCAGGGGACCGGAGAAGAAACAGACTTTAATAGTTGACTTGGAGTTAGTGCCTGGCACTTGATTACCTGCATCAAGTTCTCACTAATAGTTCTTAAAATAAAACTCTGTATTAAGTTAAAAAAAAAAAAAAAACCATTGAAAATGTGCATTTCACGCCATCAGAAACAGTTCTTTTCTTCCCAAATAAAATACAAGAATTATGGTCAGAGCTTTTAAAGTATTTTTTTTAAGAAAATGGGCATCCTTTAAAAAAAAAAATCAGTGTATTAGAGCCATTGAATGCCATTGCTAAAAATAATTGAATAAAGTTTCTTCCAAAGGCACAGATTTCAGATTATAACTTCATATTAATAAGGTAGTAAAATGAGTCTCAGAATTTTCCTTTCTCATACACTTGATTGTCTGCATTTATCTTTCTAGTTTTTCTGATTCTAATGCTCTTTGTCATAACTTAAGTTTGGATCAAAAATAATACTTTTTGGAAGATTTAAAAATAAAATTAAAATAGCTCTTCCTCACCTCCCTGTTTTTATTGTGTATGTTCTTTTTGCCCTGTGCTCTGTGGTCTGCGGTGGAGCAAAGGAAACACTGGGGCCTTAGGACCCAGACATTCTCACACAGTTGCTGGTTCCGACTGGGGAGGTTGGTTGGTACCTGTGGGAAGAACACTTGATCTGGAGACTGCTCTCTTAGGCAAGAAAATAACTGCTTGCCCTGTTTCCTGAGTTGTTAGAAGACAGAGCTGTCTTCTCACTGGGAGCTTAGCTGTCCCTGGACTGATTGAATGATTGCTCTTTTGGAATCTTATTATGTAATTTTTGCTGGCCTGAACTCTCCACATAGCCTGAGTTGGTCTTGAACTTGTGGTAATCCTCCTGTCTCTGCCTCCTAGTGCTGGGATCACAGGTGTGGGACACCACACTCAGCGGTAGGACCAGCTTTTGTTCTTTTGCCCAAAGGATGTCAGAGGATAGGAAAAACAGAGTCATCAAATTGTTTGATTTTCCTACGTGTTCATGGTCCTTGTTAGTGTGGTCAGGACTTGCTCAGGTCCCTGAGACCATTAGCTTTCTGTGTTGTGTGACCAACGGGGCATTTGTGATAGGATCTGAGGACAAGTTAAACCATGACAGGTTATCTCAAGTCCCATAGATGGATCCAAGGAATAGACCCACTTCCTAATCCAAGTGGCTTCTTAACTGAGAAGAAAGACCACAGAGAGCATAAGAGCCTGGTTTCTCTGTAGTTTGCACTTGTTCCTTCTGCCCTCTCTGGTCCTAAATAACAAGAGAATATTCTAGAAATGGGCTTTAGGGCGCGCCTATAAAAACAGAAGGTACTACCTAAATGGTACGGTGTACACTGCAGACATTCTGCTGCTTTTGGTCCAGTTAGGGAGAGAGAGAGAGAGATGAATAGTATCACAGACTCAAGTGCTGTCGGCAAGCTGCAGGGGCAGGTCTTAGAAATGTAGTTAGAGACATCTGTGAAGAAGTAATTTTTAAGCTGAGAACAGAAGGTTAAGGATACAACTTAGTAAAGAATGTTGGGTTAAAAGGTGGCTTGTTCTAAAACTTGCAAAGGGTCAGTGTGAGTAGGACTGCAGTGAGTGGAAGGACAGGCCCAGGAGCAGAGGGAGTCTCTACAGAAGGCCTGGGTCATTCTGTAAGATATTGTAAGGCGTGCCATCTTGGTGTAGCCTCTGGGAGCTGAAGTCAGGGCTTGACATGTTTGTCACTCTGCTGCTGTCACCCCTTGCCATTGTGGCTTAGGAAGAGAAAAAGGTAGCGTTCTTAAAGCTTTTGGTCACATGTCTTTGTTCAAATAAAGTCATATGTGCTCACTTTGGCAGCACAAGAACTAAGTTGGAATGATCTAGAGATGATTAGCATGGCCCCTGTGCAAGGATAATATACAAATTGGTGAAGCATTCCATGTTTTTAAACCTACAGATCTGTTTTGTACTTTTAAACTGTTGGATACTTGCAATCAAAACTTTTACTAGAATATTGAATAAATTTAGTCTTACTAGAACAGAAAACAAGAAAGTATGTGCCACATCTAACTTTAAAACACCACATCATCCAGGAGAGGATGGAGGCGGGGTATCTGTGACCAGGTGATCTCTAGAAAGAGGACCAGAAACAGGGCACTGTCACAGTTTCAGCTCCTTTTTATGGCTGTGAGATAACGTACTGAGTAAAGTGGCTGTCTAAATGCAAGGAGATGGTATTCTCTACTGAGGCCTCTGTCAGTGATGGAGACGGATGTAGAAAGGTAGGGAGAGGTAGCTGGCACAACATGACACCTGAATACAGAGGTGAGACTGGCTACTCCCAAGGCGGGTCCTCGCTGAACCAAAGCAAAACCTGAAATGGGTGCTTGAAACACTAATCTTTTGAACTTAAGTCTGGGATGCCCAAGAAATACCCAGGTAGACATACAAGGGAAGGTGTTGAGTTGACAAGATGAGTCAGAACTGAGCTATTTCGAGACATAAATCAAAATGACTGAATTTGAAGTTTTGGGAATGGGTGGTATTACTTGGAGTTGGGGAGTAGGGTTTGGGTTAGCCTTGGGTAAACCAGAGGTCAAGTAGATGGAGAGAAGTCAGAGTGGTAGATGGTAGAGGGTACTGTCTGCATATAAATAATAAAAGGATGAGAGTTCTGCTGAGAATTAGTAAGCTTGGTTCCCAAGAATTCATACTGCACAGGCACTGAAGTCTAACCCGGGCAGTCCCACACATGCTATTCTCTATGTCACCCCTGGCCACTTGGTCCCTGTCCCCATACACACTTTGAAAACTAAAATGTCATTCTTTTAGAAGTTGTCCTCATGAGTCACGAAAGGGAACAATCGCTCCTTCATGGTAATGTGTTTCTGTCCCCGAGCTCGTTAGTTAGGAGCAAAATCTTGTTTCACATGCATTCAGTTTGATGCCCCTTCCCCTGTCTTGACACTCATTGATTGAGCAAACTGAAGAAAGAAAGGAATAGGAGGGACAGAGGGAGGGAAGAGAGAGGGAGGGAGACGGAGGAAGAGAAGAAGGGAAGGAGGGAGGAAGCTAGCTTACCAACAGTTTCAACAGAAGGGCATATCTGAGGATGGAGACCTAGTCACAGAATTGTAGTCTGTTAAAGTAGACCATCTGCTACCCTAACGAAAGAAAACATTAGGGATTCTTCCTTAGCTTGACCTGTCTGGATCTTTCTTTGAGAACATTTGGATTCTCTTCTAAGTCTTTAAACTAAAAATGGAAGCCTGAAGTAAGTAGTCTGACAGACCAGTTCCTTAGTGCTTTGATGGTAGAAGTAGCAGCCCCAGGGTTGTGGATGCCTTAGCCTTGCTGTTTCCTCCAGATGACTTCCCATGGATTTCTACCATCTGCCTCAGATAAGCAGAGGAATGATGGAAGGCCCAGGCAGGATAGTGGAGGCAGAGAGGCCTCTGGGCTGAGACAACCTGACCAGGCCATCTCTGTATCCTATAAGAAATTAGCATAAGTCATTCAAGTCACACTGGCCTTGAGTTTTTCTTTACAAAGAGGGAACCAGGTCTCTCAGACTGTAAATATCTTGAATGTTCTAGAAACCCATCTCTAGTGTCAGTATAGTATTCATTAGAGGTAAGCCAATACTTTAAAATAACAACAACCTTTAAACCAGACTTAGAAGCAGTTGTGAGTCACCAGGTGTGGGTGATGGGAACTGAACTCAGGTCCTCTGCAAGAGCAGTAGTGTTCTTAATTACTGGACCACCTCTCCAGCCCCAATAACTATATTTTGAAATGAGGAAGATTAGTAATAAAGTTTTTGTTTGTTTGAGCCAGTCCTCTGTAGACCAGGCTGGCCATTGCTCACCGTGGTAGCTGAGGCAGGTACTGGGATTACCAATAGGTATGCTCCACCACGTCCAATTTAAGAGTTCTTTTTGGAATGTGAAATACTTTGTAAAAGGTAGTTCTGTAAATGTTCTGGTTTTCCCTGTCTATGTCACCTTGTTCTCTTCTGAGATTTGCAGACAAGACAGAGGAGCTGTCAGGTGTGTGGGTTGGTCCTCACTGTGGCAGTTAACAGCTTTGTGACCCTGAGCTAAGTAAGTGAAGTGAAGTAAGTATAGTAAGTGAAGGTCAGTTTGTTTGACCTTCTGTAAGGAGGCAGAAGTGTAGAAAAACAGTAATACATCTTTTTAAGAAAACGTTGAGGGGCCTGAGAGATGGCTCAGAGCACTTGGTGCTCTTGCAGAGGACCAGGATGCAGTTCCAGCACCCACACAGTGGTTCACAACCATTCTTAACTCCAGTTCCAGGGGCCCAGCACCCTCTTCTGACCTCTGCAGGCACCAGGCACACTTGTGGTTCATACACATATATGTAGGCAACACACATATGTGGGGCTTTTTGTAATATAATAAAAACATTCCCTGGCTTCTGCCTGATCTGTCTTTCTATGCCCGTCTTAAATACTCTCTTTGCTCAGTTAAGGCATGACCCCACCACTGCCTGCCTGGGAGCCTGGAACTCCTTCTGTAAACTAGGATGACCTCAACTCAGACTGGATTAAGGGGTCACCACTCCCAGGATATTCCCTGTGCTGGAATTAAAGGTGTGAATTACCACTGTCTGATCTTCCTAGACTGACTGTGGGTAGATCCCTTTGATATCTCTGAATGTTTTTATTATATTACAAAATATCCCCCCCCCACACACAAACACAAACTTTTTTTTTTTTTTTAAAGTTGGAGCTGCAATTAAGAGCATTTGGAACCCAGCATCCATGTTGGGTGACTTCCAGTTTCTGGGGATCTGGTGCTGCCTTCTGGTCTCCTTGGCTACCCACATGGGACACACATGCACACACATAAATAATAAATCTTGAGGTAATTGTGCCTGCCCTAGGTATATGTTAGTAGTTGTAGCTGTAAAATGTCAAGTACACATTAGTACTACTCATTAGATTATTTTTAAAGTTATTTGAGAAAGATTTCTTTCTATGTAGAAATTTCTGGTTTGGGATATTCTGAGAATGCTGAGTTTAGATAATCAGTTGGGTTTAGGATTGAGAGAAGTTTGCTTTTATTGACCATATGTATTCTTAAATTTTCCTCAAGAACTGTCGTTTTTGTTTTTAAGATAGGGTCTTTCTAAGTAGTCTGGTCTGTCCTAGAACTCACTCTGTAGAGCAGGCTGGCCTTAAACTCAGAGATCCACCTGCCTCTGCCTCTGGCATGCATCACCAAAGCTGGCTAAGAGCCATTAAAACTTAATTGCCTCCATAACTAAACAGTAACTAAGTGAGAAGATATAGAATTGTTTAGTATGGCATTCCAAGGCTCAGGTTTGCTAAATGCTTCGTTTCTAATTGACCTGCGCAGCGTCTGCTTTCTGAACATCCACAGATGTTGACCAGTTGCCTCTATGTCCGACTCCATGAGTTGGACCCACACTGGTAAGAATTAGGAATTTGTATTAAACAGCTGAAGAGGGGCCTGAAGGATTTATGGGCTATCGGGAACCACAGCCAAGTCTGGCCAAATTTTAGAGTTTTTCTCAATAGAGAGTTACAAAATCGTCTGGAACAGTCCAATCTTCGATGTGTCTGGGGACAGCTGCAGCAAACAGCTCTTTAATTCTTGGTAAGAGCAGCATATATTGGGCTAGATTTCTGGCCCTTGAGAAGTGTGGAGTCTGATTCCATCTGGCTGGATGTTTTATCTGGTATGGGATTTTAGCCAGACTTCTTGAAGAATTATTTAAAAGAAGAAGAAAAGCCAAAATTTACTGCCCAAAGGGCAGTTCATATAGTCAGTTCTCCTAAGTCTTTACTGTAAATATTCATATTACTGTTTTCAGCAGTATGTAGACATGGCAAATATTTGACCCTATGTTGTTGCATTTATGGCCATAAACTTTAAATACAGTTGGGAACAATTGATTATACTGTGTTGTTTATTTAAATTTCAGGCAAAAGAGCTGGGGATGTAGCCTGAGGATAAAATGCTTTCCTAGCATGTTCTAGGCCCTGGGTTTGATCATACCACTGCAATAAATAAATAAATAAATAAGTAAATAAATAAATAAGTAAATAAATAAGTAAATAAATAAATAAATAAATAAATAAATAAATAAATAAATAAATAAATAAATAAATAAATAAAAAATTGGGCTGGAGAGATGGCTCAGTGGTTAAGATTGTGGGCTGCTCTTATAGAGGAACTGACTGAGTTTGGTTCCCAGCACCAACATCAAACAGATCTCAATTGTCTATAATTTCAGCCCCAGGGAGATCCAGTCTCTCCAGCTTTCTTCCCACCCCCCATGTGCATATTACACACACACACACACACACACACACACACACACACACACACACACACAGATACAAATCATTAAAATTTAGAGATAACAGGCTACATGTGTTACAGGCAGAACATGTAAGTATTAATCAACTATCCAATGTTCACCTTTTTATTTTGCTTATGCAAGTTATTTTATAATTCACCATTTAGAATGTGGCACCTTCTGTAATTAGAAAGACACAGGTCTGTTCAAGACTGGGTACTTCATTGGGATGGAAATAAATGGACCTAAAGATACTGTAAGTGAGTGGTTGACTTAGGCAGCTCAAAGAAGCCTTAGTGAGATGATTCCCAAGGGCAGGGTCTGATACCAGCTCACAATTTGAGCAAAGGAAAGATTGGAAAATGGAAGTTTGCTTAGTTATTACAAGTAAAGGGAAGAAATATAGAATGAGAAATCTCTGGGTGAAAATCAGTTGAGGGCTGGAGAGCTGGCTCAGTGGTTAAGAGCACTTGTTGCTCTAAGAGAGGTCACAAGTTCAATTTCCAGCACCCACATGGTGGTTCACAACCATCTGTAACTCCAAGTGGCAGGGGGATCAGATACCCTAGGCACCAGCTACATATATGCTACGCACATACAGCAGGTCAAAACTCATAAATTAATAAAAAAAAAAAAAGGAAGAAAAAATCAGTTGAACATCTTGGTACTAAACACTGGTAGTGAGTGTACTAGAGGCACCAACCACACCTTTCCCTTGAGGTCACCCATCCCCTAAAGTGAGACAGACCTTTATGATAGCTGAGAGTCATCTGAATGGAGAACATGCCCTTTCTCGGATGGCTGTTTTTGATGACTTCTCCTTTTAAAATACTTCTGTGTGCCAGAAAGACTTGTACCTCTCACATTTAATACTCGTTTATAATTTTGGAAGAAATTGAATCTTTGAAAGCTTTTAAGTTTTTAGTGTGAAAGCAGCTGGGGTGTGTTGCCTGACCATCCTGTTTTGTAGGAGGCTCTCTGACCACTGAATGGTTGCTGCACAAGTCTCACTCACTGGGCTGGCACCTGAAGACCCAATATTGAATTCTGACTCCAGCCCTCATTAGTGAGGTTCCCAGGCAAGATTCATTTCCTCCCTGGGCACAGGTTTCTTGAAATAAGGGGTAGATAACACCACCATGGTTCAGGGTGTCTGTTTGGTTGTCTTGGCTACTTTGCTCCGGGTCTTACAAGCTGAGTTACTGCCATGCTGGGCTGCTATGTGGAGATAGCTTACCAAAGAATCTGCTGGTGTGATAAGTGGGGATTTAGGCGGAACTCAGCTCCATGCTGCTCCAGGCCTGAAGGCCCTTGAGGTGATTTAGCTTCTCCAGCTGCCTCCTTCCCCGACTCACAGCTCCTTCATCTTTAAAGCTAGTGGAAGCCTCACATGAAGGCCCCTTTGGTTTCATTTCTCATGATTCCAGCCTGCAAAATGTTTCAGCATGGATAGATAAATTTACATGACAAAATTAAGAAAATCTATGATCTTGGGCTGGAGATTTGGTTAATGTTTGAGGCCTTGAGCTCAGTTCTCAGCACTAGCCCTCTCTCCAAAGAAAATGTCCAGTCTTTATTACACCTGCAAAGCCCTTTGTGTAACATAACATATTGTTCAAGTTGTGGAGGTTAAGGGATGGGCATTCTGGTGTGTGTGTATGTGTTGGGGAGTGGTATGTGACATTC
Source organism: Phyllotis vaccarum (assembly GCA_033318265.1). Classification (NCBI taxonomy): domain Eukaryota; kingdom Metazoa; phylum Chordata; class Mammalia; order Rodentia; family Cricetidae; genus Phyllotis; species Phyllotis vaccarum. Next base: position 64,512,173 of record JARWLC010000002.1, read on the forward strand.
TACCTGGGACCTCACACAACATGACTTAAGGTTCTTGCCCTGGAGGGCTCAACCCAGTGGAGGACACACAAACCCAATAATAGCACATGTGAAATGTAACTGGAGTCCAGACTTCTTTGTATACAAACTTGGGCTGTGGTTTTCCCATTATTCTCTGCTTCCTTGGTGAGTTTTGTCTTCGTGTGTATTCACACGTGTGCACATGTCCTGGGAGGCCAGAAGGGTACTCTAGGTGACTTCCTCAATTGCTCTCCACCTTGGATTTTGATTCAGGCTTCCTCAAGCTTACTGATTTGGCAAACCTGGCTGGCCAATAAGGTCTTGGGATTGGACTGTCTATCCCCACAATACTGGGGATCCTTAGAGACATGTGCCTGGTGTTCACATGGGTGCTGAGGATCTAAACTTAAGGTCTTCAGGCTTGCATAGAAACACTTTACCAAATTATCTGTTTCTCTAGCTTATTTTTTGAGACAAAGTCTCTCCAGGAGCCAAGAATTCACCAATTAAGCTAGTCTGGCTGCCAGAAAGTCCTAGGGGATCCTGTCTCTACCCCACCCCCACTCCAGTTTCTGAGCACAGGTGCATGCCACTGTGCTCAACTATTTTTTGGAATGTGTACTGGAAATTGAGCTCAAGTCTTCATGTGAGCACTTTATCAACTGAGTCTTCTCCCCAGTCCAAGTCTTGGCTTCTGTCAAGAGTCAGTAATCCCCAGTACTAGTGAAAACAATATAAACGTTGAGACTCCACAGACCCAAACAGCATTCTGATTTGACCCAGCCACAGTATCCAGGATGCTGCTACTGAACAAGGAAAGGTCTTGAGTCCCGAGCTCAAGGTTGATAAGTAGCTGCTCCTTTTCGCTCCCTCTCCCCCACTGGAGCCTTCCTGTCCCTCAGCCCTAGCTGTGTCTCATGGGCCTGTCTTTCTCCCTCTTCTGTTTCTAATTAGAAGGCACTTGGACTGGCAGTTCAGGGGGATATTTCTGGACACTTGTCATCTTTAAAGTCTTTGTGTGTATATGTTTGTTATTGGTGTTAATACAGGCACGGGAGCTAACGTGTGAGTGTGTGTCTGGGTCAGTGCTCACCTTGTCCCTGGTTGACAAAGACTTTGGAGATTCTCCTGTCTTCACGTCCCATGTCCTGGTTGGAGTGCGCTGGGATTACAGGCATGTGCTACAGTGTCTGGCTTTTCCATGGCTTCTGGGGAATCCAAACTCAGGTCATCAGGCTTGTGTGGCAAACGCTTCACCCACTGAATCATCACTCCAGCCCTCTGCCCCACCACATTCTGAGACAGAATTTCACTGTAGCCCAGCTGTCTCAAGCCTGCTGTCTTCTGCTCCAGCCACCTAAGTCCTAGGATTACAGAGCAGCTCTATGACATGGCTCTTTGCATTTCTATTGGACATCTCTTAGAGTCTAGTCTGGACTGGTAACAGTCTTGTAAAAACAGCTATTATTTATTCAGTATTTACCATGAGTCCAGTGCTGCTCAGAGTCCTGGATTTCTGTTTAATGTAGACAGTTTTTTTTTTTTTTTATGTATAGCCATTACTTTTCCTTTGGGCTCTGCACTTGACATCATGCACTGTAGTGATCTCAAATCAAGCAGATGCTGATGCTGAGAAGCTTCGTGAAGGGGCCGAAGTAGGACCGGAGACTCAGGTGCCTCATCCCTTCTGAAAGCCAGAGAGGACTTGCTCTGGAGCAGGATCCTCTCCATTTTCTACCTGAGACACTCATGATTCCTCCAGACTGGGCCTCTGTAATGTAGCTTCCACCTTCAGCATCACGCAGACACAAAGCATGTGTGGGCACTGGCTTGGCAGATCTAGTTTTGATAGTAGTGGAAGGGAATGTATAGTGCTGTAAGTGCCCATCCCCTAAAACACCCTGGTTCTCCCTCACAGGACTAGGAGGATAGGATATTTAGGGATAGTGCTTGGCACTTTGTTAGCACTCAGTATGTGCTGATTCTCTTTGTTCTAGAAGATTTTGGTTCATGGGTAATCAGGCCAACAGAATCCAGTTCTTTTAAGCTCTGCTTGAATCTAGGCTCTGTCCAGAAAACACGAGATGCATCTCTATTGGGCCCTGTCCAATCCTGTGAATCATACCAACTTTCAAGTTTGAGCTCAGAGAGGATTGGAATTTGAGGCCAAAGAAGGCAAAATATTTCCCTTTCCCATTCTTGTTAAGTTCTTCAGTGATGGGTAATGGAAACAGATGGTCACGGGTTCAAATCCAGACTCTACCTTTACCTACTCACCACCTGTCTGTTCGAATCACAGAGGATGGTTGAAATGGATAGATGGGCCAGAATCTCCAGCTCTGAATGGTAAAACTGGTTCCACAGTCCGGCCGAGGCCATGCCCTTACTTGCTAGATCAATAGTCTCCTCTGCAGGGCTGTAAGGAAAGACTTGCCGGCTAGAGGTATAAACAGAATGCCTGGCAGCGCAGGAGTGAACGTTCTGGAACCACTTTACCAGAGCCTTTCAGGGACTTGGCAGTTTAGGTGGCCAAGTGGGCCCACGTTTGATTTATTTTCTTCAGCCCTCTCAGAGAGCCAGGTGAGCCCTGTCCAAAGGCCAGAAGCACATATGAAAGGTTTGTGTCACAGCAGAGGCTCCAAGCAGCACCCAAACCCATCCCACCGCCTTTTCACCACGAAGCCCCTGGCGCCAGTGTTGCTTCAGCTGCTAGTACTTAATGTGCCTTTTCTTGGAACTATTTTCAGCTCCTGGGAGCAATATGGTGCCGTCAGTGCTCCCTGCTCACCCCCTTGCCTATCTGTTACTAGGACCTGTGTACATGAAGACTCCCTGCCCAGTTTACCATTCTTCAAGGCTCACCAAATTGTGGGCCCAGGGCCAGCGGTGGGGTAGAGAACAGGAATTTTGCCTGGAAGGGGTCCAGCATGGTCTTGGCTGGCGCTGCGTTAGCCACAGCCCAGGACCCCAGGGTGGGAGAGGGAACGGAGAGGCACTTGGTCCTGGAATGGTTGCAAAATCCTCTCAGGCATGAGGAAAAAGCCGAGCGCAGAGGCAGTGTCTGGAAGGAGCCTTTTGGGCTCTCTTCAGGTGCGGGGGGCCTGCCCGGGGAGCGGCCCCATCGCGCAGGCTGGCACCCCGCCTGGCCGGTGTTGGGGGGCGTGGTGCGGCGGCCCGCCGGGGCGGAGAGGGGCCGGGGCGGCGGCGGCGCAGGCTCCCGGGAAGTGGGGCCTCTCCAAACCCGGCGCCTCGGGCGCAGGCCCTCCCTCCCCGCGCCCGGCGGGACCCTGCGCCTGTGTCGGGAGAGGCCGGCGTCCGGCAGATGCACGCGAGGCGGGGGCCGGGGGAGAGGCGGGGAGAGAGAACCCACAACAAAACTTGGCGTCGCTGCGCACACGGCGCGACTTGAATGACAGCAGCCCGCGCCCGCGGAGAGCAGCGGACACCCGGGAGCCTGTTCCGCCCACGGTGCGGCGCGCAGCAGCAGGTAGGGGCGCAGGAGGAGCGGTGGGCCGAGGGACCACGGGCCATGGGCGACGCCCGGACAGCCCACTCTGACTTCCCTCTGTGTGCCCACCGCCGCTGCCGGGCAGGGTCACGGCATCCCGCCCTGTCCCGTGGACACTGCGCCGGAGCAGGATCGGGCACATACACCCGGGGGTCGGGGGAGGCGACCTCTGCGGGATCAGCGGTCAGAGGGTGCTTTTTTTACTCGATGTTCAGAGGCTGGTCCCAGGCTTTGGGCTCCTCCCGCTGTGCACATCTGGAAAGAATCTGCAAGCGGATGGGGAGGGGAGGTGGAAACACACGGCCGGGTGACAGGGACTGTGGGGGCAGGTGGAACTGGGAAGGGGTCTGAATCCCTGAGCTGCAAACTTGGGCACAGGGCATCCTGCGACTTTCCACGTCAGTTCAGTAGAGGCTCCACCGAGTCCAATACCGACATCTTTACGGGCAGAAACAAGCACAGAAGGAGGCAGAAATCAATCTCTAGGGCGTGGACAGGTGAGACGCACAGGCGAGCAAGGCTGGCACAGCGCGGTGCACTCCAGCCACAACCCCCGGCTGTCCAGGCTACTTCCAGCAGGACAGAAAGGGGCGGGGCGAAAAGCCCAGCGGTCCCTAGGTTGAGTGTGTCCTGGGCGGGGAATGGGGAGGAGACATGGGACGTGGGGACGAGCCAGTTGAAATACCTGACTTGCAGTCAGGTGGAAGAAGCGGGTGGGGTCGGCTTGGGGCTCCTGTGCCGGACGTGGGTTGGTAGGCAGCTTCAGCCTAAGCTGCGGGAGTGTGCAGCGAGGGCTAGTGTCCTGGCTAGGATGCAGACATGCAAGAGGTAGCAGAAGAATGAGCATTAGCAACCAGAGCATCTACTGGGGGGAGGGTGGAACTGCTCTCTGCCAGGGGTGTGAGCTGGGAGGACCCCTGGGTGGGCCTTTCTTCTACCTCTCCTTTTCACCCTTTGAAAGCCAAAATGATTAGATCCCAGGCTCACAGGGCACACACCACTGGGAAGGGCCTAGCTGCCCTTGGAAACCCATCAATGGCTGGTCAGTGCTTCTGCCTCCTTCCGTATACTCTTGGAGCCCTAGGCCCAGTTTTCTGTGTGGATCCTGGATAGGAAGTGGCACCTACAGGCTTGGCGGAGTCATACACAGAATGCTGATCATGACCCCAATGGCTCCTTATCACCAACACCATGGCATGGTGACTGATACTCTTGGCAACTGTGTCTCCGTCCCTAATTTCTATTCCCCATTTACCCTGGTTAAACAACCTGCCTCGTTCCTGTCTACTTCACACTCGGCCCATGTGTTCCATCTGCTTGGAGGGCTGGCTGTTCTTGCCTATTGCTCACTTGGGGAATTCCTACTCAGGGCTATGAGCAGCAGAAAAACATTAGTTCTAGTCTTAAATTTATTCTATCTATCTATCTATCTATCTATCTATCTATCTATCTATCTATCTATCTATGTATCTATTATCTATTATGTGTGTTTAGATGCACATGCCATAGAGCATCTGTGGAAGTCAGAACAAAACTCACCAGAATTGATTGTCTCCTACTATATGGGTCCTGGGGTTCCAACTCTAGTCATCAGACTTGGAGGCAGGAGCCTTCATTGGCTGAGCCATTAAGCCCCTCCCTTTTTTAAAGACTCCCCTTCCCTTCCTGGAGACAGGGTTTCCTTGTATAACGCTAGCTGTCCTGGAACTTCCTCTGTAGACCAGGCTAGCCTTGAACTCAGATCTGAGATTGAAGGCATAAGCCACCACTGCCTGGCTGTGACTTTTTAAAAGTTATTATGCGCCTGTGTGTTGCAGGTACAGGCCAGTGGTATCAGAACCCCTGGAGCTGGGGTTACAGGTGGTTGTAACCTGTAAACTCAGTGAGTGCTGGGCTTAGGTCTTCTGTAAGTGGAGTACTTGCAGGTGAGCCATCACTCCAGTTCCTGACCCTTATTTACTGTTATTTTTAACATACCAAGTTATAAAGCAGGGAATCTAAACAGCTGATATTGTAGGCCTTTCTCCTCTGCCTTTCCATAAATTCACTCATTACCCAGAATCAGGGGAGGCTCAGCCTAACCTTGAAGAACAAAGCCAAGACCTCTGAGGAAGGGCTGCTGGGGAGTCTAAGACTTTTGGGGGGTGAGCAGTAGTGGAAGCCGTTTGCACATGAGTTGAGCACAGCTTATGCTTCTTCTCAGGCTTTTTCCTGGCCCAACAAGCTATAGTGTTGGAGGCCTCTGGCCCCAGCCCCTCTAGGTGGCGCTATTACCTGGTGCTGGCCAACCCGCCTGAGTCGTTAGAGAGCGCATGCGCTTGGTAATCTCGCGAGACTGGTCTGGTTTCTCCGCCTTTCCCGTGGCGTCATATGAGATTCTGAACTGCGACCAATAGAGAGATGTTTCGTCTAAAGCAAGAGCCGTTTGGTCGTCTTAAAACCGGGTGCTTCCTGCCTCGTGGTCTCTCCCTTCTCTTCCTCTCTCTCTCTCTCCCCCCGCCCCGCCGTGCGCACGGACGCCGGCCCGGCTCAAGGGCGCCGGCTCTAGGCCACGTGGCAGATGGCCCGGCCCAGACCACGCCGGGGCCTAGCTCTCTCTCTCTCTAGCCTTATTTCTCCTCACTGGGGCCTGTCGCTGCGGGTTCCCGCGCCGCGGCGGCCTCTTTGCCCCCTCCTCTCTCTGCCCTCCTCTCCATTTTCCGTAAGCTAAATGCTCTCCCCAAAGATACATTAAAGTTATACTGCAGAAGGATCCTGTTGTACTGCGTCTTGTTTGCGGGCAAAGAAGGCGCGGGACACTATAGGTCAAAAGAGAGTGTGGCTCGGTGAATATTTGCTGAACCTGAGTGCAGGAGGTGAGGCTGGACTCCGATCCATTCTTTTGGCTCTGGAATCCATCTTTGCTGTTCACCCTTGTACCAGCACGGCACATCAGCCTCTTGATCACTAGCACAGCCTTGCTCATAGCCTCCATCCACAGCCTGTTGCCCTCCTCACCTCACCTTATCTTCCAGAGACAAGGCTGAGACTGGGCCTAACCTGCCGTGGGCTCGTGGCCATTGTGCCTGTTTGTGCCATTCTCAGTTCCCACAGTCCAGTGAGCCTTGTGGAATTTTCTACATGGACTGTCTGGACCCCAGGCCTTCACACACACCCAGCCTCCTTCGTTCTTGCCAGAGGCTTGCCCATCAGAATGCCTGGTCTGGGCTTCACTTCCTCCAGGAAGACATCTATGGCAAGGCTATGCTTCCGATGAGCTCCTGTGAGCTCTGTTCTTTACTCTCACATCTCAGGTGACTCCGTTTGCCTGATTCTAGTTCATCAGTTTATCAACAGACTATAAAGCAGCACTGTCTAACAAATACGATGTGAGCCACAAATGAAATGTTAAGAAAGCTGAGAGGTCAAGAAGATGGCTCAGTGAGCAGAAGCACCCACCAGGTGTGCAAATCTGACTACCTGAGTTCAATCCCCGGAACCCACGGGTGCAGATGCGCACATCCATAATCCCAACACACTCCTATGACAAGATGGGAGGTAGAGGCAGCAATGTCTGGAAGCTTGATGCCCAGCTATCATGGGGTATGCAGCGCAGGCTTAAAACAAGAATGGAAGGGAAGACACACTCCTGACTTCCACAAGCTCACCCTGGGCTGGCAGGCGTGCACCTGCACACACACATACACACATACCTGCACACTTGCACACAAACACACACACTCTCTCGTGTATACACTTGCACATATGCATTCTCTCTCTCACACACACAAACACATTTGATTTTTAACTTTTATGTTTATTTACTGGGTTTTTTTGAGACAAGGTTTTCTGTGTAGTCCTGGTTGTCCTAAAACTCGCTCTATAGATCAGGCTGGCCCCAAACTTACAGAGGTCCACCTGCTCTGCCTCCTGAGTGCTGGGGTTAAAGGACTGAGCCACCACTGCCTGGCCAATTTTTATTTTTTAAAAGAGAGTGTCTTACTTTGTATCCCTATCTGTCCTGGAACTTACTCTGCACACCAGGCTGACCTTGACCTCACAGAGCTCTGCCTGCCTCTACCTTCTGAGTGCTGGGAGTAAAGGCTGAGCCACCATGACAAGAACAAATAATTTTTCAAAGTAAAATAAGACAGGTAAACTTAGTTTTGTTTAACCCAATATATTAAAAGTGTTATTTAGACATTATAAAATTGATGGGGAATTCTATATCATTAAGTATTAATGAGGTGTTTTACATTCTTTTCTGTGGTGCCCTTGAAATTTATACACGTGTTCTTTAAAGCATGTCTCACTGTGGACTAGCCATACCTTAAGTGCTTCATAACTACATGTGGCAATGAGTATCTTCTGGAGTAGACAGGACATCATGACAGGTTATCCAGGAACCTGCCTCAGGCTCCCATGCAGGACCCTAGCACTTGATATGCTTGGCCCCAAGAGCAGCATGGGACAATGCAGAGGCCCTGGAGCTCAGCTCAGCTCCTTAACAACTGTTACACTGGCTGATCCCAGTGGGCCTCTGCTCTCTGATCTTTAAAATGGTGAAGAAAACATTTTCAGTTCGGTTCAGAATGTTGATATAAACTATGTATTTGCACAGATAAGCTTGTGGATTTTTATGGAGACAAGCCAGAGGTGAGGGAAGAAAGCCAGCCTGTTCAGTGAGTACCTTGTATATGCGAGGACCAGCCCCTTTCCTACATCCACTCCCTGGCTTCCTGCCCTGAGTAAATTTAGGGTTCACTTCCCACCCCCGACCTGCCACCCCTTACCCCTGGCTGCTCTGGCCAGAAGACTGTCCAATCAGCTCTCGGGGTGATGGTGGCTAATGATCTGTAGAGGTGTGGCAGGAATAGAGAGCCAGGTTGCTGTCAAGGTCATTCACTTCTGCTCACTGATCTATGGCACCTTAGAGCTAGGCATCTGCTGGGCTCCGGGGCTCTGCCAGACTAGAGGGCTGGATCCCAAGTCTTCTTAGGTTGCATGGATTGTATGATCAAGGGACCTGGATACTGCCTTCCTCTTTCTCTCTTCCTGGGATATCTTGTCTCCCTAGCGACCCCTTTTTACTGCTGCCTGGATCTGATTAGGTAGTAATTATGGTCTCACCTACTCCAGACAGGACAGGCACACGATCTACCTCACCTCTGTCTCTAGGGCCCAAGACTGGATGCAGGATGGAACATCTGAGGCAATAGGAGCACAAGGCAGGATCTGAAATAGTGCAGCAGTGGAAATCACAATGACTAGTGGTCTATAGCATCTTCTGCAGCCCCTCTAGAGCAGGTGGGTTGGGACCAGACAGACCAAGAAGTCTAAGTGAGTTCTAGATATGGTATCTTAGTCAGTGTTCTACTGGTATGAAGAGACACCATGACCATGGCAGCTCTTATAAAGGAAAACATTTGATTGGGCTGGAATGGAGTAATGGAAGGGAGTAATTCATGTTTATTCATTTACTAAGCGCTTACTGTGTGTACTTCACTGACCTATGGAGTGCCTGTGGAGGAGACTTCTCTTATCACCTCTAAGACAGATAAGAAACTGAAACTTAAGTTGTTTCAAAACTTCCCCAGAGTCACACATTGGTGAGAGCTGAGCTCACAACTCTAGCCATTGGTCTCCACATTTTACCCTCCAGCGTCACTGTGGACAGTCTTCCTTATCCCACCATGACACGCTCCAGTCAGACCCTTCTAGCTGCTGTATGGTTGCATTTCCTGAGGGAGTGGTGGGAGAGAACCAGTCTGGCTTGTATACTGGCGATTACTCTGTTCTGGAGTGGACCCCGGAGCCTGGCCCCTCACCTGTGTGCCTGTCAGCTGCTCAGTGGTACATGAGTCATTGAAGAAGCAACATCTGCTCCTGTCACCTAACAGGCATCAGCCTGTGCCTGTTGCGATACTTTGTCCTGACAGGACTGTGAGTTTAGACAGCACTTGCCTGGTACAGATGATGAGGCTGAGATGCAGTGAGGGAGCTAGAGGAGGTGAGGCTTTCACTGGGGTCTGTGCCTCTCACTGACACCTGTTACAACTTTCACATCCCACAGACATTTCTGAGTCCTTGTGATGCTAAGCCCTGGCCTGCGAGACCACAGGGACAATGGTAGCTAAGTATCATTTTTAGCCCAAACCCATCACAGCACTGGGGATTATGTGCAGGGGCAGTGGTCATGTGAGTGTGTCAGGTTCTGGTGGAGATGACCGAGTGGCTAAACATCAGGAGTGGAACTCATCAGGTCATAGGATGGCAGTAAACTCAGCCACTTCTTTGCCTGGATTTGGGTTCACTCGGACCATCTCCACATGCAGAGACTTCTTATTCTCAGCCTAGGGGCTGCGGCTTTTGTTTACATCCCAAATCAGCTTGAGTCATTTCTTGGAAGGGAGAGGGCATTTGGGCAGAAGGATAGCATGTGCAAAAGCCTGGAGGGCATGCTGGCCTGGCCAGGAGAGGGGCTGGAAGAGTATGAGGCCACGTCCTGGGATCCTATATGGGAGCTGGAGCAGTGTCACACCTGCTAGGGGAGGGACAAAGGCTTACCACAAGTCTGTGTCGGGAGAGCCGGAGTTTGGCAGACTCCAGGTCCTGCCTTAGCTTCCCTTCTGTGAAATAGGGGTGCAAATTCCTCAGGACCCAGGCTGGTGAGGGTTGACTAAGGACAGGGCTTCCTGGCATTTCCACCACTACAGGGGATATCCCCGATGAGACAGAATGGCAGTCATCAAGCTCCAAGGTGGCCACTGTCTTCTGTATGCCTAGGAGAGTCCTATTATGACTCCCAGGGGCCTAACTACATGCCCAATGTATGCGATCAGCAAAGCGCCTGGCACCGAGGTGGGCCTGAGCCTCTCTTCCCACAGGCACCATGGCCAGCAGCAGGGGCCTACCACTCCTGCTGCTGTTGCCACAGCTGCTCCTGGGCCCTGTACTGGCTGTGAGGGCACCTGAGTTTGACCAAAGTGACACCCACAACCTGAGCCCTGAGGAGAATGAATTTGTGGAGGAGGAACAGCCCATACTAGTCCTGAGCCCTGAGGAGCCAGAGCCTGGCCCAGCCACCATCGACTGTCCCCGAGATTGTGCCTGCTCTCAGGAAGGTGTCGTAGACTGCGGTGGCATTGACCTGCGTGAGTTTCCAGGTGACCTGCCGGAGCACACCAACCATCTGTCCCTGCAGGTGAGGTTGATGCTTTTCTGCCAGCTGCTCCCAGCAGCTGACTCCAAGCCTTCAACATGGTGACACAGCTCCCTTCTTACCCAGAAACTCCATTTTTCACAACTTCTCTCCCCCAATTACCCCCTCCCCCATTCAGGGTAGCAAGGCAGATCAGCCTCATGGAGTCCTGGTCATACCCTTATGGTACCAATGATGCCCTGGTTACAGAGCCTTAAGATATAGCCTGCTGGTTCGTGGACGAGTCTGGGCTGTTCAGCTTGTAGAGAAAAAAAAAATGTCTCACCATGGGCACAGAGTTTCCCAGCAGCTGAATAGGTAGGGAACCTCTAACACCAGTACAGGACCAGGGGATCCAACTCCAGGAGGCAGTGGTCTCAGAACATGGAGTGAGAGATCTGGCCCCTGCTGAGGGCCACCTGACTAGGTGGATGGACCCTGGTACATCTAGTGCAGCCCTAAGGGAGGGGAGGAACTGTTACACTCTCTCCAGAGGAGAGCCAGTGATCTATCTGCCTGTGCTCACTCGGGGGAGGGGGGGGGTAGGGCTAGGCAGGCAGCAGACCAATAAGAGGGAAGGACAAATTGGAGATACTTCTTAATAGGTTCGCTTTCCCACCCATTCGCATACAGATAGTCTCATTACCTGCTGTGGGTGCTTCTGGCTCTGTGCGGGTGTTGGGTGTGTAGGAAAGACATAGACCCACTCTGACTTAGATTCTCACAGTACATGGGTGAGACAGGCAAGTAATAAAAGTCAGTAGTGATAAAAGGCTTAGCCAGTCTCGTTGGCCCACACCTTCATCCCAGGACTTGGGAGGCAGAGGCAGGCGGACCTCTGAGTTCAAGGCCAGCCTGGTCTACAAAGGGAGTTCCAGGACAGACAAGGCTACACAGAGAAACACTGTCTTGAAAAGCAGGAGGGAAGGAGAGAGGGGGGAGGGAGGAGAGAAGAGAGAGTGGGAGAGAGAGAAACACACTAGAGGTCCAGATCAGGCTCTCCATCCAACCCAGGAGAGCTTTCCAGAGCACATGGTCTGAAACCTAGTATTCCAAGGGGAGTGGGGACTGCAGGGCCAAAGAAGGAGAACCAAGTGGCTTCTGTTTAGAGAACAGCTCCAGATGACTGTCACTTGGTGCAGCTCTGAACTCTTTAAGAGTGGGACTCACCTATGTTTCCGTCCACTATTGTGCACTATCTGCCTCAGGAGAGAATTCCAAGGCAGGTGCCCAAGACAGATGCTTCTGGGAGGACCTAGGGTAGATGCAGACCCCTCATGCACCTACCCCTGAACTTCTGCTGCCCTATCTCCCCACAGAATAACCAGCTGGAGAAGATCTACCCCGAGGAACTGTCTCGGCTGCAGCGGCTGGAGACGCTCAACCTTCAGAACAACCGCCTAACTTCCCGAGGTGAGGGAGGCATCTCTGGAGCTGGGACACGGAACCTCAGAGGCCTGAGAGGCATGGTGGCCACAGAGAGAACTCACCCTGCAGACCCTGGGATGAAGGACAGCCCAGGACTGGGTTGGGTTAGCAGTGTGTGTGTGTGTGTGTGTGTGTGTGTGTGTGTGTGTGTGTGTGTGTGTGTGTGTGTAGGGGGGACGAGGGCTGATGTGGGTGTCTGAGGGCATTGAGAACGCACACTTCCTGGGACCTTGTCAGAGATGCTCCACATATATCACCACATGCTCCAATTTGAAAGGGCTCTTACAATCCAAGAGCAACATCCTTAACTTGTTTTTGACCCCTGAAGACAAATTTAATACATAACTGAACTAAAACTTTCAGAAAACAAAGTGGAAGGGGGAGCCCATACATAATCCCACCTCTTTGAATTAATCAATATTAAGACTTTGATATTCTCCCTTTTCCATTTTAAAGGAAAGCAGCTTTACTGATATGTAATTTATGGGCCATAAGTGACTCGGTTTAAAAGTCCAGGCCAGTTTGATGTGTTTTGAAGATGTATGTGGCTTATGACTGTCTGTGTGATCTGCCGATGCTCATCTTAGATTAGACTTTAAACCCACAGCCGAACTGCAGTAACTGTGGCGCCTGCTTTGTTTCACTTAGTCATTTGTCTTTCTCACTGCTGTTGCTAGAGCTCTGTCTGGCTGTCACATCACACCCCCCAACAGGGTATTCCATGGGGAGACAGCGAGGGTTTATATAACTGTTCCTCTCTTTTGACTTGGGCCAGTCCCAGCATCTGGGGGTCCTGGAGCAGGAACTGAATGTCAGAGGCCAGCTCAGGGCTGGAGAGGAGCCAGTCTAACTGGTCTCCTCACAAGCCAGCTGTGAGAGGGGTCAGGGGTGAGGGAGGGAGTGGCAGGGGGAATGTGGAGGGGGGACCTGCCCTGTACAGAGCCCAGCTTGGCTGCACCTGTCTATAGGTGGGGCCCGAGACTGAAGAGAAGCTCTGACCCTGAGGGAGCACTCCTTCCTGCCTCAAAGGGTTAGGCTAGGTCAGTCAGTCCCCAGCAAGCACTTAGCTCCTTGCTTCTGTGCTTGGTCCACGTGAGAAGGAGAAGATGCTGGATGAACATTGGAACTGATTTGGGAAGGGAGGGAGCTGCCTAGCAAGTGGGTGGTTCGCCTTCTCCCCTTCAGTATCTCCTTCATCCAGGGCTCTGACCTGTCCTTTAAAGGGCTCCCAGAGGAGGTGTTTGAGCATCTGACTAGCCTCAATTACCTGTACCTGGCCAACAACAAGGTGAGGGCCATGGAGGGTGGGTGGGCTTCCCTGGGGTGGGGTGGGCGGGCTTCCCTGCTCTCTTGGCTCTCTCTTCCTTTGAACTCTGTGATTGTTCTCCAGTGCCCTTTCCATCCTGGCCTCTGTTGCCCTGGATATTGAGAAGGGAACTCACACCATCCCCTATAACTAAAGCATGTCTGATGACAAAGCAGCCAAGACCTCCAGCATGTATGGGGAGGGAGAGCAAAACTTGTCACACAGGCACCTGAAAGGCTTCTTGAAGGAGATGACACTTGAACAAGCGGTGAAGGGCAGGCAGATTCCCCTGGGCCAGGGAAAGGCTGTACAGTTGAGGGGGCATGCTTCTGTGCTCCCTGTACTCAGGGCTGAGGTAGCATCATTTAAGTCTGGGAATTTGAGACAAGCCTGGACACAAGGAGACATGTTTCTAAATGTGTCCAAGTAAACAGTAAACAGAAAGGATGGCATGGGTGGAGCTTGCCTTTCTTCCAGCCACAGCAACTTTTCAAATCACGCTGTTTCTTCTGACATCTAAGCCAAGGAGCCTAGGAGTGTGGGGACAGGTGCACGAGGCTTTGACTGCCAAGCTAAGGACAGTGGGAGCTGGGCACATTTTGTTTTATCGAAAGATGGAACAAGCTTCTATAGTAAAGTGGCTCTGGTGTCAGGGGAAAGTGAAGGGAAACAGATGAGCGCCCAGTGGCATGGCCCAGAACTAGCCTCTACTGGTCTTTCTTCTGGCTCTTCCCTTCCAGCTGACATTGGCACCCCGATTCCTGCCAAATGCCCTGATCAGTGTGGACTTCGCTGCCAATTATCTCACTAAGATCTATGGACTCACCTTTGGCCAAAAGCCAAATCTGAGGTCAGAGGGATGATCCTGGGTGTGTGGGAATGTGTATGTGTCAGGTGAGTGTGGAGGGTTTGGGGGAAGCTAAGAGGCAGGCCCGAGAAGGGGCTTCTTGTGCTGTGGGCTATGAGCTATGCTCAGGGGTGATGGAGAAACACCCAGGGCCGGGAGGAGCTCAGGAAGCAGAAGGCTGAGTCCTGGGGGATGAGGAGGTCTCCGTCCAGTAAATGGGGACTGAGAGCTTATGCAAGGGAGTGGTGGGGTCTGGGAGTGAAGAGCGGCTTTCAACAGGCAGAGATTCCCCTTCTTTGAACTTGCTTAAGGAGGTGTGACCACCCCTAAGACCCCCTCATACTGCACTTCAGATGAAGGGGTCTGGGCTGGGATGAGGAAGTCCTGTTTCTGCCACTAATTTATGTGGCAACTTCTGGCAGGGTGCTGAGCCTTTGGCCCCTGTCTCTGAACCCCTGGGTTAAGATGGTAGGAAGGTTCCCTGGGTCCTGCTCTCAGCAAAGCTGGCTTAGAGCAGGGGAGCCCAGGTGGGGTGAGGACTGTACCTCAATCCTGCAGGTCCGTATACCTACACAACAATAAGCTAGCAGATGCCGGGCTGCCAGACAACATGTTCAATGGCTCCAGCAATGTCGAGATCCTCATCCTGTCCAGCAACTTCCTGCGCCACGTGCCCAAACATCTGCCACCTGCCCTGTACAAGTTGCATCTCAAGGTGGGGAGCAAAGAGGGTAGGTGAGGCTAGAGGCAGACCCTTGGCTAGACACAGAACTGCTGAGAGAGAAGCATGGCCTAGTCGAGTATGGGAATGTCTAGAGAGTCTGAGAGTACAATGCCTGAGTATCAGCTACCTAGGGGAGCAGGCAGACATCCAAGCACCTGACCATCAGTGTGTGTCTGAGGGGGTAGTCAGAACACCCAGTTGCTGCAGGTCTGACTCCCCTCTTGGTAGCTTCCAGGCTCCTCTGGACACCTCATCCTGAGGCCTGGTGCTTGCCCCTGCCTCTCACTTCACCCTCTTCTTCTTTCTTCTAGAACAATAAACTAGAGAAGATCCCCCCTGGGGCCTTCAGTGAGCTGAGCAACCTACGGGAGCTGTACTTGCAAAACAACTACCTGACCGATGAGGGCCTGGACAATGAGACCTTCTGGTGGGTGCCTGCATCACCGCATCCTCCTCATCACCTGGCACCTGGCAGTCTCAGCTGGTCCCAGCTGGGCAGTCATGTGTCTACTTTTCTTGGCTGCTATCCCCAGAGAAGAAACTTTGGGGCTTTTATCTTTTGCCATTTCTGTCTCTGGGAACAAGTGAAGCATATAGATAAGGCCTGCTGAGATGGCAGATGTGGGATGTGGGCTCCTGCTTAGCATCTGAGTCCCCTCCTTTCTCCAGGAAGCTCTCCAGCCTGGAGTACCTGGATCTGTCCAGCAACAACCTGTCTCGGGTCCCAGCGGGCCTTCCCCGCAGCCTGGTCCTGCTGCACCTGGAGAAGAATGTCATCCAGAGAGTAGATGCAGATGTGCTGACACCCATCCGTAGCCTTGAGTATCTGCTGCTGCACAGCAACCAGCTGAGGGCTGAGGGCATTCACCCATTGGCCTTCCAAGGCCTCAAGAGGCTGCACACAGTGCACCTATACAACAATGCGCTGGAGCGTGTGCCCAGCGGCCTGCCCCGCAGAGTTCGCACCCTCATGATCCTACACAACCAGATCACAGGCATCGGCCGGGAGGACTTCGCCACCACCTACTTCCTGGAAGAGCTCAACCTTAGTTACAACCGCATCACCAGCCCACAGATGCACCGGGATGCCTTCCGCAAGCTACGCCTGCTGCGCTCCCTTGACCTGTCCGGCAATCGTCTGCAAACCCTGCCTCCGGGCCTGCCTAGGAATGTACATGTGCTGAAGGTCAAGCGCAATGAGTTGGCTGCCCTGGCACGTGGGTCACTAGCTGGCATGGCCCAGCTCCGGGAACTCTACCTCACAGGCAACCGACTGCGGAGCCGGGCCTTGGGACCCCGTGCCTGGGTGGACCTTGCTGGTCTGCAGGTACTAAAGGACTGGGCTATATGGGGGCATAGGGAGGAGAGAGGTAGGCGGCCCTATGAGAATGGCTGTCCTGAGCCTACTCAGCTACCAACATGAAGGACAGTTGTGCCAGGAGCTGGGTTCCTGTGGGTTAGCCAGACTGAGCTAATTCACATTCAGATACCTGCTGGGGAGGCTGACCTTAGGGTAGGAGGGCCGTGACCATTCAGTCCAGCCTACCTATAGGGGCAAAGGGCAGAGCAAACACAGAAACCTGTGTCTGAGGAGGCCAGGGCAGATCACCAGAGGCAGAGCCAGGGTTGAGAAAGATGGTGGAGGTAAAGAGATAGTCGTGGCTGCAGGTTAGGGTCCCTAGTTCAAGAGGACTGGGGGACACTTGGGGCAGCATGAAGTACTCAAGTAGGTGCTTTCAGAAGGCTGGGCCTTGACATTGGAGGTTGGGGCATTGCCCAAGTTGATCTTACCAGTCAGCCAAGGGCCAGGATACGAGAGCTATTCAAGACACTCCTGGGCCAACCAACGGGCATGGCTGCTATGACTGTGCAGAGAAATCCCCAAAGTCAAATCTTTTGGGGGACAAGAAGAACCTCCCATGTGAGGTGAGCAGTGAGCAGGTGAAATTCACTGGAACACAGAAGAGGGGCGAAGCCTGCCACAGCAGCTCTGTTCTCCCAGAGCCACTCTTCATGATGGAAGCTGAGAACCTCCACCCTGTCTCTTCTCCCTCAGACCTCCTCAGGGCCTGCTCTAGTCTTTCAGGGCTCTGCTTAGGTGCCACTTCTGGGGTCTTTCTCTGCAGTGTTTTTTCTTTATAAGCTTCATCTGCCACACGTTTGGTCCCGTGGGTTGTCAGCTGCTGCTGTTCTGGGTAGAAGAAGAGGCCCATGTTTTAGTCTGATGTGCTTACCACTGGCTGTGGTGGTGGGAATTGCCATCAGGACTGGGGTGTCTTCAAAGAATACTGGGGAGGGGATTGGGCAGAGAGAATCCAGGAGTAACCCTGAGTTGAGCGGGGGGTGATAGGTAAGGCAGCTGGTTCTGCAGCATGGCTGGGGTCTCTTCTCATCCAGGCTACCCTGCTGAGAGCCACACCAGAATCCAGCTCTGTGCTGCCTTCCAAGCTGTTTCTTGGGAGCTCAGTCTTGGCCCCAAACCTCCACACCTGCTCTACCTTGCTGCATTTTCTAACTCAGTGGGGAGGGTCACACCCACCCAGGGAGATTTGTCAACTGCCCTTGGCATAGCTCCAGTCTCTGTTACCTGCCTCAGGCAGCCTGTCAGCTCTCCATTTGGACTGTTTATGTCCCAGGCCAAGCCACCCTATTTCTCAGCTGGACCGCACCTTCTTAGGACCCATCATTCCGTACTTGAGAGTCTTTCAATAGCTCCCTGCTTCTTTGAGGTCCCAGACCAGATTCCCTGCTATGGTTTTCAAGGCTCCCTCTGCTCCTGCTCGGTCACACCAGCCCTTCTACTGGACACACTCTGCCTGCCTCGCTTACTGGAGACATCTACTCATTTATTCCTTTGTCCCTTTAATCATCCTGTAAGTCTGGAAGAGTTTCCCACATTGTAATTGACACAGTTCCAGAACTGGAGACCCTGTGAGAAGTGAGAAGGGGCACCATCTTTCTTAGGGTATGCCTAGGACTCCACTTGAATGTCACCTTACCTAGGAAACATCCTTACCCGTTAGCAGGAACAGGCAGATCAGACACCTCCCTGAGCCTCAGTTTGGGTATCTGAGTGAGCAGGGATTCTCCCTCACACTGTGGGTCTTTTGACAGGCAACTGCTCCTTTTTCTTCAAATCCACCCTGTGCGAATGCCCTGGCAAGCATTTCCTGGCCCGAAGCTGGATGAGGCCTTTCCCTACTCCCTCATTACAGCCAAGCCTGTGGCTTGTTTTGTCAGGCTCTGGTCCATCTACACAGCCTGTCTGGCTTCTGAGAGTGGAGATGGTGTCTCATGGAATCCATGTCCCGAGCACCCATGAGCACCAACCATTTCTGGAATGAATGAGGGAGTGGTAAAGCCAAGAACGGTAGGGTGCCAATGGCTGTGGAGACAAAATGGGAACAAGAAGCCCTATTGGCAGAGGAGGTAACAGTTGGGAATTTCGGGCCACCCTGAAATCCTGATGCTGGCTCACCAAACTGTGTGGGATCTGGGTGATGACCCTGAATGCCAACCTGTCAGGGCAATGAAGGAGCTTGAAGCTCATGTAGTCCCACCTCCATGGGAGCACTAGTGTGGGTCTGGAGAAGGTGCATTGCACTTTGAGGGGCAGTGAGTAAGAACAGAGCTAGTGTGTGCCAGGTCTCCACCCCACTTCCCCGGCTATGGCTCCTGGGCTCCAGGCATGAGATGACAGAGGCTGCTCAGCTCGGGGTCTGCTTGTTGTGTCTGGATTTCTACAATCCTTGTGCCCATTCTCCCGGTCCCTGCACATGTGGATTCTGGATGGAAGTGACAGATGGATTAAAGAGGAAATGGAATGACTTCATGTGCAAAGGACTGGGTAGGATCACACCAATCAGGAAAAAACCAGCATGTTCCAGCCTCCTGGAGATGCATTAACCTAGCTGAGCAGCTTCCCCACCTGGCAAATGTGGATTTTCACCCCCCAAACACTAGATGTAGATTACAGTTTGGCGGGACTCTGTAAACTGCTAAGTGCTCTTTGCAGGTGGAAGTCTTTGACCGCCTGCTTGCCTCCACAGCTGCTGGACATCGCTGGGAACCAGCTCACAGAGATTCCCCAGGGGCTCCCTCCATCGCTTGAATACCTGTACCTGCAGAATAACAAGATCAGCTCTGTTCCTGCCAATGCTTTTGACTCCACTCCCAACCTTAAGGGGATCTTTCTCAGGTAGGAAGTTTCTGAAGTGCCGCGCGCGCGCGCACACACACACACACACACACACACACACACACACACACACACACACACACACACACACACACACGCTGCATGCTGTACATCTAACAAAAATGGACAATTGAGACACAGGAAGTAGGTTGCAGGTGGAGGGTGAGTGCAGCTCTGGCAGGACCTGCAGTGGCTCATAGGTCTGTTAGTAGGCACCAGAAACACTAATGACTAGTCCAGGGTGTTGTTAATGTGTATGTGGTCCGGGGGACGCAGCCCAGAGAGCCTCTTGCTACCCTGTAGCTATGAAGACATAGGTGACAATAGTGTTCCCAGCCAGCCAGGTGGGGCTCAGGTCTCAGACCACGAACGCAGACACCTAGGTCCCACTGGGCACCGCTGTTAGGACATCAGGAAACTCAGACCTCACAGACTATGGCTTCTTCTCTCAACCCCTCCCCCGCCCCAACTCAACCCTCCCCCCAAATCAGAGAGGAGACAGAAGAGAAGGTAGCAGAAGGTCCTGGGGTGGTGACACTGGGGTGGTGTGACTCTGGGCTTCTGAGCAGAGGCACTATTGGGCCTAAAGTGGGGGCTGAGGACATCCCTTATCAGCTCAGCAGTGGCCTTGCCTGTGTGCCAGTCAGATCTGGGGGTTAGTGCCAGAGGGCAGCAGAGGTAACGGCTGTGGCTGCCACTCTATAGATGAAGTGGAGACTTCTCATACCTTGTAGATGACAGTCTAAGCTGGCAGTAGCCTAGCAGGTCTATGCCCATGATGCCCCACGCTTCTTGGTCCCCCACCTTTACAACTTGCTGTAACATTTCCCAGACACCCACTCCCTACCCTCTTCTCTTCTGAGCGGGGCAGGCATGAGGGCATCAGCCTGGGCTCCTGACACTTACCCATGGACCACCACCCAGATTCAACAAGCTGGCCACGGGCTCCGTGGTGGAAAGTGCCTTCCGGAGGCTGAAACACCTACAGGTCTTGGACATTGAAGGCAACTTTGAGTTTGGTGACATTTCCAAGGACCAGGGCCACATAGATGAGGAAGAGGAAGAAGAGGAGGATGAGGAGGATGAGGAAGAGGAAACAGCATCATAACAGCTCGACACAGATCTGACCCAGGTGGGTGGTCTGCATGGGTGTGATTTACCTCTCACCGCAGTCCCTGACCCGTCTTAGATTTCTGTGTCACCCACACCCTGTCCTCTATTCTGTCCTTCATTTTGAAAACCCATCAGTTTTGCATGTAGGACTGCACCATGGGAGAGCTTGGTGTGTATGGCAGAGCACCCCTGGAAGCCAGTTTGCACCAGGGCTTTCTAACACAGAGAGATGAATACTGTACTGAGAGATAGCCTGGGGGTACAGAGAGCCCTGAGTCTGGGGCTCAGCGGAGAGTCTTGAGTTGGGATATTGTCACTGTAGGCATGGAGATATAGACACTGAGGGGCTAGAAGAACTTGTGGAGGGTAGTGAGGGAGAGAGAGGGTAGCCCTATGGGCCCTGTACACAGTTAATGTTCAGGGTTTTGAACACACAAGCATCTACACATGTGTACATGCACACATACTTTATTCTAGGATATAGTCATGGGCAATAACATGTATGTATCTGTGTGAACAAGTATGCACAGAGGTATGTCTCATAGGTAGCCACACATATACATACATACCTAGTACATGCATAGACTTCTCTAGAAACTGGGGACTCAAGTGCTGAGAGCCTAACTGGATGTATCTCTCTCTACACAGAGTTCCTGTGACTTCCTAGGGAACACCTGAGAGAGAGTAGAAAGAATGACTGGGAAATCGGGGAACATTATCTGCTCTGGGATGGCGAGAGCTGAGTGGTAGTCAAGGGGAGGCCATGTCAAACTCACAAAGGTCTACTTTGCTTGGTATTCCATTCCGATAGGCAGCATGGATGCTCATGGGATATGCTGAGGAGGGAGGGTGGTGCAGTGAGGAGAGCAGCTGTGAGGGCTGCTGGAGGGATTTCAGGAGGATGCTAATTGTCCCACTGTGGAAGGAGGGCCAGGGAACTGAGTGGCTGCCATCACTTCAGGCTAGTGAAGTCACATCAGCCTGAGACCATCTGCTTTCTGTCCATGTAGTGGAAGGTGCTAAGCAGAGAATTGGATTCACCATGGCTGAATAGTTTTGGTTAGGATTGTGGGACCAGGAAGACAGGGAACAAGGGAATGGGATGCATTAACAGTCTCTGTCCTGGGGCCAGGCTGGGTAGGGAGGAGGGGCAAGTGGAAGTGTAACAGAGAGCAGGGGTCAGAGAGGCTATTGAAGGTTAGTTAGGACTTCAGAGATGGTGTTAGGGCTCATGAGGTCAGGGCATAGCCCTGGGAGGAGGCCGCTGGTCAGGGCCACAGTTACGATGTTGGCTTGAAGTAGGGCCTGGAGCTGAGAGGAACTGGTAGTAGGGGTTGTTGATAGGTGTGGTGACAGGTGTGAGGATGAATGGTGAGGACAAGTCTACTGATGACAGAAAGCAGGATACATGACAGGGTTGTGAGCATGGAGGGGCAGATCCAGCTCCCAGGCCAGCTATGGAGGTAGAGTTCTTGCCCTAAGGTCCTGTTCTTAAAAAGCCAGGGGTCAGCAGGAAGGGGTGATTGCTATTCCACTAGGGCTTTCTGACTCTCAGGAGAAGGGCTGTGCAGTTCTGGGCTTAGGGAGACACTTCTCCCTTTGGGGAATGTTGCTCATAGTCAGATCAACTGAATTGAATGCTGGGAGAAGTCCCAGAGAGTTGGGTCCAAACTGGGCATGTCTGGTTCGAGACTCCCAGGGCACCTTATCATTCTCACTCACAGAAGCCTAGGCTTCCAAAACCCCTGACTCCAATTTATTTCACCTGAAGCTGTTTGTTGCTAGCCCTGACTCTCCAACATGTTCCACAGGATGATGGACAACCGGACACCTTTCTGCAGCCCAGGCCTGTGCTCCACGTGCACTCCTTCTGACACACCCAACGCTGAGCCCAAGGGGCATCCAAATGCCACAGGCTGAACACAATTTCATGGCCCAACCCATCCTGTAATATGTTACAAATCAGACATATGCAGCCTGGCCACACAGATAGCCAGCTGCTCATGACCCTCCAAACTGCACACACACACACACACAAACACACACACACACACACACACACACACACACACACACACACACACACACACACACACACACAGACCCTTCTGAGTCCACACTGACCTGGTACACTCAGGCAGCTACCAAAAGCTCTTGCTTCTGGCCAGGTCTGGCCAGAACTGTTGGCCATGGGCCTTGTCCTCTGTTCATTCTCCCTTAGAGACTCAGGGTTGTCTCCTTGCTCTGTGGCTAGGGGTTTTCTACCCTCTGAGACTCACAAAAGCTGGCTTTTGTTTTTTGCCTTCCCTGTGGGGATGTGAACCTTCTAACTCACCATAGCCTTGCCTCTTCCCCAGGTGCTGGGGCAGCCCCACCATAGGGTGCCCCTTTCTGTTGAGCCCTGGCAGGTCACAGGTGCTTTCTGAGGGCAACCTCAAGAAGGAGGGGGAGGGAAAGGAGGCAGCTGTGCATGGTGGGGCTGGGGGGTGGCTGCATTGGTCTTCAGTTCTGCAGGGAAGTTCTGGGTACCTTTGGTTTTGTTTAAGGAGAAGAAAAATATATAAAGATAAAAATCTCAAAGCTGAATTTCCCTGTTACAGAAAAACTAATATAAAGCATTATCCCTACCCTTGCAGCTGTGCTGTGTCTGTGTGCTTCCCTCCAGGTGTTGGGCTGGCATCTGCTCAGGGTGGGTAAGATCCAACAAGCAATACCCTTGGCCAGCAAGAATGAGAGCCAGTGCCAGGACTGAAGGGCCCCCACAGGAGTGGTACAATCAAAGGAGGGGTGGGATATGTAGGGAAGAGGCAGAAGGCAGGAACCCCCATAGAGCTGATGTGTGGGCAGTCTCTTTAGACATTCCAGGGGAAGAGATGGACATGTCCAATATGCCACCCCAATGTGGGCAGAGCTGGGCTGGGGTTGAAAGCTGTAGAGAGGCTGTACCTAGCTGCCTTTGAGTCTTAATGACTATATAGGGATCTCTCTGACCTGGAGATATGTGGGTACAAGCCTGTCAAGTTCATCAAAATATAGACTCCTGCCTATGACTAGCCAGGCAAGGCTGCTGGATTCCTCAAAAACCTTAAGTGGTTACTCAGGGAAGGCCAGGTAAGGAAAGACAGCTCTGGCAGACCCATGATAGGACTGTAGTGAGTGGGAGGGTGGGAGGATGTGTCCTGGAGCCAAGGCCCTTCCTGGAGTCTTTACACTTGTGGGAGGAAGGCAGAGTTCAAGGGTGAGAGTTTGTGCCCTCCTGACCTTAGGAAGGCCTCTCCCTGGTTCTTAGAGTCCTCATGGGCCTGGTATGCTACACCTCCAGACCCCAGAATTATATATGCTTCTACCCCACCCTTAAGCCCAGATTGTGTGGCCAATGCCCTTCTCTGTCCCCTATGCTTCTTGAACTAGACCCTTCTCTAAGGCAAAAAGTTAACTAACCAACAGCAAGGTAAGATTTCCTCCTTTTCTGGGGTCTGATTTCAGGGCCAGAGCCCAGACCAGACTGATCAAGGTAAGGTCTGTCCTTAACAGTCCTACAGTCAGACCTATTGAGGTGCTTGGGGTGAGTTTGTTTATACTCTGTCTTCCATATGTAATGGCATAGACAGGCCTGCCTCATTGGCCACCAGGACTGGCTGATCTGTGCTCTGTCATCTTGTATTAGCTCAACAAAGAAGTGCTGCCCAACAGTCTGGTCTCAGTTAGAGAGTGTGGCTTATGCCTTATAATCTCAGCATTTGGGAAGGCAGCAGGGGGTCACTGCTAACTGAGACTACATAATGGGTGGCTAGTGCTACATAACAAGACCCTGTCCCAAATCACAAAACAAAATACCACCGGCACACAGACATCCACAAGTCTTGGGAAAACACACATACACACACACACACACACACACACACACACACACACACACACACACACACCCCAAAAACAAACCAAAGACTTTTATTTATCACATTATTGCAAACACAGAAAGGACTAGTAATTCTCATTCTGCTTTGCCACATAAGCCTTTATGGAGTTCAGACCCTAAGTTTCTGCAAGTCATTTGGCCAGGGAATCTCAGGCTGACCCTCCCTCCTTGTGGTTCATCTTGCCCATCTGTCCCATGGGGGGCTGGCTGGGCTGTACTCATGGGGCCTTCCAGCCCTAGTGGACATCAGTCTTCATATTAGATAAAAAATCTGGCGGACAGGAATGGACAAGTCTGTGGCACATGAAGTCATCAGGTCTTGGCCCTGTGATGGACCAGCCCTTTTTAGGGATGTTGGGTTAACACCATAATGGGATAGAACACAGCTAGAGAAAAAACAGGGGCATCATTGTTCTATCTCCATGAGCTGGGGGCAGTGGTGCTGTGGGGACCCTGAAGAGGGCAGAGCCAAAGGCCAAGGGAGTGGCCAACATCCTGGCCCCGAGGTCACTTTTAGCGAGTGGTATTAGCTCTCAGGCCCCAAAACTGTTCCTCCATAAATAGAGGCAAGGACCCCTCATGCAGAAGAAACTGCCAGATCTTGTGGCCCAAGACCCCAGAGCTGCTGGCTGGAGTTCCTGCTGTTGCCTCTTTTCTGAGGCATTATTTCTCATCAATGGCTGACTAGCCTGTCAGGGTGGAACTTGAGCTACTCGGGTATATTCTGA
Organism: Phyllotis vaccarum; assembly: GCA_033318265.1. Classification (NCBI taxonomy): domain Eukaryota; kingdom Metazoa; phylum Chordata; class Mammalia; order Rodentia; family Cricetidae; genus Phyllotis; species Phyllotis vaccarum. The sequence continues at coordinate 64,537,124 of JARWLC010000002.1, forward strand.
GTTCAGCTCCTACCCTTAGCCCAAACCCCAGGGTCTGGATTGGCTCTGCAGCCCCGCAGGCTCACACATTGGTTTCCAGCTCACTGATCTCAATGGTGCAGTGGTCTAGGCTGCCAGTGGCTGGCTCTTCATCCTGCTCTACCTGGATTGGGATGTGATGGGGGCACATGGGGCCAAGGGTTAGCTCCGAGGCCTCAGCCACACTCTTCACACAGCCATTCTGCTGGGCGGCCACGATCTCCTGTAGAGTCACTGGCTTGGTCTCACACGGTAGCAGTTTCTGGAGAGGAAATGAGCCTTGTTAACACTAGGAGGGACTGAAGGTAGGTAATGCTGAGCAGTCTCAGGGGCTGGGAGCCACTGAAGGAGATTTTCCTATAAACACAGTTGGTTAGCCTTGGCAGGGTACAGGCCTCTCTGGGTACCAGTTTTTTGAGCTTCCTCCTGCCTCCTATCTTGGTAGATGAGGAACTTGCCCTACAGGGTGCAACTGGGGAATAGTAGCTCCCCTGCCTGTGCTGGTTTTTTTTTTTTTTTTTTTCTCACTGCTTCACTGACTAGATCTGAACATTCTATCAGGTCTCCATAAAATTTGTAGCCCCACCCGAGGGGGGGCACTGCTCTCACCTCAGTGCCCATGTCCTGAGCAAAATCCTTCCGGCAGATGTGGGCCATGATCCCAGCTGCCAGTGCATCGCCCAGCACATTAATCATGGTACGGAAGCGGTCCCTGGCAAGTGAAGGTGGGCAGGGAGCTGCAAGAACCTCAAGAGGGAACTGAGAGAGCCACACTCAACGGGAAAGTGTGAGCCCACTGCACAGAAACATGGCAGTGACTGTGGGCAGGGTGCACTCAACCCACCCTCAGTGGTGCCCAAGCAGCTGAGGAGACTCCTTCATGAACACAGGTCCTGTTTGGAGGGGCCAGACTTGAGGTCACTATCTAGAACTTTAGAGAGTTCAAGCGGACTCTGTCTTGACTTTTGAACTCTGGGACCCCCAAGGCACACATCTGAGTTGGTGCAGGTTATTGGGGCACCCCAGTGTGCCATACGTGTCAATTCCCCAGTCCTCTGCCTGCTACCCTCAGCAAGGGATGGGGCTGGGTAAGGACTGGAAGGGAGTATACTCACAGAGCCCAGTCCACAGCAATGATAAGGTTGATGTCATCAGTGGGCAGTCCCACAGAGGTGAGTACAATGACCATGGTGACGAGCCCCGCCTGTGGGATGCCAGCCGCCCCAATGCTGGCTGCCGTGGCTGTGATACTGTGGAGGGAGAAGGATGTGGCAAGGATACCTGCCACAGCCCTGACTCCAAAGAGGAGACCAGAATGCTAGGGTGCCAGGATCAGCCAAGGGGTGGAGGCTGTCATGAGTATCACAGCAGCGGGTTCTTAGAGAAGCGTGGGCCTGCTCATAGTCCTTCAGCCCATGGGTCCCCATCCTCACTAGGAAACGGTGCTATGGGACAAGACACTCAGATTCTGGTAGTCTCCCAGGACAGCTCCACCCCAGCCTCACTCTGGGCACAGATCAGAGGTGTGTACTCGGACTAGCCTACAGAGAGGCCACCTCAAGCTTTGCCCCAGCCTGAACTGGACACTAGCTTCATTGGTCCTCAGACCTGGCCCTTGTGTCTGTGCACTCTGATCCCAGAGATCAGGATTACTCTAGCACCGGCTCTGCCTATAGCTGTCACGTGCCCATGTCCCCAGGACCCAGGGGACCTCTGGAGTGTGGCATTAGTACACACCTGATAGTGATGATCTGGCCAAAGTCCAGCTCATAGTTGTTGACCTGAGCAATAAAGATGGCAGCCACAGCCTCATAGAGTGCGGTGCCGTCCATGTTGATGGTGGCGCCCACAGGCAGCACAAAGCGAGCGATACGCCGGTCAATGTGGTTGTTCTCCAGGAGGCACTTGAAGGTGATGGGCAGTGTGGCTGAGCTATGGGCAGAGGGGCAGATGTCTGCCCACCACCCTCCTCTAGGATGGTCTGGGCCTCTGAACTGAGTCACTACAGGAAGGCCATCTCACTGCCCTGACAGAAATATGTGGCATACATGTGGGTCATCTTGGGCTGGTGGGAGTGGTCCCGGAAGAGCACCACTATGCATTGTCCTTTCCTTCATACTCCCTGGGGAGAAATGCCAAGAGTATCTATGGAAGTAACCCACAGAGGCTATTCCAGAGTGACCAGTCCTTGAGTCCAGCCTCCTACAGGGCCTCAGCAAGCCCTGTAATCTGGGTACCTCGGTTTCTGTTATACACAACTCCTGGATCACAGGGTGATTGCAAGATCAAGCCATGTAGTGTTTAGAGAAGTACCTGATGGTAAATCTCTGAGGAAGGGCTTCTGCTGCAGGGGTGGGGCTGCCTCTGACAAGAGTGAAGCATGGTATTGTCTGGGAGATTGAAGCCCAGGCAAGAAAGGGTGAGGGGTGCAGGAGCACTAGACGTTTGTCCCAGAAAGACAAGCTTAGGTACCCACAACACCTTCCACATGGGGCTTGGACATGATCTCAGGAGTATGTTTACGTCCTCATTGGGTAAAATGATCATGTTGACATTGCATTCCCTCCCTTCCCTAACTACCCCAGGTCCTCTGTACTCAGTTGTGGTAAGTAGTCCCCAAGGTTGGGCATGGGATCACTGTCTCCTGGCTTTCTAACCCAGTGGATTACCCAGCCTCTGGAGCAATCTTGTGCAGGTACACGCAGGTCTGAGAAGGTTAAGTGACAGCCCACTGTCACACCGACATGCTTAACAGAACCATGACTCCAGCTTTGGCTGTTCAGAAATGCTGCCAAGGTTGAAGCAGGTTCCCCAGCTTGGACATCCCATACAGAGTAGACAGATAGAGCCCCTGTGGCGTCAAGGGGCCTGCCCTGACAGGTGCACATGGGCTATGGAAAAAGCTTTGGGACCACAGGTAAAGGAAGTCAGGGAGGACTAAGGCAAGCAGAGCCTTGAGCATTAAGTCCCCATGTGGTAATACTACCACGGCACTGTTGCAACCTCTGGGATCTGTCTAAGGAGCCATGTTAGTACTTCCTGTGGTTCTGTGGCTGGATGGGTGGACAGAGTTCTGTTGAGCCTACCCCAGCCCACTCAGCTCTTCATCCAGGGCTACCTGGAGGAGGTGGCCAACGCAATGAGCAGAGCCTGGAGGACTCCACGGATGAAGACGATGGGGTTCTTCCTAGTGATGAGGAAGTAGAGCAGGGGCAGGATGAGGAGGCCGTGGACCACCAACCCGCATACCACAGTCATGGCATAGAAACCCAGCTTCTTCCCCACTGCCTTGGGGTCATCCATCTCCAGGATCTTTCCGGCAATCAGGAAGACAATGCCAAAGGGGAAGTACCTGTGGTGGCAGACTAGTCTCAGGTTCAGTCCAGGGTCCTGTCCCACCTGACACCTTGTCACCTTGTCACCTCAACTCAAGCCCCTCATGGCTCCCAAGGACTGAGACTGTAACTGAGGTGTCTGAGGTATGCAGCTGAGAGCCAGGCCCATGGCAACTAGTGTTCCCCTCAGTTACCCCAACCCTAGGCAGCCTGGAACCTCTTTGCTAGCTCCATCTATTCCTCTGGGAACTTCAAGAAGCCACATTTTAACTCAGCTATGCAACATCTCCTAGGTGACCTTGGGCAGTCCTCCGATTGCCCTTCAACTAGAAGGCTCCTGGGGTCTGAGCTCTTAACTAGGATGGCTACTGGTTCTCACTTCCACTGTGTGCTTTCTCCAAAAGCTGGGCTAAGAAGGCTCCACATGGGGAAACTGAGACCAAGAGAGAAGCCTAGGCGCGGTTGTGCTGGGAACCCTGAACACCCAGCTAGCCCTTGTGGCCCCAGGCCCAAGTTGAGCTCCTGTGGAGTTTGTTGAGCTCTTAAAGGAGTCCTGAGAATGGGTCAGTGATGTGTCCCTCCCTGCTCCCAGGACAGGAAGAGTTGAGGGGGAAGAGGACCCTCCCTGGGGAAACTTACCACCCTGCAACTGCTACTATCTTCATGACCGACTCATTAAGGCACTGGCAGAAGCTGACTAGGGGAGTCCCGCTGTCCCCCATGCGGCCAAGCATGATGCCTGCAGGGTCACACAGAGAGTCACAGGTGTACCAGGCCATTGTGCAGCCACGCTGACAGCAAAATAAGGACAGATGGGTAGACCATGCAGAGTTCAGCCTTTGCTGACACCCCCGCAGCCTCTAGAATTCATTCTCCACAGTAGACGTCCTCTTGAGATAAAATGCTCCTGAATACATCCTGATGTTCAGTGCACTTTGACAGTAATCAATCCCCCAGCTTCAGCTGCACTTACCTGACTCCACTATACCACCCTGCTCTGCCCTTCCTCCCTGGATCCTGGCTTCATGGCCCTTAGGATTCTAGATAGTAGGTTCTCTGCTACCTCAGAGTGTTTCCCCAGTTTTCAATATCTGGCTGTCGGTTCTCTTGACAAGGACACACTGGGTTAGCCCTGTGACAATACCACCATGTCGCCATTCTGGGGAGCTCCACACTCTGAAACTGTCCTCCAAAAACTCTGCATGCTACTCAACAGATCAGTGACTTGTCCAGCAAGGGAAAGGGCAGACACTGAACTGGGGCATGGTGGGACTCCAGAGAAGGGCTCATCACCATAATCCAGACAGAAGTTACCTTATGGTGGGTGAAGAACAGCCTGCCTGTGTAAGCAGGCAAGGCCAGGACTCGGGGCATGCCTACTCATCTGGCCTGTGGCATTCTGGCACATGAGCCAGTACACACTTCCCAGCTCTACCTGCTTTCTGGCTATTTCTGCCCCTCCTCACCTTCACTTGGATGTCTCCAAGATCTAGTGTACATAGGACACAGTTATAGAAGTGAGGCACCCTATAGGCAAGGTAATTTGAGCACCAGCCATGTCCCCATACCAGGAAAGGACACAGGGATGAAGGGCCAGAGCACCTTGATTAGGGCAACTGTGCATAATGATATGGATATAGGAAGGTGAGGGCACACTAAGTGTGCTCACGGGAGTGTGCACACTGAGATGGGCTAGTGCTGACTTAGCATACAAGCAGGAATCCACAGCAATACAGTTATGCCACCCAGTGAACCAAGAGTCTCAAACATTTATTTTGCTTTGCTACCACGTATCCTTTATCTGTTGCATCCCCCAGTGGGGAAGGAGGCCCAGCAGCCAGGTTGCCAGGTGCATGCAGTGTCCAGTGCCAGTCTCAGGCTTTAGCCCTTTATGTGTCTGTTATTTTGGCCAGGCCAATCAGAGCTTTGCTATCCATCATTGTCTACGTACTCAGTCATCATCCAAGCATCTCCAGCCCTGTCCTTGCTAGTCACCTTGGAGGGCTCAGGCTTAGGAACTTTCAGCATGCAAGTGTTGTGAGCCATCTAACACAGCTTCAGCATGACTCCCACCCACAGTGATCTAACACAACAGGTCAGATGTTCGCTGTGGAGCATCCTGAGCAGGAAGTCATGACCTGGGCACCTGACTGAGTCTGAGGACAAGAAGGCCTTGATGAGGATGCGAGGGGTGCCAGGAAGGAAGGGCAAGAGCCATGGGCTAGGGAGAGAGGGAGAGGAAGGGGCCTGGACCTCAGGACTGCAGGGAGTCAGACGAGCTGGGGCCACATCTCCGAGTTCTGCAGCCACAAAAGCCCTATTTGGCTTCTGCCCAACTGCAGCCTGCAGAACAGAACTGGCTGGCTTCTTGATCCTGAGGACATACTAGAGGGGACAAGGGCACAAGATGTAGGAACCTCTAGGCAGCTGTTGCAGGATCCAGGGTGGTACTAAGACAGAGAGGAGGCAGGCTGGCAGGAGTGGGGGAGGGGAAGGTTGCTGGGGTCAGATAGAAGAAGTGGCCCAGATGTCTCATGTACACAACAGGATGATGAGCATGCTATGTGAAGATAAAATGCTGTGGAAAAGCCAGGGAAGCAGGAGCCAGCTGTGCAGGGCTGGTGCTGAACATGTACACTAGATCTGAATTATCTCTGAGTCTCATCCTGGAGACATCCAGTGAAGGTGAGGAAGGGCAGAAATATCCAGAAGGCAGACAGAGCTGGGAATTGTAAGCTGGTTTATTTGCCAAGATGCCACAGGCCAGGTGAGTAGGCTCCTTGAGCATCACCACTACCACACACATGATCCCTTCTGGGAGGATATCATGAAATCTGAAGCTTTACAGTTTAGGGGACTTCTGAAGAGTACGACTGTAGGCTGGGTAGGCTTATGCTATAATCCCATTTAGCAGATGGGAGCAGGAGGGTGAGGAGTCCAAGGCCGTTCTCAGCTACAAAGTAAGTTTGAGGCCTACCCAGGCTGCATGAGGCATTGCCTCAGAAAACAGGCAAACAAAAGCAATCCAAACTATAGTCACTGTATACA